>OV725082.1:67148301-67505801 GCA_928085145.1 Nezara viridula
GTTATTTATTCTACATTTGGGATTTTATTCATTCATGACATAAAAAGTAATTTCCTTATTAAATTTCATTTATTTTATATAGTTCTGTATACAGATACTTTTTTTTATTTTTTTTTTTTTTTTTTATTTCATCTTGGATAGGACTGTGAATAAATATTAATTATAACTTTAATAGTGATTATATTAAATGGTTTGAAAAGGAAACCTTATTTATTTACGAGTTAAGTAAGTGGTTGGCTTGTGACAATTTAAATGGCTTTTTGATATCTTCCAGACCTAATAAATTGATGTCTTTGGAAAATTAGGTGTATTATTATAAGTGATTATCAGTATGAAAATCATACTATTAAAAATATTGTATAAAAATCTATGGACATACGTGGATACGAAAGCATAATAAATTACTTATACGAAATTTATTTCTGAATAAGCTTGTTGTAAGTAAATCTTACGCCATTAAGTTTTCTTAATCAGCATGTTTTTTGAGTTTATATTTAAAGTTTATATGAAATCTTTTCAGACACTAAACGTCGTAATTTGTTTTTTACTGAATTCCTAATTTATAATAACATATTTGAGCAGCATTACAATTTTATTATAGTTCTCTCTAGTGTCGGTCACGTGTCGGATGCTCAGACTATCATATAAATTATTTTTATTTCTTTTAATAATGCTTTATTACATAATATTAAAATTTAATGTGCACTTTGTAGAGCTTGAATGCAACGGACATTGCCGGGGTGGGTTAAGATATGCTTTATTAAATTCTTGGGAAACATATATCCTACTATAATTTGGTGTGGAATGTGGCCATTATACATTCTTAAGCATTTTCTTTGTTGGATATGAATCAAAAGAACAGTTGGAGATCGGTGTTCGGATATTTCGTAAATACATTAGAGTCTCCTATATCTTTGTAAAATTGTAAAAACGTTCACGAAAAACTGTAAAAAGCCATAAGTTTTTAGTTAGGTTTTATGTATATATATATATATGGATGGAGGGGTGTATGTTAGTATCAAACATAAAATCCTAGCATATGCTGATGATATAGCTATCCTCGGAAGTAATCAAGAAGATATTGAGAGACTCGAAATCCAGAACAATCTCCAGAAATCTCAAAACAAGTGTGTACAATGCCGTGATTAAGCCAGTTCTGCTGTACTGTTGTGAAACCTGGGGTCTAACCGGTACATTAGAAGCCAGAATTGAGATATTCGAAAGAAAAGTTCTACCTAGGATAACAGGACCTATGTGGGACCAGAACCTTGACACATGGAGGAGAAGGAACAATAAAGAACTGTTAAAAGAAATGGGTCAGTCAATATTTCATGACATGAAGACAAGGAGGTTAAGATGTGCAGGGCATGTATTTAGTAGTAACCATCAGGACGCCTCTACACGACAATGAATGCCAGAGTAGTAGGCAAGAGACCACGTGGAGAAGGCTGGTTCAGGCGGCCAAAGATCTACAAGGTCTGTAGAGCCAACCGAAAAAAAAATACATATATAAACTGATAATGGTAGTAGGTATTAAAATTTTAATATATACAAAAACTATACAATTTATATTCTGCGTTCATCTATTTAATTATTTTAAATATATATTTAGTTCAAGTACTTCGGATACTGGGGCTATCTTCAAAGGTAGGTAGTGAGGTTGACATCGAACATTTAATAAACAGTGGGAAAAGAATAATAATTTCGATAAATTAAACGCTTTGGAGTAAAGAAATAAGATTGGAAACTAAAAAGATCTTCCATTCATTTGTAGAAAGCGTAGCCACCTACGCATCATAAGTTTGGACAATTACAAAAAAAGGCGGCAAATAGGTTGCTTCCCATGGAAATGGTTTTCTGGAGAAGAAGCTGTGGCATATCTAGAATCATGCGGATCCCAAACGCAGCAATTAGAGACAAGTTCGGATGTCAAAAGAACATCCTTCACCTGATCGGGACCAACAGGTTAAAGTGGTATGGCCACTTAATGCGGATGGACGAGAACCGCTGGGCAAAGAAAATTTATAACTATATGCCACCTGAAAGAAGGAAGCGGGGATGGCCGAAGAAGAAATGGATAAAGGACGTGGAGGAAAGCATGGCAGCCAGAGGGCTTCGTAAAGGAGATTGGATGGACAGGGAGCAGTGGCTTTTTGGTGTTAGGAATATGATTCCTTAAGTTGTAGAAAAAACCAAATAAAAAAAAAATATATGCAATGCGATCATGAGTTATATATAGACCTTAAATGAATTTTTTTTTTACCTATAGTAATAAAGACACCTGTCATTCCTTTTAAGGTTCTTACACACAAAACGTAATATGTCCCGGCGATACGATTCCTCTTTGTGAGCATCGCTCAGGATAATCGCAAATACAATTATGTCACTAACGACAGGAATATCCTGCCACCGAGACATATTACTCATAGAGTTTAAGAGCTCTAACATGTGTCACATAAAGCATTTTTGGGAAATTTCGGCTTGAAACTATTTTACGAAAATAACGGAGAAAAAATGGACTATAACAAACAAAAAAATATTAAAAAAAAAACAATGTTAAATTTTAGTTAATCAATTTTTTATTTATTTATTTGCCACTTTTCCATCCAAAATGAATTGTAAAAAAATAAAATAAAATAATAATAATAAACGAATGAAAGGATAAAACTAACACCATAGTTCAAGATCCGTATATTTTTTTTCTGTCTCCAGAGTAAAGCTTTTGCAATTGACCTCCCCTTACAACGAAGAAGGATCAATCCCTGCTTCAAAAGATCATAATAGCTCTAAGCTCTTACAAAGTGGCTTAGCAAAAATGGAACCTAAGTATTCGCAGCTAGCAGCTTTCTACACAACCTCAAGCAATCCTTCAGATTTATTATAATGCTTGGTTTTTTATATAAGAATTATATTAAAATAATATTAAAAAGTCCGATATGTTGCGTTATACAACTTACACTTACCATCTTAAGTTCATTTTTTTTTTTGTAGCTTTGTATATTCATTTGTCTCTATTGACAAATCGAAAATTTTCTAGTCTGAGTTTTTAACAGAAATACATGTTTTAAGGTCTCAGAGCCCAAATAACCAAGTCCTGCAAAATGGTGCGAGTAACGCCTAATCTTCAAAATGTCTTCCTCTAAAGTAGCTTTAATTTGAAATCTATAACCATTTTTAATTTTTTAATTTATATAAAAAATGTTAAAATATAATGAATGAAGGAATCTGTTTGGTAATTAAAGGATAAATTTACAGAACTTTCTTATCGTTAATTTAACTTTTATATATCACTTATTCATAATTTTTAATAAGGTTTTCACGCGATATGTTGGGAACCTATTAATATAAACCCGATAACATACAATATTTACTAATGTTAAGTAACTATTTCGATGAGTTTCGTAACAAATGTTTCCGTTAAAACTACATAGATCCATTATTTATTTTATATCTATAGGATACATTTTTTACCACAATTATCAGTATTGTTCATTGTCAGTATCAGTAAATACAATTGTACTAAATTAGGACTGTTCAAAGTAGTAAAATGAAATGGAAAGCGATGCAGACATGTAAATTTAACTGATTTAATAGGCGGAAAAAATATGTTAATTAATTGCTTTAAATCACTTTGACTTTTCTATAGATGAAAGTACCTATATACACTAAGGTAGGGAAGTGAACGTTGTGTGTCGTGCGCACCGGACCAGATTTTTATATTTTACAGTAGCTGTTATTATTTTAATGTTAATACATTGAAATTTAACAACATCGAAATTCCTGCATCCAATGTAATTAAATATTTGGGGTTTTACCTGGACAAAAGAATAACTTGGAGGACACACATTAGAGAAAAACGTATGGAATTAAACAAACGATACGGTCTTTTATCTAGGCTACTTGACAGACGTTCAAAATTGTGTTTGACCAACAAACTAACTCTCTATAAAGTTTTACTTAAACCAATTTGGACTTATGGCATAGAACTATGGGATTCTGCTAAAACTTCCAATATTAAAAAAAATACAGTCTTTCCAATCCAAAACTTTACGAAGGATAGTTGACGCACCATTTTATGTCGTAAACGATAGATTACATTACATACGATTAGATTACATACGATAGAGACTTGAACATTCCAACAATTTTAGACACTGCAAAAGAAAACTACTATAACTTTCACCAAAGACTAACTTATAACATAAATCCTCTGACAGAAATCCTTAAACGCACTAGAAACCCGTACCGCCCACCTCGGCGATTACGTAGGCGGTGACCAAGAGACCTGCTGAACTTAACTATTTCCTGGATTTTGATGAGACGCTGTGAAGCTGCCAAAAAATTTGCTCATTGCAAAGAAATTTGCAGATCGCAAATTTAATTTTTTATGTCCAATTTTATGTTTATGTATTAATAGTGTATTATAAAATATATATTCATACAGATTTATTAAAAAAAAATGTTAATACATATTCATATCCACTTATTAAACTTAGTTTTATTACATATCGAGTTTCTTTAACCTAAATAATTAAATATTAATTAATACTAGCTGGTAAGAGGTCCCTAGGCGCAACACAGCGTATGATCTGCTCCTCATAGCACTTAGATCGTGCGGGGAAGAAAGCTCTTTGCGCCGTTCTTTAACGTTGCGTCAAGTACCAGGACAATAAGTTTTCTTCGATAAGAACGAGCATAACGTATGTTGTTTTTCGATACGTCAGTTATTTTTATATCGTAAGTATGCAATACCAATTTCAACGGATATTTGACAGTAAAAGGCGAAATACAACTTAAACAAACCATCAGGAGCTAGAGAGATCATGCAGGTTTATTGTAGCTTCAGATTTTTTCAGACACATTGTATTAAAAAAAAAAAAAATGAAAACGTCTCTAGGTGCGTTTTGCCCGTTTTTGTGAAGAGTAAATTACATTGAGCGGTCAGATCTCCGTTGTTGCCGCTCGGGTAAAGTCGGTTGGATTCGACTAATTTAATTGTTTTTGCATACGTATTAAAATATCTCAAAAACTAAAAATCGGGCCTGCATATTGTTATTGAGTGAAATGTTGATCATACCATTCTCTTTGTAATGAACTATTATTCGAAATTGTATCTTAACGAGACGCCGTGTTGGAGTGGCGAAAATTCAAAAATTGTGTCGAATACCAAAGGAGTTTTATTGAAGATATGAAGTAAAATATCTCAGAAAATAAAAATTGGACCTGCACACTGTTAGCGAAAAAATATTTGAGGATTTTATCCTCTCTCTAATGGTCTATAATTAAAGATTGTATCTTAACGCCACACCGTTTTAGAGAGGCGAAAACCAAAAGCTAACGATTTTTATGGAAGATATGTATTAAAATATGCTGGAAACTAAAAATCGGAAGTCCAAACTATAGGCGAAGGAATAGTTCAGAATTTCATCCTGTTTATAATGAGATATTATTTATAAATTATATTTCATATTATTAATTTTGTCTTGTTGATGTTTTTACTTCAGATATGTGGTCTAAAGCACACATCTCAGTTTTTATTTTTTTCCACTTTATTTTTCCACTCACACCTATCAAGTAGTACCGACAACCAGGGAATGTGATATCGAGAAGAAATTGGAAATCGTGGGTAGGCATGTGGAAAAGGAGTACCCACCGGCGTTCTTTTCTGTATTATTTTAATATTGTAGTTAAATGAGAAGATCACTCAACCAACTTCTTTTGAGGCTTCTACGGGTATGGGGCATATTAGGTATGAATATGTCTTGAATCAGCGAGTAATTTAAGCAAAAATGATACAAGTTACGTGAATCAAACTATATTCCATTCAGCACATTTCCCCTCCCTTGCTAACTAACTTTTCCTAATCAAGACACTTTCCGACGCTTTCATAAAACAGTCTCACCACGTTTCATCATAATCAATAGCGTTTCATTCACGTCCCTACCGCAAATGCTTATTGAATTTGCATCTGAAAATAGCTAAATAAATTACTGCATTAGAGAGCAATATACATTACAGATTTGTTGATTTATACGATTGTTGATTTCATGAGAAAATTATGCACACATTTCCAATAGTTATTAGATGTTATGTGCTTCTGAATTTAGTATTATTATTAATTTGACGTTATTGGTTTCAATCGCTTTGTTACATGGAACAAGTACTGCGAACATTAAGTCAATATTAATTATTTATTTCGTATTATTCTAATCCAATTTGAAAGTTTAATTGTAACGGCCTTGGTTTGAAATATTTACATATATATTTGATTTAAATTAAATCAGCCTGCTCGATTGTTTTGAATTCAACCAAGGCCTTAATAATCAATCTCAAAGTTTCTTCTTTATTATAATGAATATTCTTAATCATTACCAAAGCGAATCTTGTATCTTTAAAATTATTTAAAAATTAATTTAATGACATGACATTAATTAAAGAATCCAGTGTGTGGTTAGGTTTAGCTTGAAATTAATAAATTAAAGTCTTGGAATATTTTCTTAATTGGCAATATTCCTTCTAAACTGGGCAATGATTTGAAGAAATTTGACTCCCATAAAAAAATAAAAAATCGTAGTAAAATATTTGAAATAAACAAATGTATTAATGGGGCGAACCAATATTATAATTTATTATGATAGAGTGAGGGTGATAGTAACTATGGAAAAGTTTGATATAACGTTTAACGGTAATTTTAACTGAAATAATATACTCCAAGGCTGTAATTGTTCATAAATAAGGAAATTGAGGCATAACTAAAAACTATTTTCCATTAACAATTCCCTCGATGAAGAATAGTTTCAAAACTGTAGCAGAAGAAGTGTTTGATTTCCTTAATTAAGTTCTTTATTTAAATATACTTCTAAATTTGTGATTTTATAATGGTTTTTTTTTTTAACTTTGAAAGTAAAGTCGAGTCCGAAAGAATTTTATGAAATTCTCAAGTTTATCGAATCTATGATGAATCTTGCTCGCTCTTGTCTTATTACTTCGATGTGGGACTTGCTTGCTTCATATAAATAAATCATATGTCTCTTTCGACATAAGACATTTATCTTTTCCCTGTAGTGTGAAACCCACCTTAGTCATTTTAGTGTTATACATTATGCTGTAAAAACAAAATAAAAAATGTTTATAAGCCTATTTTTTCACTTATGTTGCTAGTAATGAAAATCTGTTTTAGGCATATTTAATGAAAATTGTTGCCTCTTCCATGTTAATCTTATTTATTTACTTTTGTCCATCGTTTCGGGTTACTCATCCATCATCATTGAGATATCCCTGTGACTAGGGAAATCATCCTTCTTAGATAGAAAAAAGTATTTTATTTTAAACTTAAATAATATAATGTCTGGTTATAGCGCCTCTGCTCAGCCGCCACTGGTCCTTAATACCAGTAATTCGGCTATGTGAGAGGCGCTGGGATCTCTTAGAGTCCCGCCTTTCCTTCCACGAGTGGGGAGAAAGGCTTAGCTCGGATATATTGAATGAATGAATTTTGTAAATATTGTATAAAAGCATGTGTGTATTTAAGTAACTAGTTTGATTAGTTTAGTTTCTTTTAGTTTATATTCATTTAATTTTATTATTATTATTTTGCTGTTTATTTATTGTAAATAATGTGAATGAGCTACTGTTTTACCACTATTACTATTGCGATGTGAGATATTGTAATATTTCTTAATAAAGAATTTAAAATTAAAAAAGAAATGTATATATGTATAATAAGGACAAATGTTTTTAACATGCAATATATAACAATGAGATGAATTAACAGTTTTTAATTGTCTTTGATGATAGATGAGTGATCCGAAATGTTGGAAAAAAAATACAAAAATAAGATAACACGGAAGATAAAACAACTGTCATTAAAAATAACTAAAACTATTATAATTCTTCCTTATAAAAACATTAGAAATATCAAATAATATATATATATATATATATATAAAGTATGCTTATTTTTTGGCTGAATCCTAAGATGGCTGAATCCTCCGAAAAAAAATATTAACACATATAATATACACTTAATAAATTATAATATACAGAAAAAAACAGACATACACTTAATAATTTAAATAATACAATAGAGAGCAGAACAAATAATTAATATAGGAGTATTTTGGTTATTTTAATACACGATACCTTTTATAAAAGTGTCTCTAGAACACAAATAGCAGGAATTGAAGTATGAAAAGTGGAAGTGGGGAACAGCCCACTTTAAAAGATTGCAACTGTAGACCGCATCCACACTCTAAAATGCT
This sequence comes from Nezara viridula, assembly GCA_928085145.1. Taxonomy (NCBI): domain Eukaryota; kingdom Metazoa; phylum Arthropoda; class Insecta; order Hemiptera; family Pentatomidae; genus Nezara; species Nezara viridula. Next base: position 67,156,563 of record OV725082.1, read on the forward strand.
TATTTCAACATTTTTGTTATAATTCCAACAAGTCCCTTCATTGAAAATAAAAATAAATATTATTATTTAATTATTTTCCATAGTATTAAAAATGTTTTACCTTTATATTATAATGTCTATTTACACTCTAGTTTATGCTTCACTGGTCAGTATAATAAAAATTAAAGTTAACTTCTGATAATTATTTTGTGCACATTTATTATTTTTATGCAATCATTTAATGTAATAAAACATAGTAAAAATTATAATATATTAATTAAACGCACATATTTTCTTTTAAGATGCAAATATTTAAAAATATTTCCAAAAATATCGACTCACCCAATATTTTTGAGAGAATAAAATATTGCTGTGGAGGGGTAAACAGTTTCCCCGAAACAAACAAAAAATAATTCTCAAAAGTTAATTTTTATTTTTATTATACTGAGCATAAACTTTATGATAAATAAATAAATTATTTATATTTTAAGTTCTTTTTTGAATTATAAATCTAATGCTCATTAGATTTCTTCGTATTTTGAGTTTTTTGTTTTTAATTTAATTGATCATATTAATATAATTTAAGAATTTCTCATTTTTCTGGCGCACATTTTGTAGAAATTAAGAAATTTCAATCTTTTTTACTAGAAACACTTTATTTAAAAGTCAATCAATCCTCCTAATGAACTTATAATATAATAATAATTATGATTATTAGTTACTAATTGATTATATATTATATCATATAATATATATGATTTACAATATCTTACATCAGTTTATTGTATAAGCCTTTCAGTTGACAGAATTACTAACTCTTTAATACTCTTAAAAATTTTAATTTTTAATTTTTTTTTTTATTTATTTTAAATGATATTTACAACTGTATACAAAAAATACATCTAGTAAATTTTCACATTGGTATAAAGACATGGAACACATGTTGAGAAACTACCCATTGGTAGCACTCTAATAATATGTCTATATTAGAAGATCACGTGGCCATCTTCTTTTCAGACGCCTCGGAGGGTTATCAGGAATCGAATAGGAAGCAAGGTTAGAGACAAGAGGGTTGGGATGGTTATGAAGTTTATTATGGAAGGACAGATATCTGGATTGGGCCAAATCTGATACATAAGGGACATTAAGGTCATTATGGATAATTTTATTTGTAACAAAGTAAGGAGCATTGAGGATTTTACGAAGGATTTTGGATTGCAAGGACTGTATGCGAGAGGAATTTGAAGGCTTGGTGGAGCCCCATAGCTCAACCCCGTAAGTCCAAATAGGCCTTATTATAGTCATGTAAATCAGTCTTTTATAATTGATTGGAAGGTTAGAGCGTTTGTCTAGTAAGTGTTGAAGTAGTCGGAAACGTCGAGCGGTTTCTTGTCGTTTCAGTCTGGTATGAGGATTCCAAGTTAGACGTTTGTCCAGATGGAGTCCTAGGTAACGGATTTGTTCAACAGGAATAAGTGAGGTGTTGTTAAAGGATACTGAAGGACAGGAAGTCATTGGTTTACGACGAAGGGTGAAGGTAATTTGATGGGATTTATTGGAATTTATTTTAATTCTCCAGTTCTGACACCATTCTTCAAGGTGTGTGATGTGGGATTGAAGGGTTTGGGATGCAATAGATGGGTCGTCAATAGATTGACTGATAGGATACATGTGTCATCAGCATATGTGGTGATGACAGTGTAATTTTAATTTTAGTGACATTTCTAGTGGGAAAATGGATTCCTTTATTCACAGTTCTATATTTCAACATTGCAATCACCTACTCACGAATCGATTTACTCACTGTCTGTAGAGATATTTTTAGATTATAAATTTTGCAACTAAGAATATTATTAAATTACTTTACTCAAAAATGTTTAAATTGGAGATAGTCATTCTGCCAACTGAGAGGTTCGTATGATGTAAGATATTGGAAATCATCTATATATTTTTCTTTTAAATTTCTATTGAGTTTCTCTGTTTTATTATATTTTCTGGAAATTTGTTCGTAATTATATAGCATGATGAAATTATACTAATTGTCAGGATTTTATTCTTGTATGACATTTGCAGCTATGACATCTATGGTGTACACTGATTGGTTTCTGTGAATTTTTATTCATAGTGGCATTGAGCTGCTAATTCACTATTGGTGAAAAAGGAGATATCTGGGCAATTTTCTTTCTAATCTGCGTCGAGTAGGTATAGGGTGAAGGATATTGATTGGAGTGAATTGAGATGAGTAGAAGTAAGAAATAAAATTAAAATATTCAAACATAACAATTTTGCCTGTGTTAAAAAATTATAATTGCAAAACCTAAAACTATAATGCTAAATACTTTAGAAATTATACTCATTTTTAACTATTTTACATAGTTAAAAATGAGTAAAATTATTTTATATTAATATAATATATAATTTGAAAACAATAATATATAAATATTTTATTAATTTAACAATTTCGTCTCCATTTCAGGTAGATGGATATTCGGTGGCGCACTTTGCCACTTGGTGGCCTACGCTCAGGGCACCTCGGTCTATATTTCGACTCTGACCCTGACTTCGATCGCGGTGGACAGGTTCTTCGTCATCATCTACCCGTTCAAGCCGCGCATGAAGCTCACAACATGCATTTCAATCATCGTCTGCATCTGGAGCTTCTCCCTCTTGATGACCATCCCCTACGGCCTCTACATGAACCACAGGCCGGATCAGGGCCTCTACTACTGTGAGGAAATGTGGCCATCGGAGAACCTCAGGCAGGTTAGTAAATTTTATAATAATTTTTATTTATTTACTAGATATGTATTGTATTTGTGAAAATTACAATTTAGTCAATGAATCATTTGATAAATGGATGATAGATGATCGATATAATTTTCAGAAATCCTAGATTTATTAGGTTATCATTTCATGTTATTAAAAAATAGAAGGTTTAACATTTATATTACTTATTGGGAATGTAATTCCCTCCTCAAAAATCTCTCGGTAGTAAATTCAAAAACCTTTAACTCCTATCCTGTTTCTTCTGATCAAATGAATTTCTACTTTACTCATCCTATCTCTATACAGCTCTCTTCATCATACTACCTTTCACAAACTTCATTCGACCCTACAAATTTCTATTTTACTAATACCTCACCAGAGGACCTACTCTCCTTTGAACTCAAAACCAGAACGAATGACTATGGTTCTGATTCAATTTCTTTGAAATTAATCAAATGATGTATTCCATTCATGTTTCCTATCCTACTGCATATTTAAAAATTTTTCCTTAAAAATTTCCTTTGACCAAAGTTCCGGATTCCTCCAAAGCTTCCAATTTCAGACCCGTCTCCATTCTCTCTAACCTTTCAAATCCTCTCGAGAGACTAGCCCTAAATATCTAAATATCTTCCTTGAGAAAAATGCTCTTCTCAATCCCCTACAGTCTGGTTTTTGATCCCAGTTCTCCATCCAATCTGCTTTATTGAAAATCATCCAAAACCTTCAATTCTCCAAAGATAACCAAAAAATCTCTATCCTAGTCCATAAATTTTTCAAAAGCCTTCCATTCCATTAATAATAAAATTCTTTTTTCCAAGCTCCAAAACCTTTCCATTTAAAATAGCGTCCTAAAGTGGCTCCATTCCTTCTTGTCTTACAGATCGCAAACAGTCATCATTCCCAATAAAACTCCTTCCTTCTTCCTCTTTCTAGCTGGTGGTGTCCCGCAGGGATCTTCGCTCTCTCTAACTCTTTTCTTCATTTACATTAACAACCATAATTCCATCCATCATTCACAATTCTAACTTTATGCCGTTGACCTTCAAATCTACCTTTCCTTTCATACTACTGAGATGCTTGAGGCGATACGGCGGTTACAGGAAGATATAGATGATATTAACATTTGAGCAGCGAGGAATGATTTAAAGCTAAACGTTGAGAAGACCAAAACCATTTTCATTGGTTCCAAGCATCTTATCAATACCATTCCTTATTAAACTCTTATCTATCTCAATGGATTACCTATTAATTTCTATTATTCCGTTAGAAATCTTGCAGTAATTTTAGATCAATCCTCTCCTGGAACAATTATATTTTATAAAAACTCGTCAGTTCCTAGTTTCCTCTCTAATTTTTCCTCAGTTCGTTTATGGCTGAATTGTACACGATGGACTGTCTGGTGGGCTTGAGATCAGATTGAAGAAACTAATGAATTATTTCATTAGATTCATCTTTGTAGCCCCCAGGCGCTCCCATGTCTCCCGCTAGAACGCCGAGCTGAAGTGGCTCTATCCAGCTCCCTGACGGAAATATTTCCTAGGTGTTCACCATGTCTGAACCATTACGACAAAAAAACCTTCTTAACTTCTTGATCTGTTTACTCCTTGCTCCTCTGTCTATTTTTTCAACACGAGATCCCAGCCCACAAACCTGTGTATTCGTTCTCATAGAACTGTTTGCTTTAAAAAATATTTTCTCATACGCGCAACCTTCTTTTGGAATTCCATACCTACTCCCGTACGTAAATCCTCATCCTTAACCACACTTAAACACCATTTATTTATCCATCTCCTCAGCAATCAATCTTCCAAATATATGTAAGAGTAATATTTTTTATGCTTTGTAGAGATCATTTTTCACATCATTTTACTGTCTTCTTACAGGTATCTATATATTATCCATTGTATTTGTGTAAACGCACTCTTATACATCAAATGTTACCATGTATCTTTCTTTATTTTAATATAAAGTCTCAAAAGCAAGGTAATTTAATTTACAACAAGAATATGATTAACTTGTATGCCAGACAAATAAATGTCACTAAATTGTTCATTACAATCATTCTTATAGGGCTGAATGCTACAGAATAAAATTGACTTTTTATTTTGTTTCATATCTTTGTTCTTTATAAAGGGAAAATAGAATATGCTGAGTTCAAAGCTGTTGTTATTATATTTTTGAATTATTCAAATATTAGCTTATAATTTAATTTAAATATTTGATACATTATTAAATGTTATTCATTAATTTTTTTTTAATGGCGTTAAGATTCCAAAAGATATCCTATTTTGCTAGAAATTCATATTTATTCTATTATTAAAACATTAATTACTTAACGAAACCTAGATAATAATGTAATTTCATAAATGATTGTCAATAGCTATTATTGCATAGCTTCCTTAGATTAGCTGTAACATATAGATAATAGATTAATATTTCAATATTTTTTTATTTGACATTATCGTGTCATCTACCGCTACATTAGGCTAGATTTTAATATTTCGATAAAGGAATATGTACGTTTCAGATCACTATCTTATCTTTTCTATTTATCTAATGCGGGCAATTTAAGCTAAGCACTTAACATAAATTTTAGAACCATAAAAGATTATGATCGTAAGTTTAGTATTGTATGTAACCTATTTTAGTTTAGAGAACTGTTACAAGTTTATCGGAATATCAAAACATAGTTTTAATCTTTTAATTTTTGATGTTTGAAAATAATATTAAATCATTAAAAAAAATTGCTCTGAACCTAAGGTTGAAACTTCGAGAGACTTATCTTGGTGTATTTACGTGTGAGGCATATAAACTCGGCATTATTAATCTTATTTCTTGGTTTAACGGTCGTATTGAAGTTGTGAACAGTAGAGTGTGTGCTGTTCTGTTCTGTTTCGAAAATAAATTGTTGAAAAATAAAATAAAATTGAGCTGCGGCCTGTATTGGACCCATATTTCTCACAATACGATAACGAATGATGGTCCTACGTTACCGTAAAAAAATGCATAATGGTTATTGGGCTGCCCCTTTATTGAGAAAAAAAATATTTCTCACGATTCTTGAAATACGATCGTAGATCGGCGACGTTAGAATAAAAAACATTTAGATAGAATGTCGGACGCGACGATGAAGGATGAGGCACGATCGTTGACTGACATTTTGCTTATCGAATCTTTATTTCCACCAGTATTTTTCTATTTAACTCATGCTAAAAAAAAAATGAACGAACAAATATTAATATTTAAATAAAAATGTGCTTGAAATGTTACAATTGAAAACGACGACGATGCAATTGCTGAAAATGTCTCATTTTTTTGAAGAAATTGATTTTTTTTTATCGCAGTATATTTTATCGTACAACAAAAAAATTGTTGATTGTTGTCAATAGTTAATATTTTAATAACTAAGATGATCCCGTGATCTCCTAATGTAGACATATTATTGGAGTTCTACCGGGTATTTTCTCAACGTCATGAGCGTCTGCGGCTTTAGCTCTGTCTCTCAGTCTCTACTGGAGTCCAATGCCGGTGACCAGGCTGAGAGAGAAGCGTTGGGATCTGTCGGAGTCTCGCTTTGTCCTTCACACGTTGGGGAAAGAGCTGGACTCGGAGCTCTCTTGACTGATTGTAAATATTGTAATTGAGTATGAATGTTTTTCTTTTTAATATATTTATTTCGTTTAATTATAATTTATTTAATTTCCTACGAATTTGTGTATTTTATTTAATCTTGACTTCAAGTTACATTTCTTTGGTTTTATAGTTTTTGCATTTGTTATATATATATATATAATATTACAATATTTTTTTTGTAATTCGAGCTTTATATATTATAACCTTAAGTATCAATTATAGTAGGATAATAGGTCATGAAATACACTTAAATAAGTTAAAAGAACTTCTGTTTATTACTTATATTTAACCGTTTAGATCCCTGTTTTTTTAACATAAATGATGGAATTCTCTTCAGTTTTTTACCCATCGCTACCCCAAGCCGGGTAGCAAGCTGACAGACCCAACAGTACCCCCACAAGGACATCGAGCTATTGTTTTATATATATATATATATATATATATATATATATATATATATATATATATATATATATATATATATATATATATATATATATATATGTATGTATTTTTATAGTATTGTATATATGGTATGAATTTGCCTCATTCAGCTTTAGTAGTCAGTGCCCTTATTGAGTATAATGTACATGTGTCAAAATGAAATATTTCTCAATGAATGTTATCATGTTATGATAACCAATTGTTCACATTTACTACATGTATTTTTTTTATTAATAATACAATTATAAATATAACGAAAAAAAATTATAAGCTTTTAATAATTTAGTTAAGAGACACATAAATGTAATTTACAAGCTTTGGTGACCTTGTATTTAATCGCCTTAAAACCCCAACAAACCAATGCTATGTTTATTTGTAAAACGTAATGTAATGAAATGCTAATGTTAATGTTAATAAAATATAATTGACTCTGGAAATCAGGTAATTGACTGTCCTAGTAAATTTTATTGCGGGCAAATAATACTCGCAAAGAGGTTTCCCTCTGCCGAGAAGGCAGGCTATAAAGTGACTATTAAGGCGTGACTTACCGGAACTAATTTCGGTTTAATTACTAAGCTCTAGTTTCTCAAGCACGTTTAAGTTTGTAATACCCAGTAAGACTTTCTTACAGGCAGCAATCTTGCGTTATCCATCGTTTATTTGTGCTTTTCTAATGCTAATAGTTCGACATTGAAAATCCATCACTTAAACGGTGATTTCAGTATATTTGTTTGTGTGTTTAGGGTTGAGAGAGAATACCAATTTTGTTTGATTTTCTCGTTTCCTGGAAGAGATAGAGAATTCAAAGATCAAAGGGTAGCGATTACGAACATTCATTCTATGAAACGTTGATTAACATCAACATGAATCTGAACGGTGTTAGACCCATCTCATATCTACAATTCTCTTGTCAGAAGAAATAGATTGATCAATGTCCGAAATTTCTAAAGCACACCTAATAGAAATTTAATACTCCTTTTTAAAATTTATTCTAAGATATTAGAATTTTAAATTGATATATTCCGATGCCTCCAAAATAAGAGATGGCGTAGGTTGTGCTTTAAACATTTACAAGACTCCAGTTTAATCTGCGTGGTCATTTTAACGGACACATGGTTTATTTGGATGCAATTGGCAATTGACCATGTCCAATTAGGTAAATCCTTAACATATGGTTGGAGATGAAAAATGTCTTCGTAAGGGTTCCAGCCCACTGTAGCAATGACGAAGCTATACTAGCATCCTTCTTGGCTGTAAGTGCAGAAGATAGCTAAATTGAAATATGTTATTTTGGAAGACTGGATCCAACAATCAAAAAAAGTGACTGTCGGTAGATTGGAAAAAAGGTTGAAAAACAAGAAAAAATAAATTTTATTCTGGGACGTTTAGTCCCCTAAGAATAACAAACACGAGCAATGAAAATTGCATTATAATCTCTATTTGATTGGATTATAGAATGAATTGAAGGATACTAGTTTGAATCTCGCTGCCCGGGAGTTTTAGATCTGGTATTAATGCCTTGCCCTCTCCTCTGGCCAGGGAAAAAAAACGTAAAGCCGAAAAGGCGAGGTAGAGTACAATCCATATCTAGCACCACCCATCCCTTGAATCCTCCAATAAGGTTATAAAGACAGTGTCCCCACGTTCTTTTGTGGTATGCATAAGTATATTGGAGTTCTGGCAATGGCTTGATTCTCCACTCAAGATATGAGTGTATGTGGCTAAACCGCTCACGCTCAACCTCAATTGGCTTTAGTTCCAGTAACGCAGGGAACTCCTGAAGTTCTGTTTTTCTATCTATATTTGGAGGAGTAAGCTTGGTTGGATTTTTCTCGCCTGCTTGTAAATAGTGTACATAGGTATGTCTATATCTGTTTTTTTGTTTTTTTAAATTTTACTTATCTTTACATTTTTTTTTTTCAAATTTATTGAATATATTTTTAATTATTATTTTTCATTTCTTTATTTTTATCTGTTTTGTATATATAGTATGAATGTGGTCTTACTTCCCTATAATTATTATCCAAGTATTATTTGACAGAATATTATATTAATCAATAAATGTAATGAAAAAATCATTAATGTTAATTAAAAACGTTCATTACATCAAAACCTTTTATAATGGGAATTAAAACACTTTCATTCTAACAAACTTTTTTTTTGTGAGGACCAGTATGAAGTAACATTGTTGTTTTAATCTAAAGTTTTCTCGGATAAATTTTGTATATTTAAACTATTCTATGTGTGTTTATGATCAGGAAAATTTAAAAATCCAGTTTATTTTATTTTTTACGGAAAACATGACAGAAGCTTTTAACAAGGGTTAGAAACATGGCAGGCATGATAATAAAGGGCTGAGGTACGTCCTAGGGTGGGTGGGGTTCATTACAACTTTACAAAGGGAATTACTTTCGACAGCCAGTTGTCTGTGGGGTCCATTGGCCTGGTATTACACGATTATATTATTAGTTTATTTATTTAATAATTGGTTATCGTCTATCAATTTAAATTTAAATTTAAATTAGAAGTGTAGTTGTATTTTTATCTAATGAAGTTACAAATTTCAATAAATATATATATATATATATATATATATATATATATATATATATATATATATATAAATAAATAAAAGGTATTATCAGGAAAATTATTAGACGATAATCAGCTACCTCAAAACTGCTATATGTCAAATCGAGCTAAATATTAAAATAAAAAAAAAACTAAAATTGATCATAACGAGGAATATTTTAAATCTTTATGTTAAAATAACTTTATTTCATTTAGAATTATTTCAACATATGACTGAGTTTCGTTCCGCATTCCAACAATTTTCAAGTCCATAAAAGCATATCTAATTGTCTTCCACAAATTTAAAATTGATTCAAATGTCGTACATAAACGAAAGTTTATTTTATTTTTCTGTTTTTAAAATTATTACCAGTTTATATCGGCAAAAACCAAATTTCTCAGACTGAAACTGTACGTTATCTCGGGCTATTATTCGACAGAAGGATGACCTGAGGTCCACATGTCAAAATGAAACGAAGGACTTTGAACAAACGACTGAAAATACTATATCCGAATCAAATTTGAAAATCAGACAAAAACTAAATACATACGCTTACCTACTCAAACCCATATGGACATACTTCTAAAAAAAATCCAGTTTTACAAAAAATACGCGCTTACTAAAATTAAAAAAATTTCAATAAACATTTTTATGACTTATATCAAGAGCTCCTCGGTACGTAAACAACAAAACTTTACATAATGACTTACGGCAACCAACTAACCACTTTGTACTTTATACTTTACTCCAGATTTCATCTTAAACTACACGGACATCACAACGGACTTGCCATTTACAGGTTGTTAAAGTTGATCGTTTTACTTTTTTTTTAATGAGGTATGCATGTGTTTTTTGCTTAGTTTTAATTTTCTTATTTTTATTTTATTTATTGTATATACTTTTTGATTATTATTTATTGTCATTTTGCTTCTATTTATTTTATTTTTTTTTGTACATATAGTGTGAATGTTATCCCACCTCATAATAACTAATGTCTAAGTGACAGATTGTTGTAATGCTCAATAAACAAATAAAAAAAAAATTAGAAAAATTCTATTTTTCCCAAATATAGTACATGCCTACAGATACGAGATATTTATTGTTTGTTGTCCTGAATTGTTGTTGTGATGAAATTTGCACTTTTAGCGGGAATATAATTTCTTAACTTTCGAGGTGATGGGTTTCAGATGATAAATTATTAATAGCTGTTGAGATGATTTCAAACATCCCAATTTCCCGCCAAATTAGAGATCGCAAACTCGTCCGACCTGAGGGCCGTTATATAATTCAGAACTGTGAGGGCCAGGAAGGATTAGCATTCACTCTAATTCTTGGAAGTTTCAAATCGATAACTGGCTCGGCATCCTTTTAGCAAATATCTAATCGACTATTTATATAAACCGGCTATTTGCAAAAGGCTCACAAATTATTCATGTTACAAACTAACAACGTTATTGAATAAAATTGTAGTATGTAGAGAATTGAATAAATAATTATTGCCATTATTTCAAGTTTATTTGGATAGCTTATGGACTTGGGTCAGGAGATAATATTTGATATCGTCTGAATAATTCCTATCCACAATTATTGTGATTGAAATTTTCCTTAAGGTTTGTTTAATGCCAGAAAAATTAACGAAGTCTGGAGCTATGTGAGTGTTTGAGAGTGCACCACTTAATGATGATTCGAAAAAATTCTAGAGGGAGACTTTTGAAGACTTGAAGACGATTGTCATGAAAGGACTTCTTTATTGATGAAGACGTTCTGCGAAGAAAATATCAGAACAACGGGTTGATAACTTGCAGAGAAACTGTCAATTGGCAAATCAACCGCAACTTTACTAAAGAGGTAAAGAAGCTTGAAACGTGGTTTTCTGATGTATTAAAGGACAAATAAAAAAATGTATGGTATTAAGTTTGAATTTATTTCCTGAGAAAGACACAAACTTCCTACTCTTCAAACCTCTCTACGTGTTAGTCAGTAGATATGTGTGGAGGTTTGAATCGACAGATGGCGACTTTTTAAATGGTAAAAAATATATCTAATTAAAATATCATGTAAGCAGAGTGAAGTAAAAAAGTCATTGATCAAAATTCGTTAGCAAATGAATTATCAGAATTTTTTTTATAATAATGGTTTAACATTCTATTCAGGCGGAAAGGAAAATTTACTACTACTTTGACAGAAGTAAATCTATAGCAATGGAGCTTATTTTCGTTTATAAGAATAGTTTAGTATTATTTGTTTATAACCATAAATCATAAAAACCATAAAATTTACATTAATTTCCGGACAACATAATAAATGAATATAGACTAGTCGTCTAAAGTGGTTTTAAATAAATGGATACAACTATCATTATTATTCCGTGGTACTGACCCGTTTTTATCAAATTATCAACACCCACCTGAAACTTCGTAAATAGCTTTATCTTATCGTAACCTACAACTATTTTATTTACGAAAATTCTCGGAATTGAGGCGTTTTCAATCTGAAGATTGGCTAACTTTGTCTATTTAATTAGGTACTAAAAACTTGTAAATGCCCATTGTTTTCCACTTCAATCGTAAAACAATTTGAACACAAAATCGAGAAAAAATTGGCCTTCAAAAATATTGAAGTTTTGCGTGACCAACATCTCCAAAATGTCGAAATGATGAGGCTATATAGGCAAGCGGCTAAATATTTTTGTAGGCCGCCCTTTTTTTTGATTTTGTGATCAAATGATCTTACGATCCAATTGGAAAGAAAATGGGTATTTATGAGTTTACAGTACCTAATTAAATAGACAATGTTTGCCGATCTCCAGATTGAAAAATCCCCAATTTCTACTGTTGTCCAAAATCGGTTTTGGTCTTGCACTTTGTAGGATCTAGACCAAGGTCGCTTACCCAAAATCAGGACTGGTAAAAAAAAAAATCGCTTTTTAAAATAAAAATTAAGGCCAAAAAGGTACTAATACTTGACAATCTTAGTTACTATATGTTAATATTCGGTATAACTAATATTCTTTTGCATTTAACTCCTCTAAATTTTCATTTGGGCTTAGTTAGGTTTCTCCTGTCTAAAAAATTACAGTAATATCTCTGTAGTAATAAGCTGATAAGTAACTGCAAGACTGTTGCGAGATTCTTGCACAAGACCAAGACCATGACCAAGACTGAGTTTACAAGACCAAGACTCGTCTCGGTCTGATGAGGTGAATCTATTCACGAAGTTGCAGGAGGATGTTAATATTTTGATAGAAAGGGGTCTGTACCACGGACTATATAGGTATATATTGTAACTAAATATTGATTTTTTCGAAGAGTATCGAATATGAAATACTTAAATACAAATTTAAAAATAATCTATTTTACAGTGAATAGAAGAAAAGGTTTCCCTACGTGGCTTAGCAATTCTATTAGTCAGTATTTATTGGAGCAACAGCTACATATATTCTAACTGACTATGCCAGCTGATACCCTTTTTTCGTCGTCCATCGGAAACAGAAATATTGATAAAAGGCTTGTTGTTATTGTTGTGGTGCAGTTTTTTTTTTGTTTTTTTTCATAGCACCTTTTTATTTATGGTTGTCTTGAATCGTTGGATTTTTTTTTTGTGTTCATAAAAGTCCTTTTACTGCTTAAAAGCATTATAAGGTGAATTTTTTTATTTTTTTGTCGTTTCTGAATATTTTTTCTAGATATGTAATATAAAAGGTGATGGGGCTCACCTCAGTCTTGAGTAGATCTTATACTCTAGAGCTCACAACTAAATTAATAAAACACCTATCTTATGTAAATTGTTGCCAACGTTTTGCATTTTGACTGGTTGAATAAATTATAGAAAATAGAGTTTGCCAATCGTTGAGACTTTTCGAAAAATGATTTTTTGTGAGAAATTCTTTTATTGTTGATAAATTTAGCGTTGCTTGTATATCCAATGTCTTCATTTTCTTTGGTCTCTGTGGTTCCTCTTACTATTTTTCTAATTATTTCATTTTGGAAATATTGTAATCTTTTAAGCCGGCCGTATTATACTTGTATAGACTAGGAGCTTTAGGCGTAAAGATAGGTTTGTTGTACTAATTAAATTTAGGAATCTGCACGTCTTAGATCTTACTTTTTTAAATTTTTTGTCAAAATGTCTAGTAAATTTTAAATGTCTGTCGAAGTGAATACCGAGATATGTTAATTCAGTTGATTTAATTAATTGAATAATTTAATTCTGTTGTTGTTAATTTTGAATACATTTAGCATACTCTTTTTACCTGTTTGGTATGAAAATATAATTCCTTTCGTCTTTTCAGGATTAATATCTATGTTTAGGATTTTTAGCTGTTCTGAAATTTTTTCACAAGCTGTTTCCGCCGGCTGCATAGCTCTTTTGGGGTTCGAATAAAAAAAAAAAAAAAAAAAAGAGATATTATTCAATAATGACTGGAATAAATCGGGATATATAAAATTTAACGGGATTAACGTTAAATAACAATAGCCTAGTTTTATTGTCACAACTAAAATTAGGAATTTAAATAACAAAAAACAAACAAAAAGTTTCCTCAGTTATGGATAAAACTTAACCTCTATTTTTCTTTGCCAATTAACCCCTCGGCTGGTATATTCAATAAAATTTTACTACAGGAGCAATTACCAGAGTTATGTTTTAATATTCTGACCCTAGGTAGGAAGAGTCTGCACAGGCCATCAGTTTATATCACTAGCAGTTTATGTTCCAAGTATATGGAATAGGCGTAGCGTTAAAAGTAACTATTATTTTCATCTATATAAAACGGATCCTTTCAGGTGATGAAGCACGAAAGAAAATAAAATAAACTACACGTTTTACTAGCAATTGGAATTAATTATATTGAGGATATTAAATTCATGTCTAATAAAATAAATAAATGCCGGAACCTCGTGCGGTTCTTAAACAAAACAAATAAAATACTACAAAACTATTTTTATAAAAAAATAAATGGCTAAAATAACTTTTATATATTCCATCTAACCCATAATTCGGAAATGCAAGACGAGAGAGTGAATGTCTAGGCAGGAAGACATTATTTTATGCTTCAACACTTCAAATTTTCTCCCGAATGTCTTCTGCAAAAATCAGATTTATCCATTTACGTAGAGTGATCTGTGAAAATGATAGTGGAACACTAACTATTAGAATGTCTTATATAAAAACACACGGATTTATCATAAATCTCAAAACAGCTCTTACAAGACAGTGAAACAACTCCCAAAAAATTATGACTTCTTTCAAAAAAAGTTTGATCCATAAAAAAAAATAAAAACAAAAGCGAAAAGCATAACGCCAATGACCTATGCGAAGATGAAATAAATAAACAATTAAAATACGCTCCATTACGCTTAACTCCGTAACAACCAACCAACATTATCTTTATAGTGATAAAAAATATATATTATATTTACTTAGCACTTTTATTTATTATTGAAATTGAATTGAATGTTATTCGATTTAAATAATAAATGATTTAATTGCCAAATAAATTGAAAACATATCCCCTTAAATTTGATCCCATTCCTATTACTTTCTCGCTTCAATTGTTTTTATAGGATTGTTAAATTTTGGTAAAATTATGTAAATAAAAAAGAAATCTAATCTATCTTATTAAACTTCACATTACGTAAATTAAAATGTTTTATAAATAGAGTAGCATGTTTTTATTTAAGTTGTCATTTTTATTAGCTTAATTTTGTTTTTGTTTTTTTATATACATTATGTTATATTGAAGGAAGTTATTCGACTGTTCTACATATCATTGGTGATGATTATTCAAGACGCAGTCATTATAAAGTTTTTATTAGTGCCGACGCTTCAACCCAAACATGTGGCTCATCATCAGGGCGTGTTTCGAGCACTGAGGGTATTCAGAGTACTTGAATACCTTCAGTGCTCGAAACACGCCCTGATTATGACCCACATGTTTGGGTTGAAACGTCGGCACATATAAAAACTTTATAATGATTGTATCCTGAATATTTATCACCCATTAAGTTTTAGTTATATTATTTTTCTGTTTAATTTATTGTACATACAGTTTGAATGTACTCTCTGAATATTATTATAAATTTCCTTAATTAAGCCATGTTGTAATATTTCTCAATAAATATGTTCTAAATATATAAATACAAATGGAATAAATAGAAATAGAAATAGTCTGGATAGCATATTTGAAATAATCGTTAATAATTTTTGTGTTGCCTCTGACAGAATACATGTTTTTTTAATAATTGGTCTTAACCCAAAGCTTCAGACTGAAATAATAAAAAAAAATCCCTATGGAAGAGATGCGATTCAATCATAAATGGCATACGTATTATAAATTAAATATCAGATAATATATGATTAACACGTTTTGATGAGAACCAATTATTAAATAAATAAACTAATAATATAATCGTATTATATTTCCAGACATTGGATTCCACCGACAACTTGCTGTCAAAAGTAATTCCCTTTGTGGAGTTGTAATGAACCCTTCCCTTGGACGTACCCCAGTCTTTTATCGTCAGAGCTGTCAAGCTCCTAACCCTTGTTAAAAGGTTCTGTCGTGCTTTGGATAAAGGGAAGAGGAATGACTTAATTAATATGAAACGTCGAGGAATATTTTAAAACTTTTATTATCATAAACGTCCAAAATAATACAGTTAACAAATTTCTCCTATGAAACAATATATATTAGTTCACGGAGGTTTTTCCCGGAGATAATGAGTCTGTTATAATGAAAGTGTTTTTGGTACAGTTTAAATATTTTTATGTAATATTAGTAATATAATTTTATTTTCTTCTTATTTCTTACACTCTCAATTTATAGCATTATTGTTAGCAAGTGCGAAGTCAGTGTTGTTTCCTTTCACTCCTTCAATTAAGAAATCGCTGAAACTAGTCGTAACGTTTTTCTACTCTGGGTTAATTATAACATTATAATCCGTGGTACTGACCCATTTTTATCAAATTAATAGGATGTATAAAAAAAAAATGACCATTTCATCAAATTCAAGATTTCAAAGGAATGTAAATATTTTAATCCTATTTAATACTATGACCAAAAAAAAAGGATAAATAAAAAGATAATAAAATAATTTTTATTAAATATCCTTTTCCATAGGAATTTTTATTTGTTGGGCGCCTGGCTTACCAGCCTTTCATCTCTGAAGAGATAAATCTAGAAAACATAAGGTACTTACGAATTATTTGGCCATGGGTTAGGTTGGATATTTTTATAAAGCAGCAAAAAGGTTAACAGATCTAATTACAAAAAGAAATATTTACAGAATTAATAATAAATACAACGAAAAAAAAGACATTTTAAAAATAATTACTATATACAATTAAAGATAAATAGGAAGATATTTAAGATAATAAAAATAACAAAAAAAAGATACTTATTCTATATACAATAGTATGGCATGCCACCTTTAAACATCTAGAAAAGATAGTCAAGATAGAAGAGATATAAGATGTAAGAGCACATGCACATGCTAAAATATGAATTAATCATCTAGGACAGGAAACAAAAGAGAATCGAGTTATATTTGTTTTTTCATTGCTTCCTTAATCATGTTTACAATACTTACCAATACTTTATGCTGAATACCTTTAGAGCATTCTCTTTAAGCTTGCTTAATCCCATCCGACTTCTTCAAAAAAAGGCCTCTGTTGAGTTATTTGTTTCAAAGAAGAAATATGACTTTGTCCTATGAAATTTTCGTAATTTTAAGCCATTATTAGAAAAAAAAAATCACTATCACTGAAGCAGCTCATGAAATTCTTAAATATAAAGGGGAAGGTGTCTTTGACCAGAGCACTGCGCGGCGTTGGTTTGAAAAATGTATCAGTGGAGATACGACGTTGGAAAGTAAGGTCTTCGGACGATCATTAATGTATATCGATGAGGTTCTGCAGGAAGCTGTTTAGTCAAATCCGTCCACAAGTACTCGCGAACTTGTCAAGAAGAGTGGTGTGTCCAAAGATACTGTTAATCGCCAACTATTCCCCACGAGGAAGGGCTCATTTAATGGCGGTTCATATAACCATTTAAGTATAAGCAGTTATGGTATCATAAACAATTTATCAAGTTTTTTATTTGTAATATATACTTACTATTGGAGCCATTCAGTCAACATAGAATGACTCCATTTTAAAAAAAATTTATTATTAATTTTAGTATAATTTATAGCGGGAAAATTAATACCTTCGTTAACAGTTTTATATTTCAAACTGTAATAACTTACTCTGGAATCAACTTACTCACTCTCTGTACAAGTATAATCAATTTTTCGTAAAGAAATATCACTAAAATCGCTCGATTTCTTTCCACATCCGTCAATCCAATACTCTTCCTACCTTTAAATCCCGGATGTTCAATCATTTATTTTACATCCAATCACCATAAAATTGTAAATAGTTACTACTGTAAATATGTACGTAAATTATTAGATCATCCTTCATGTTTTTTTTTCATTTTTTTATTTTCTATTATTTACTGATTAAAATTAGAAAGTAATTATTTTTTTATTATTTTGACTATTAATTACTCTGTAGTTTTGTTTATGCATCTGTGAGGCTCCTTAGAGCCTTCTCCATGCAGCCTTTTTCTATTTCTATCTTTCTGTATTATTCTAAAGAGACTTGTGCCAGAATAAATAAAGTATTATTATTGAAATGGTTTCAGTAAAGAATGTTGAAATTAGAATTAGTCATTTTGTCAATTGAATGGCTCAAATAATTCTACTGCCTTCGCCTATTTCACATTCCTGCACTTGATTCAAGCTTGACTTCACTTGAAAAGGTGCTGTTTGTTGCTTGTTTTTTTTTTTTTTAATGCTTACTCTTTTTTGACGAAATAAAAAACATTCAAAATATTACTTTGTTGCTGCTAGTTTCCGATCAGCTACATTTTTTTAGGTAAGCTCCAAGTCACCACGACCCCTTAAGGTAAATAATCCCACTTTAAGGCCTTATTGGGCGGTCAATATCCTATTAAACCTCCGCCGGAAGTTGTGTCTCCTCTTGATCAAACGGTTCTGCCCTCACCGCTTCCTGCCCAGCCTTTAATTGACTCTTAAATCTTGTGGCTGTCTTTGGAATCTGGGATAGTCAGGCGGAAGGGGTTTGGATCGCAAGTGATTTCAAATCACCAGGAAGGCAGAGGTGGAAAACTAAAGAACTACCTTTATTGGAGTTAGTGGAGTGAAGAAGAAAAAATGGATTAGTAAAACATATTTGGAAATTGCTAAAAGTATGGTCATGGTTTCTTCGATCACTTATTGAAGTGTTCATATGGTCGATATACTAACTATCGATTATGAAAAATCACGATTTTCAGATATGTGCTATGATTACTTCTGAAACGATACTGGTCAAGCCGCGGACCTGCATTCCTTTTTCCAAGTACAGAAACAGGAATTGCAACGTATTTAAAATGCGGTTTGTTTATTGATGTTCTTTGGCAATATTCAATAAAATATTCCCAATTCTGCGATTCAAGTTTTTAATATATTTTGTTAATCAAAATGTCGCAAAATATTGAATGTGTTGCATTCATTAGTTTGGTATATTTTTTATCTGCACAGAAGATTGCGAATTCTATTCATTGCGAAACATCGAATATGTCTTTTTCGAAGGTTGGACTTGTTTTTTTTAAATTTTTATAATGCACCCTACCAGACTGAAATGACTAGAAACCGCCCGATGTTTACGACCACTTAAGCACTTACTAGACAAGCGCTCTAACCTTCCATTTATTTACAAGACTCATATAAGACTATAACAAGGTGTACCATATGTTTCCGATTTAGCTCAATCCAGATACCTCTCCTTCCATAATAAACTTCTGAACCATCGTAACCCTCTTGTTTCCAACCTTGCTTCCTCTTCTATTCCTGATTACCCTCTGAAGCGTCTGAAAAATAGATGGCACCTTCTAATATAGAAATATGATTGGATTGCTAACAATTGGTAGTTTCTCTTCATGTTAGTTGTTTCATATTTACTTGTTGTATTTATCATTTAATACAGTTGTGAATTTCAATAATAATAAACGAAAAAAAACTTATAATGCAATTGTGTCGCAAACTCTTAAATCTGGAATATTCTTTATTTTGCATTGAAAATTATTTGCTGAATTGGTAGATTTGTTATTTAAAGTATTGAATCGAAAAAAAAAAAAAAAGGAAGACAAGAAAAAATAAAGAGAAACGAAACGAACCTAAATTAAAATTTATTGACCCTCTGTAAATATAATAACGTAAATATGAAGCGAAAATATATTTGAAATCAGACTATGGGGATAAGGAGTTTGAAGTACTGGTAAAAAAAAAAAACAGAAAAGAGGAAGACAAATAAAGAATTGTGTCCCCGTCAAGCATACAGATCCAGGCTCAGCATCTCACATCATAAAAAGAAAGAAAGATATGATACTTTTATGTAAATAAATGTTAGTGCCTAAGGAATATCACGAATACTATGGACAACTTCCCACACCAAATACAGAAAGGGCAGGCTCCCTCAATCCGATTGTACAGATGAAGATGAAGATTTCAACTAATAATGCACGAGGGTTTAAAAATCGATCATTTTTAAACCGTTAATAAATAATATACAAACATTCATAAAAGCTTATGTTATTGTAGAAATTAAAACATCCGCGTTTTGACATCCGAGGACTGATTTAGTGTTTTTTTTCCATTTGTCGAAAAAGTGGTGATAGGCATATTCGATAGAATTTAATAGAAGAGGGTTTACCCGAAATCTTAATAAGGAATATTCAGATCGGCTGATTTTCAATGTCACAAAATATGTCTATAATCAATTTCCATTGATTTCAAGAATGATGGGAATCATTTAAGATCAATATTTATTGCAATATTCTGATCCTGAAAGTTTAAGGAGCACTCCAAAACACGTACACATTTAGGCATACTCGTGAAATCGTTTGACCACACCCCACGTGGCGGAATCCCGGGCACACCTTGCCCCGCCTGATGGCGCAAGATGAGGTCTACGGATGGCTCCTGCAATAAGGACATTAATGGCTTTACATAAACAGACAAGGCTATTATCCTGTCTGGACCAGAACCCGGCACTGATCCTGTAGTGATCAAATATTCATCAAGTTGGTACCCTGTCCGCTGGCTTTGTATAGTTCCGCCTTCCCACGCGGCCTAACTTACGGAATATGCGATCATTATTTTTTTTTTATAATTCATAATAAAAATTATTTACACTATATATCTTAGGTGGGAAACCGTGCCCTCGGAGGCCGCATGTGGTCTCTGTGACATAGTTACGTCCTCGTAAGCCACATGCGGCCTCCAAACGTTGTTATCGGTGTTATTAAGGTCATTCGGAGTCATTGCAATAATCTCAACAATAAATTATTAATAAAAAAAAAAATCAAATTTAAATTTTGTTTTGCGAAACTTTAAGAAAATTGATCAACAATATTATTTTAAATTCGTCATTATTTAAAACGACTGTTAGTTTTGGTTCGAGTCCCAATTTGGTAAGAATCTCGGTACGTAATAAGGACACTCGTGGAGAACGTAGCTGACTGTGACAGAACCAACAGTGTGGATATTATGGTCCAAGCTGTTTGCTTATCAAATAGGAATTTGTCAGGATTGTATGTCCTATCATTAGTCTAGTTAAGGCAACTTCCTCTCTACGAATGAGACGGTTCGAGGCGGACCATGGTTTCACTGATGTTTTTACTTCCTTAAATTTACTCGGTGGGCTCTCATTCCACATGGATTGCCAGAGAGAATTCGCCCAAACTTAGGATTTATAACTAGACTAGATTAATAGTTATTAACGACAATTTGGAAAATTAGAATGTAATTGGGATGTATGTATGTGAGTGTATGTATTTAGTGATAAATAAAAACAAAGAAACGGTAAAACATATAGAAATATTGCAGCTGACATAAGCACTGTCTAACCTCACTGTGGCCTCTAATGACAAAAAGGTTTCCCGCATATGCTATAGATAAATAAGGTTGTATAGAGCCATTTTCCTGCTTTCAGCAACGACGGATTTAAATGGATGAGGTATCAAACAAAAATAATTCCATTGAAAAGTGACGAATTCCATTCGATCCTTAGATCCCTATAACGACTTTAATAAAAATCATTGAAAAAAATAGAGACGTTTCAATACTTATATACTTTTAAAAAGTCGACGGACCGAGAAGGGATGAATTGTGTTTGTCGAATGACGGAAATAGACACCAAAACCGTCCTAGTTTCTAAGGAAATGTCGAATACTACATTTAAAACCCTAAAATGTAACTTTTTTCGACCATGATTTTTTCCAAAAGCCTCTTACTGGCGATGGTTACGATAGGAGCAGATGCCACGTGTATAGGTCTTAAAAGTTAAAATATTGACATGTATGATACTGTTCGAGGAACTCACAATATATTGAAAAGTAAATGGAACAGAATAGCTGTAGCTATATATAGCAATATATATTGCTATCCCATAGAGTATCTATCCCTAGGGCATTTCGAACGATATAAAAAGGAAAAATATGCTTTTTTTTTTTAATAAACAGAAAAACTAAGATGAGTACTTTTTAGAACACACGATAGAAGTGAAAACATAAACAAGGCGGGATTAATAATATGAAATATAAATTATAAATGATAGCTCATTATAGAGGGAATTAAATGCTGAACATTTCCCTCGCTTTCAGTATGCAGGTCCGATTTTTAGTGTCTGAGATATTTTAATCCATATCTTCAATAAAACTCGTTATAATTTGGTTTTCGACCCTACTTTTCTCCTCCCTAATCCGGCGCCGCCTTAAGTTACAATTTTGAATAATAAATCGTTACAAATAGTATGAAATGATGAAACATTTCCCCGCTTAAAATATTCAGGTCCGATTTTTTGTTTTTGATATATTTTAATCCGTACGAAAAACACTTCAATTAATCGACTCCAGCCGACTTTAGCCGAGCGTTAAAGATCAGAACCTGAATGCTAATTCACTCCCCAGAAAAATAAATAAATAAATTACAAAAATTGTTTAAAGTAGTTTTAACTTCAAAAATTCCGGTCTGCCTTTCATGTTCTTAGTAAGTGTTAGAACAAAAACAGAAGCTACTCGCACCAATCAAGTATCGCTTATTATGAGATCAGTACAACAATTGATTAATATAACTGTGTTTTGTTGCTTAACTATTTAACATTGGGGATATTTTACGTTGGGACATAATAGTTATTTATTAAGTAAATTGTTACTTATATATAAATTATGAGGCCTCGCCAATTGTGTATTTTGAAACACAACTGTCTTGATAATTTTATATTGTGTTTAAGAATAACAATGTTTCCTTGTTGACGCATATTTGTTTGAATACTTTGCAGAATGAGAGCCACCTAATGTTAGAGTTCTTGCTGTTATTTAATATGGCAGTTATTCTTAATCTATTATTTTATCAGCTCTAATTACAAATATCGAGCTTGAGATGAGGGCCATTAATCTGTTTGGACTAAGGGGTCAACTCTTGGCGACTAACCATAATATGAATACTAAATAACAAAACTGCCCAGTAAAAAATCTTTAAGCCAGTAGTTACACAATGAACATGCCATATTTTAAATCCTACACATCCAACAAAATAAAAAAAAACCTTTGTAATACGATTCATCAGGGAAACAGCACAGAATTGCATTGTATTTTGAATTTTCTAGGCAAAGTCAATTTTATTTTTTAAATAATGTAAAACATCAAAGTCCAATGAAAAATAAAGATCTTGAAGTTCCTAAGCGGAATTTTAAAGGATGGCTGGAAGTCAACAACTGTTAATCTTGTGTTCGATCTGAATGATTTTCTTCATTTGACTTCCTTGAGATCTCTCGAATATTCACCTTGTTAAAATTTCACAATATGGGCCAAAACTTCGACACACATTGAAGTAATACAGCTTCCTCGATTTTGATTTAATCTATTTTCCTAAGTAACTACCAATTTTTTAAATTTAGTATGTGATTTTGTAAATTCAATGAGGCTAGTCTGGGTTCGTGGTTTTTTTTGGATAAAATTGTTGTATCGTCAGCGTTAAAGTCAATGTTTCGGAGAACAATTTGATTGCAACATTGTTCGAATAGAAATAGTTTAATATTAATAATATATGGGTTATGGATATTATTTAAAAGCAGTTTATAAGGCATGGATAAGAATTCATATTTTTAAAATAAACATGTATGTCGGAAATGCCAAAAAAGTATCTTTAAGTATACAATAAATGACAAACAAAATGAATAGTTTTTTATAATTTTTTTCTTGTTTCAGGTGGGTGTACATTTCATATCTCATTTAATTGAACTGGTGCAGATAATGTAGTCGTAAGTTACTTAAAAAAAAATATTTATAATTGTAATTTATAAATGTCTTGGTAAATTGTAAAGTTCTTTTTTTAAATTCCTTTATTGATTAATCAACGTTTTTATTTTAATCTTATATTTTTGAATATGTCATTTCACAAAGTCATATTTTTCTTATTAATAAATTGAAAAACAGAAGCGTGAAAGAAAAATGGAAACTTATTCGTTACGTATGATATATTATGAATATATATATATATATATATATATTTTTATTAAACGCCTCTGCCGTTGGCTATTAGGCCATTCGGCTCCTGGCAGCCCAACACAACTTCGCCATGAGTCCCTTTCCATACATCTTACTGTACAGCCTCCTATTTATCATTCTCTTCCATCTCTTCTTTTTAATTGAAAAGGTTACCTTGAGGGATGACTTAGCAACGACAATTATTCCTGATGCTACCTGCCTGGATCTCTGCAGCTTATAAGTTTGATATCCCGGTAATTGGTAGAACTGGATATTTTCAGTGGATGAGCCGGCTCTTCTATGATCCCATATAAATCAGCATCCTCCTTTGCCACAATCGTCCTCCTTTCTGTGAATTTGTCAGCAGTTAGGCCACCAGCGTTCCTGAACATAGCCTTAAGCTGTGTTGTGACATGGCCTTCTGGTTTCCTTAATTTTGATGGTTTCATATTTTTGTGGATTCTATGATGTTGAACTGTCTTCGCGGCGACAATATTGCTCATTTAGTTATAACCAGAGGGCACGTGTACAATGTACAGACGCGAGCAAAGTTACCCAATTTTTATTAAAACTTTTTAGTTTTAACAGCTGTTGTTATAATATTATGAATATAATAACTATGTATGTACCTATATATATTATAATAAACAATAACAAAGGATAAATAATGGATTTATATATATATATATATATATATATATATATATATATATATATATATATATATATATATATATATATATATATATATATACATATATATATATATATATATATATATATATATATATATATATCATCCTAAACAGTTAGCAATTAGTATAAAATGTAATTTTAATAATTTGTCTGTGAACTGGAAATTGAGCTATCCCACTCCCTAATTTAATATTCAATTTTTTTTAGATTTGATTATAGGTGAAACATGTTACCATTAAGGTAAAGGCAAGAAAATAAAATAAAATTACCTATAATAAAATAGATGATTAGGGAGTGGGATAGCTCAGTTTCCGATGCTGAAGGTCTCAGGTTCGAATGCCGGTTTATGACAGACAAATTATTTTTCTGTTTATTGACCCTCCTGGGAAACATCCAGCCTCTATGAAATGGGTGGCCTTAATTAAATAATTAATTAAGAAAGGAACCTAACGGTTGAGCGTGATAAATAAATTTTGAAATAGTGATAATGACGAATTATAAAAATACACATAAATAATGATAAGATAGAAGTAGTTGAATACAAAAAGAAATAAATCGTTTTTCATTCACACCTGATTATAATATTTACATTTTATACTAATTGCTAACTGTTTAGAATGATTAATATTTTAAATTAGAGTTGGAGAATCCGGGTAGAACTACATCGAATATAAATCGGATGATGAGGTCGTAATATATGATTTTGTTTGTAACATAATATGGTTCATTGAATACTGTTTGAATTTAGAAAAAATAAAATCTTATTTTGGATAATATATTAAAAAAAACGTATGATTAGATAGGAATGTGAAAAAAAAATAACAAGTACCTAAAACAAACCAAAATTAATAATATATTGTAAAAGAAATAATAATAAAAACGAAAATTATTAAAAGACTAAAAAATGTATATATTTTTGTAGTTTATTAATTTATTATTTCATATGAAAAAAAGCTTAAGAAAATATTAACGATCACTCTTGTATTAATTGTTAACTTTCTTTTTTAACACCCAGGAAATATTAAAGAATTTCAGGTACAAACGCGGTTGATAATTTAATTTAATAAAAACAATTAAGGTGAGCTGGAATAGGAGGTTGTCTTGTTTATGCTAACAAGGGGGTTGTCTTACTCAGCAGTGCGGTTCAAGAGATAAAATGGAAATCCGCCAACTTTTCCGCTTTCATTTAGATTTCCTTAAAAAATTTGCTGTTTCTGCTTCTTAGGTTGAGTTATGAGTCGATTAAAAATTTTAGCCCCACCACACCTTCAACTATGTAGATATATATATATATATATATATATATATATATATATATATATATATATATATATATATATATATAAAATGAATCATCTCAATATTACTTTAATATAGATTGAGTCAGGATTCACAAATAATTTCCAATTATAAATAAGAATAATGGATAAATTGAGGCATTTAATTAAAAAACTCATTTCCAAATCCTTTGTTTTATTATGAACAGTGTCATTTATAAAATATCATGAGCTGAAAAAAAAATCTTGAAATCAATTAAGTGACATGTACATCACTTCTTTAAAAGATTTTTTTTTACCTCATGATAGCTTGATGGAATAACTGTTAATTTAAAATATTAAATAATAAATCCTTATCTAGTATTAAAAAAATTGGGAAAGATTATATATTATATTATTTGAGAAGGAGTTGATCAACTCCTTGATTAGCTGATTTATTTAAAAGTATTTTATTTTTTACTTATCCTCTGCACTCTCCTCTCTATGTGGATATGTATATATATATGTGTGTGTGTGTGTGTTTGTTTTTTCTTTTCCTGCTCGTAATCTATTGCGTCATAGGTAGATCATAATGCTTGTCTACTTTTTAACATCTTCACAAGTTTTCACGTAAACGTCTTAAGGAATATATATAAATCATTTATTTACCCTAGTTATTTATTTTTTTATTATTTTGTAGCACGAAAATTGGTTACCTATAAAACTTATTTAGCATTTCTTTCCAATTTAATTTAGTTATAAGTATGTTGTTGTGCTCTTTGTTTGGCATTTTTGTCATATTTCGTGGAATAGACAAATCTTCTTCCAAAAGCTTTTTGTATCATAATCGCTGTTTTTACTCAACAACCTCACTAAATATGTTCGAAACCACAAAACTTATTTATATCAATAAAAATTATTTTAAGGTATTTTTTCAAATTTTATTTCTTAACTAATCTGCCTAAAACACATTATTTGTTGTTTTTACCCGAGTAAATATGTTATATCATTGATAAAAAAGTATAGAGTATGAATTTCTAGGAAGGATTGGCACTTATCTACAAAAATGTGCAGAGGTCCCAATATAAATAATGCTAGCATATTTTTTTCTTCTCTCCATAGATTTGTAAAAGGGAACAATTGCGTGGTACGAAGAATTTTTAACTTCCAATATTTAATTTAGCGGAAAAAATATCAATTTCAGCGAAACATTTGTGTTTGAACGTCGGGACTGGTAAATAAAAAACTTATTTTTTGACCGAAGAGGAGAAGCTTAAAACAAGCGTGACTTGTATTTTTAACATTTTTTTTGTTCCCGATTCACCCCGTAGTTAGAGGTCCAATTTGCCTCATCGGAACATTCATCGCAATCTAAATTTGTTTCTATCCAGACAGAATCACAATATATACATACACACACACACATATGTATATATATATATATATATATATATATATATATTATATATATATATATATATATATATATATATATATATATATATATATATATATATATATATATATATATCTCAACTGGTATTATTGAGGCGTTATGTTCTTATATAAAAAGAAATGAGATCAATAGATTTTTTTTTTAAGGGAAAAAAGAAATCGCTTTAACATATACTTCTGTATAATATAATATATTTAATTATGTTTGTTTAGTCATTCATTAAAATATATTGTTTTTTAATGGAGGATTAGCAATCGAATTACACAATCATCTGCACCTACTTTACAGAACAGAAAATAAAATATATTTTTTATTTTTATAAACCCTGGTATTTAAAATAGTTCTGGGCATAACATAAAACAATTCCAGTTACACTCGTAAAGCCAGTTTATAATTTTTCATTATATATATTTTACTGATATGGACAATAGCAACTCAATGAAGCTCCAGTACGATTTTCCTTAATTTTAAAATAAAAAAAAAAAAAATAAAAAACTAAAATTAGGTACTAAAACTACAAAAAATATTTAAAAAAAATGTTTGAAGGATTTATAATTAAGCCCGAAAAAACCATGTATTTTAATTATTGAATTTATTGAGAAGTTGGTTGTGGTTTTCTGTCAAAAATAAAAACCTAAATAATATTTATTTTTTCCGATGTTTCGGCCCAAAGTTCTTCATCAGGGCTGATCCCACGAAAGGTTCCTGTAAGATAAGTTTGGGCCGAAACGTCGGCAAAAACAAAAATAAATATAATTTATTTATTTTTACTTTTTATTTCTTACTTAACTCCCCAACCAACTTCAATTATTCGCTACAGTCAACCATGAATCCACAATTTTAATTAAAATAGTTCGTGATTAAAACGTTAATCCCAAGAAGGGAGCATCCTTACTCCCATCCGACCAAATTATCTTCTTACCAAAACTTAAACCAAATTAGTGACTTACTGAAACCTCAAATGCTTAAGTTTAATCAGAGAAGCCACGACAGAAGCCTTACCCCGGGCCAGGCTGTGGAAGTTTACGGAGACAGACCAAAACCTCAAATCCCTTGGTGTATGAACAGAGCAACCCCTCTTGTGGATCGTTCGTGATCCATCGTCCTCAAACGTAGTGGATAATGTAGAAATGGAGCGTGTTATAAAGCTATCCAATATTCTTCTTTACATGTGTTAGTCTAATAATGCATTCGTTGTAGCTTCACTAATGTTGAAATTGAAAAAATAATAGTTATAATATGTATATATATATTTTTTTTTTTTCAAATTCTATATTTATGTGAGATAAATAATTTATTATAATAAAATAGAAATGTGCTGTCAGATGGTGTGATGTGAAATATAATTGTCGCTTCTTTTAAAATAAATTATTACCAAAAATAAATTATTACAAAAAAAAAAATGAAAATTTATAAAAACTCTTCAATCACACATCACAAACCTTGAAGAATGGTGTCGAAACCGGAGGATTAAAATAAATTCTAATATATTCCATCAAATCACCTTTACCCTTCGACGTAAACCTTTGACCTCCTGCCCTATAGTATCTTTTAATAATACCCCACTTATCCCTGTTGAACAAATCCGATACCTTGGACTCCACTTGGACAAACGTCTAACTTGGAATCCTTGCACCAGACGGAAACGACAAGAAACCGCTCGACGCTTCCGACTACTTCAACAATCGACAAACGCTCTAAGCTTCCAATTAATTACAAAATACTCATATACATGAGTACAATAAGACCTATTTGGACTTACGGAGTTGGGCTCCACTAAGCCACCGAATTCCTCTCATATCCAATCCTTACAATCCAAAATCCTTCGTAAAATCCTTCATGCTCCTTACTTTGTAACATATAAAATAATCTATAATGATCTGAATGTTCCATATATTTCCGATTTGGCCCAATCCAGATATCTATCCTTCCATAATAAACTTCAGAATCATCCTAATCCTCTCGTTTCTAACCTTGCTTCCTCCTCGATCTCTGATAACCCTCCTAGGTGTCTGAAAAGGAAATGGCGTCGTGATCTCCTAATTTAGATACTTTATTAGAGTGCTTCCAATGGTTAGATTCTCTACAAGCCTTGTCATGTCATATATTTCTTTGTATTACATTTGCTGCATGTTTATTAATTGTACAGTCAGAATAAACAGTGATGATAAAATGTTTTGAACATTTTTTTTTTGTCTTATTAATTCCTTAGGATGAACACACCAGTTATGTACAGGGAGCCCAGTTTGGATTTTAAATGTAAATAATAACCTTCCTTGTTGATTTAAAGGTTCCAGTTTTTTTTCTAGATTGAACAAATATGCCCTCTATTGACAACTGTATGAACAAAGTTCCCAAAAGAAAATTTTAAAATGCCTATCATTGTTGTTTCTATAGTACTCTTGAGATCAATGTATTTCATACCTCCCTACTAACAGTTTTGCTATGAGTAAGTTGACCATTTATGGTATCTTATGTTTATCGTTATCTTTATAGTTAAATAAAGATTTGAGAATTTTTCTGCGGTATGTCTATTACTGGTACCGACTCCCAGTCAATTACTAGAACAATTGAATTTCGGAAAGTCCATCACGAGTGCAAAAATGTGTTGCTTTTTTTAAAATGGAGATTATACCTGCATGACTGGATATGTTTTAGTGTTAAATAGCAAAAGGAAACCTGCAGATTCTAAATCTCCAACGGAGAAGTTTGTGAATATAATAATTACGGCAGCATAAGCCAAAAAAGACAAACGTTTCCTTAGCTATGCCCATCACTGGTACGCTTACTTTATTTTTTTATATCACTTTGAAATTATATCTAATGATTGAAATACACATTTATTATTTATTCACCAATAACGTTCAATTAATTCCAAGGTGGATACCACCGGAGGAGAATATTCCTCTGAGAGAGGAGTCTGTTAATATAAGAACAATATCTATTTCTCTCGCTTGCTTCACAGTATCAGATGGGAAGGAGATAGATTGCCTTGAGCTTTAATAAGATATCGTTGTGGAACCTTGGTCCGACCAAACGACAGCTGCGGCCAAGGTCCTTCCAGCTTTCTGTCTGCAATGGTTCCTCTCTTGAGATGGGATCAAATTTTCACGTTGTATGTTCCTCACTAATGACACATTTGAGGCGAACTTTTGAAATGTAATAATATTGAATATGATCGAAACTAAATTTTTAAGTGACTTATAATAAATATTCTCGAAATATTTGTTTCTCTGCGGCTTCTTAGCAGTATACTTTATAATGATATGTAACTGTTTTCGACATATACAGAGAATTAGATAACATTGTTTCCAAAATTATGGATACATTTTTAGAGGAGCTCCTTTTAAAAGAATCCTATGAAACATTTATTCATAGAGAATCATTTGTTCAAACCGTAATCTTGTAGAGTTTGACAAATGTAACATAGTATCCTGTTGACAACATTGTTATCCTGTTGACTTCATAAACACAAAATAAGAATAATTATTAATGATAGACTTCAATTAATAGTTTTATGATGCATATTCATATTTATTTGCATCATAAGCCGGTCCTTCCCTTTTTTTATTTTATTTTCATCCAAATATAATCTCTGTACGTTTATGGCACGTTAAGGTCTACATTTGGTTTTCTGATACTAAATCTATTTCCTCTCCTATCTATTCCTAGTTTCTTTCTCTTTATTTTACACTACCATAGTTTCTGGATACTATTTGAAGTCACCACTGTACTGTCACTGCTAATAGTTCGAAGGAACTAAGTCTTGTGGTCCTTTTTGCCGATTCCTGACAAGTACCTTCAGGTTGCCGCCGCGTACTTACAAGAGTAGGAGTATCATTATTCAATTCCTTTGCCTGCCGAAAAATAAATATTCCATAATTATACCCATCTGTGAAACTAAGCCACAAAATTTAGTTCAGGCACTCTGTGAGCCAAGCCCCAACATTCTTGAACATCAATTCCTCAGTCACTACTATAAGAACATGAATAGTTTTTCTTCCTAATATTTTGAGACTTTATTTCTGGTTTCAAGTGATGCAGGCCATCTAATTAATTTTCTTGTTTTATAATAATCTTTCGGTTGGGTATTTAATAAACCGGCATATTGTAAAATACGTAACCTAGAGTTGGAGAGTTGGATTCTGTGTTCAATTAAATTTCTAAAAATAAAAGTCAAAGTATCGTACAAGATGCGAAGTAGTATGCAAGGTTAGGTGACAATTCGTATGTTGAATGTTTACTTTTAAATAAAATGCTGGTTCAAAAGTCAATTCCAGACTTTACTTAACCTAACCCAGCTAATGATACTATTGCTGGAATGATTTTGAATTATGATCATATCTCCAGGACAAGGGTGGACAAGGACCACGTGCAATACAGAAATTGAGTCTTTTTTTAACTAAATGGTACGTGAAGATAAATCAGGCAGTTGGAACGCTTAATGCGCAGAATAATATATAGTTAATCTGGTGGAGAACAGATATTTTTTATTTGCATGAATTGCAGTCTATTTGAGATTCTAAAGACGTCCTGCAATTCTCATCACCTTCCGAACCTCTGACACATATCGTTAGTAATATCTTATGAACGCCCTCATTTAACAGCTACAGAAAATAACTGTTTCCACTCTCGAGCTTATACGCCCATCATAAAAACGTCAAGCGACAAACGGAAGGTAGTGTCCTCCCTCTAAATAGAACACGCCACCCTGATCCCGGAGGTAGCAATAATAAAGTCGAGCTGCGCTGTTCAAATAAAGTTTATATACCACTTCATCGCCTTCCGAGCTGTAAATATGTCGTAAAAGTTATTGCATCGGACTCGATCGTTTTGTTCACATTTCTTGAGAAGTTTCACTGGTTCTACACTAACTTGTTTTGTACGACTTTAAGTGGTTTTCAATTTACAATATTTTCGATTATTTTTCTGTTGCCAAGATATAGTTTTTTGATATGTTTATACCTACATATAAAGGAATGCGTAAATAGTTTTGTTCTGGAACTAAAGTCCCTTGGGAATAATGAAAATGTTCAAACATTAGGCATGTAAGTCTATAGTATTCACTAAAGGTACTTATCAATTACCTGTTATGAGTAATAGTAATAGCGAAAATACAAAATGCTCACATCAGAGTTTGAATATGAAGTAGATGGAGGAATAAGAGTCGCTCAAAGGAATATGTAGAAGTTGATTGACGTATAGAGGTAGTTATAGAATTCCAAAAGGGGATGGCACGTGTATCGAAAAATTTACTGAAGGAGGCGGTTTTAAGAGAGGGGTTATATAAATCGATAGGTTGAAATCTATAATATTAATAGTGAATAGTATATAGGGAGTTAGATCTCTAGGTTTTTGCATTTATCAGTCATAATTAATTATTTACGTTTGCCTATTTCCCTGTAAAATTTTAGAATTATTCAAATATTTTTGCATATTGCATTATTCGTTCACTTAAGAGGTTTCAGACGCTTCAAAAATCAAATAATTGCTTATAAACTCATTGCACTAGAAAAAAAAATCACTTAGTCCATTAAAACAAATTAAACAGAAGAGGAAAAAAAAAAGCAATTATCTTCCCACATCTTAAACAATAAACAATAATGTAATTATCTAAATTAGACAAATATTTTATCCGAAACACTTTTGTAATTTGTTCTAAAGTGTTTGATTTGAAGTCTCTTAGGGCTAATTATTAGTCTGTTCTCGGTCACTCAGGTGGAAGTGGAGCGAAATACTTAGAAAACTTCCCAAATAACTTGAAGAATTGATGTACGTACACAAAAAAGTTGTCTGTAATGGAGTCCTATTCAATGCGGCCTCTTTGGAAAAGACCAGCTCAAGGGCAGATCAGCTGGCGAAATAGTTCAGCCTAGACGAGGTTAAAACAATTCACACAGCTAATATTAATCAACACAGGCGGATCTATGGGGAGGAGAGGGCTTTCGGGCTGAAGCCTCCCCCAAAATAGTAAAATATAACCATGTTTTATCGAAAAAAATATTTAAAAATTATCTCTTAAAGTATAATTATGCGTATAATTACATTTAAAAGGGCTTTAGGAATTACTTAAACACCAGTTCATATAGGTAGTTAGTATTTTTCTTATTTTCCAAAGTAATTATCGTTATTTTTATGAAAAAAAAAGCTTTCGGACTGAAGCCCCCCAAAATTAAATTCTGGATCCGCTAGTGTTAATCAATGTTGGATCAGAAGTCATCCGCATCACGACCCCAGAAATGCATTTCACAGACTGAATCGACGGAAGCAGGTTTTAATTTTCCGCTTTCAATCGATGCACAACAGACTCAAAGTCTGTTCATTCAGAGTGTACAACATTGGCTCTACTCCCCTCTGAGAGTGTGAATAGAATGTGGAGCATATCCTGCAAACTTGCACGATCTATTTCCCGCAAAGGAGACTGATCTGGCCCTCTCCAACTGAAGCCTTGAGGACTTAAGGAGGTATACCGAATTCTTCCTGATATGGTCATCTAAAGGAAGAATGCAGGGAAGACATACATTCAATTTTATAGCACCACGTATTTCATCTTTATTTACAGGAATCTGTGGTATATGCTCCATTTTAATTGGAAATTAATCACCAACAAATGGTTATTGCTTTCTCTGCTCCACTCTAAGCCTTGTATAACTTCACCTATGGGAGACCAAATACCAGCTTCTTGTAATTAAACCGGTTTTTAAAATCAACTTAAATCTAAATCCACCTTATAACCCCATCTTATAACCCTGTCTATCCTGTTTGATAATATGGCTGGATCTTTCACATACCGTCGTGAAGTGTATGACTAACAAAAATCCTTGGAATAAGGGAGATTATTACATCTACGTATTTTAAAATGCCCGCCAGAGTTATAGTTTCTGATTTATATTTATAAGTTAGGAGTAAAAAGATCAGGATTTAAATGAAATCCGCTCAAGAAATACATACCGACGATCTACCTTTGTCGATGACGAATTCGACTCTGCTTAAACCTAAGTTAAACGACGATATAATGGCAAAGGATTTCCCATTTTTGTTTCTATTTTATCAAAACCTTTTCCGCGAGCCTTTCTTAATGTAACAAGCAGAAAACTCCTTGATAAAAGACAAGCTGTTTAATGCAGAACCTTTGAAGTGCTCAGCAGCGCCAAAGTCGAAGAGATCGAAGGATTTCGTGACAAATTAAAGTGCCATCTTCAACCTCCCCTCGAGATGAATATAAATTTGAAGAGAGCACTGTATGAATATTTAACAGTGAGCTTGCTACTCTTGTAAAATCCTCAACTTCTTATCTCTTTAAGAATGTACGTCTGCTTTATCTTTCGCATCTCCAATACTCGTGTAATATTCTGTGGGTAAACTCGCTATCTTATTTAGAACTGTCGTAATCATTGTTGGAACAATAGACTTGCCATGTGTTTGGTACCAGTTAGTAAATCTGACCATAATAATGTAAAGTTTGTGGCATCTCCTTTTAATGTTGAGTTGTTTATACGTCTTCGTGACCGGTGACAGTATTTCACCTGACTGACCACGAGGTATGCAATAAATTAGATGTTGGAACGTGGTAATGACCTAGTCATTTGTATTAACTGTTGAGTTTGTCTTGTGTTTTGGTAAACACGACTGGAGTTATGTCTTCATTCTATTCATCCAAGACCCGTATATTCTTAACTTTTCCTGACAAATACAGTTTTTTATAATTTCTATGTTATTTATCAATATTTTTATCTAAAGGGATTTGATTATTTTTTACTATCGAAAAGTATATCGGAAATTTGACCCGATCCCAATAGTTTCCTTACGTAGTATATATAGAAATATACCTCCATTTAATACACAATTTCAGCTTCGTACGACTTTTTGTTTTTGTAGCTATATATAAATTTCTTAATTAATTTCTTTCTTCATTAATTCACATATATAGACGGTTTTGGACATAATGTGAATCAGTTAAATATTGTATGATAATCCATGCTTTCTTTCCCAATGTATTGTTGATTTGTTATAAAAATTATTAACCTACGTAACAGAAATCATATACTATTAATCACAGCCGGAATGATTGAAATTTGGAATCACCGGTTGATTATGGGTTGTAGGATTCGGTGATTATGGATCGTTCGATCCATTAATTATGGATTGTACGACTATTAGTTATGACCAAAAAAAAAAAAGATAAATAAAAAGATAATAAAATAAGTTTTAGTAAATATAATTTTCCATAGGAATTTTTACTTGTTGGGCGCCTGGCTTTACCAGCCTTTCATCTCTAAAGAGATAAATCTAGAAAATGTAAGGTGCTTACTCATTATTTGGCCATCATTAAATGTTTATTGCGAGCTATTAATGTTTATCATTAAATAAGACATGCTAGCTTAGGTGAGAAGGGGTTAGGTTGCATATTTTTATAAAGCAGCAAAAGAGGTTAACAGATTTATTTACAGAAAAAAATATTTACAGAATTAATACTATTTACAATAAAAAGAAATAAAATACAAGAAAAAAGAGAGAATTTAAACATAATTACGGTATACAATTATGGATAACTAGGTAGATATTTAAGATAATAAATATTATAAAAATAACAAAAAAAAAAGATACTTATTCCATATACAACAGTATGGCATGTACATATACACATATACATATACACATCAAGAAGCGATAGTCGAGATATAAGATATCAGAGCACATGCACATGTTAAAATAGGAATTAATCACCAGGCACAGGAAACAAAAGAGAGAAGAGTTCTATTTTTTTCCAATGCTTCCTTAATCATAGTTACCTAGTTATTAAACTGTTATTTTCCAAAGTTTATTGAAACTGAAATAAGAGATTTTTATTGTCTGTCATAGACAAGTCGAAAGTTGACACACTAATTGTAAGTGTATTCTGTTGGAATATCGCAAAGGGGAAAATTTATCAAATTATTCACTAATTTAATTTTCGAAGAGGTTGCATGATGATTTTTCGATATAAACGGACGATAGATACCTAAATATTTAAATATGATATCAGATCAAGCATTATTAAACTGCAGTAAATATATATAAGGTTCTAAACGTATCTGTGTATTATTTTTATAATTCACTTCTTCTTTTACACAAGTATAATGAAATAGTAGTGGATACTGTTGGAATATCACAAAGGGAAGATTCATCAAATTATGCACTAATTTAATTTTCTAGTAGTAGTAGCTAGTTTAAAATAGTTACATTTGAATATAGTGATGTAATATAAAAACTAACAGTTAAATATTAAAAGAAGATAAGTTAACAAAGACAGTTAAAATAAAGGTTAATGATTTAAAAAAAAAAGCGAAAAATACGTTTTACAAACTAAAATTAATATTAAAAGCAGAAAAGTTATAAAGTGAGATTTAAACTTAATCCAGTATATTTAAAATTCCAAGATGAACAGTTTTTTTAAAATTTAATTTATTTTTTTATTCATTGATATTTACAACTGTATTATAAAAAAAAAAATGCATCTAGTAAATGTGCATTCAGGAATGTAATAACATAAAATCGCTTGTTGAGAAACTAGCCCCTGGTAGCACTCAAATAATAAATTTACATAAGAGGATCACGAGGCCACCTTCTTTTCAGATGCCTTGGAGGGTTATCAGGAATCGAAGAGGAAGCAAGGTTAGAAACGAGAGGATTCGAATGGTTCTGAAGTTTATTGTGGAGGATAGGTTTGTGGTTATGGCCAAATCGGAAACACATGGAATATTAAGGTCATTATGGATGATTTTATTTGTGACAAAGCAAGGAGTGTTGAGGATTTTATGAAGGATTTTGGATTGTAAGGATTAGATACGAGAGGAAGGGAAAATTTGAATTTAATGTTATAATCATAGAAAGAAGAGTTACCAGATACAATTAGTTAGCTTACCAATGTTAATGAAATTTTAAATTTAATTACTTACAACTAAAAAAGTCACTATAACCTTAGAATGTATTTTCCACGACGTTAAATAAATTTACAAACATAGCATTAGGGTTTCGGTTTTTAGCTAATGTCAAGTATAATAAAATCACATAATTCTTAATTAAAAATAAATCTTAAAACACTAGAACTCAAGGGGTTAACTTAAGAGCAGTTGAGGCGTTGTCACGAAATGTTTTTTAGGTTGGATTGTACAAAAGTTGGCGAATTTAACTTTTCAAAGTTGAAAAGTTGCATGCAAATAGTCTCCTTTATAAGGATCCCTAACCAGCCAAAATGAATTTTCAGAACTCCTGAGGCCTCTGAATTCCAGGCTGTATTAAACTTTTCTACAAAGGCCCTTTAAGTCCTTTCAGATCTAGTATTACTTTCATGGAATAGGTCCGGTTCAAACGCTCGCTTTTTCTCCCAATGTGTGAATATAATGCCAATGGACACTGTGGAAAAGCTATTAAAAAGTCCGTTTGCATCCGAAGATTTCCTTTTACTGTGTTCAGATAGATTTGCCAGATTTGTCGACATGGCAGTAAAAACTGCTTCACTAGAACTGTAACGATTCAAGATTAGAATTGCAAATTTCCTTGTTTATTACAATCGTAACTAAATGAGGACATTAAACAGCTGTACGAGTCTGTGCTGTATAGCATTTGAAGCATTATCGCATTAGTCGTGGATTAAGCCTTGAGTTGAGCTACTGTTTGAATTAATTTAAGCTAGTTTAAATGTTTTGTATTTGAATATTTTAATTATCAATCTGTTATATAAAGCTGATCTCACAAACTATAAAGCTGATTTGAAAATTTATAGAGACCCTTTATAGGCTTAGATTTTAGAATTTATAGTATCGGAATAGAAAAAAAATAAGAATGACATAAATTACTGTAAGTGTTAATCAATCTGGGAAAAACCAATCGACGACAATATTGCTTAAGTGTATTCCTTTACCGAATCTTTTTAATGAAAAAACTTTCTTACCTTCTTGACTTATTTATTCCCTGTTCCTCTGTCCATTCTTTCAACACGAGATCCCAGCCCACAAAACTTTGTATTTCTTCTCATAAGATAGCTTGTTTTAATAATCCTTAATAATGCTTGCTACTTTATTTTGGAATTCCTTACCCACCTCCAAACGCAAAACCTTATCATTAACTTCATTTAAAAACTGATTTTTCTACATCTCTTCAATATTCCGAATATTTATGAGAGTCAAATATGTTACCAATCTTATTCAACTGTTAATTCACAGTTATTATTTATATTGCTTAGCATGAAAATATGCCAACAACACAGAAATCTATTTATCTATAATTTCATCATGTTATATGTATATTTAGAATAATACTTTATGTCTATTTTAATGTTATACCATCCATAACGACCTTAATGTACCATGTGTTTCCGAATTTAGCCAATCCTCAGATACCTATCCTTCCATAATTTACTTTTGACCCATCCGAACACGCTTGTTTCCTCTTCTGTCCCTGATGATCCTCCGAGGCGTTTGAAAAGAAGATGACCTTTTAGTATAGAATTTTAATTTCAGTTCCACCAATGGGTAGTTTTTCTTCATGTTGTACATGTCATGTTACCAATGTCAAATTTACATGTAACATTCTTGTAATACAGTAGTAAATTTCATAACAATAAAAAATGAATGTTACACAATTTTGTAACCTGGTTTTATAAACCATTATATGCCAGGTAAACCAATATTATAATGTAATTTTCATTGTTCATGTTTATTATACTTAAGAGATTAAACGTCACAGAGTAAAATTTACCATCTAAAAAAATCTGATGGAAGTAAGTTAACTACGCCAATTTTTAATAAGTGTAAAATTAATATTCGATTAACGACCATATATCGAGCGATAAACTTTATTACAGAGGACAAAAACAGACTAAATCTACAAGATCTTAGAACTACCTCCTTTTTGGGTGTGATATGTTTTGTAAAACGCAGGCATATATATTTTTTTTATAGCCTGCTATCAATTTTTTGATACAATTTTTATTATACAATAAACTAATCAATTTTTTAAGACACTGACTCAGACGGAAAAGCCTCAGACTTGACTGGACTGAGGACTGCTGTCTAACTTGGCCGACACCAACTTTACTTTTTTTGCCAAACAGAATTCAGTTAAATCAACTTTGTGCCAAATCGAAAAAGCCGTTCTTGAAATATAGAAGTTTCTGGTAAAATACATTTGTGTATGAGGAAGCAGCCGATGGAATTTGACGAAATAGATACACTACCATATTGCTACCAAACTGCACATTCCCTGAAAATTTCATCTAAATTGGATTAACAGAATGCGACATGCCTGTTATATGGATTTGATTAGAGACATAAAGGAAAACGACTTTGTTCCTGTGTTGTGATTCGCAAATGAGATTTTTCGATTATTTGGGAAAAAATGTAACCTATCCACTGAATACAACGCTTCCATACTTCCGATATTGAGAAATAAATAAGTAGAATGGAACAATATTGTCAGTAATGTTATCTTCATAGAAATTATTAAGACTCTTTAAGGGAATTCGTTTGAAACTACATAAATACAAACACAAACAGAAAGTACAATCACATTCCGATTTTTTTTTTTTCCTTCTTGACTGCTTGATGCTTTTTTTATGCTTCTCTTGGTCTGAAAATACTTATTTCTGCTAAAAAATAACGATGGTAAGTAAAAGTTCTGTGATGTTAACTATAGGTACCAGCCGGGTTATATTTTTTATTTATGATAAATCACGCCTCATTGGAGTTCATTAAAGAACAAAAAATTTCTTTTGATAATTATTATAAAAAATCTTTAGAGGCTATGACGTCAATAAGTAGTTATCTAATTTTTGAAGTAGATGGTTTTCGGAGAATGGAGATGGATTAGCGTTGTTCTTGTATAATAGTTAATTTAAGAAATAATTGGCGAAATATTGCTTCATTTCATTAAAATTATATAACATGTAGTTGATTGGGTCGTACTTTACATGATTTAACTGTTAATGATTTTACTGTCGTACTGTTAATGATTTTCAAGTTAAATTATAAACATTTATTTATTTTTATTGCATTTTTCTCACAAAGTTTATGGACTGATTGATATTGATAACCAATTAAAGATAAAAAAAAGTCTCTACCTACAAGGAATAATGGGAATTACACTGATATGCAAAAAATTCGACCCACATGATTTTTTCATGTTTTCATCTTTTTTTATTATTAAAACACTTTATTCAGAAATATTACAATTTGTCACAGTTAAGGACACTTATAATAGAGTTCAGAGATTGCATTCATACCGTATATACAAAAATATAAATAAATAAAGTAATAACAAAAGAATAAGAAGAAAGAACAAAAGAGTAAAGAAAAAAAATAATATATATACACATAAGTAAATAAAAATAGAAATAAAAGTAAAACAAACACCTTATATAAAACATACATTATTTACAATTTGCCAGGTGATCTCCGAACCAATCCTGTCCCCTCCACATGTGGAGGGAAAAGGGAGGCCTAGGAGATCCCTACGCTTCTCCCTCAGCCACTTCACTGGTATTTTAAACCAGCGGAGGATGAGTAAGAGCGCTACAGCCACAGACACTCATGACTTGAGTGGAGAATCTGGCCATTGCTAGAACTCCAAAATATCCATATTTACAAAAGGTCTCGTGGCCACTGCCGCTTTAACCTACGAAGGGGATTGTAGGGATGGGTGGTGCTTGATAGGGATTGTACAACGGGATTTGGGTGATGAGAAAGGTTCTGGTGAAATTTGGAAAATTTGGCTGGGATAAGATCAAGAATAAATGGGATATTAAGGTCATGATGTAGGGTTTTATTGGTTACATAGAAGGGAGCATTGACTATTGTACGGAGGACTTTAGACTGAAA
This sequence comes from Nezara viridula, assembly GCA_928085145.1. Lineage (NCBI taxonomy): Eukaryota > Metazoa > Arthropoda > Insecta > Hemiptera > Pentatomidae > Nezara > Nezara viridula. Next base: position 67,197,814 of record OV725082.1, read on the forward strand.
GGATTGAATGCGTTTGATGTTAGAAAATTTGGCTGTTCCCCATAGTTCTAGTCCGTAAGTCCAGATGGGTTTCAGTATTGTCTTGTAGATCAGTAATTTGTTTTCACCAGAAAGTTTAGATTTTCTATTCAGTAGTCTATATAGCTGGCCATATCGTCTGTTAAGTTCCTGTCTTTTAAGTCGAGTATGTGGATTCCATGTTAGTCGTCTGTCTAAGAGAAAGCCAAGATACCGGACTGTATCTGAGAAAGGAAGCTGGATGGAGTTAAAATAAACTGGTGGGCAGGTATTACGCCGAAGGGTGAAGGTAATGTGTTTACATTTAGATTCGTTTACCTTAATGCGCCATTTCTTACACCAGTGTTCAATCAGGAAGAGGTGCCTTTGTAAGTTTGCGGACGCTGTTTCAGGATCTGAGTTGGAAGAAAGGATAGCAGTGTCATCAGCGAAAGTTGCCAGGAGGGTATCGGGATGGACAGGAATATCAGCGGTAAAGAGAATGTAAAGGATGGGGCCCAAGACGCTGCCTTGAGGAACGCCAGCCTCAATTGAGTAACAGTCGGAGAATTCGGTGCCACAGCGAACTCGGAAGGAGCGGTCGGAAAGATAGGATCGGAGTACTAGGTATAAGGACTGTGGTAGATGGATTTTAAGCTTGAAGAGTAATCCGGCGTGCCATACCCGGTCAAAAGCTTGCGCTATGTCCAGAAATGCACCCGAGCAATACTGCTTGCTTTCTAGGGTTGAGGATATATGGTCAACAACTCGGAGTCCTTGCTGGACAGTGGAATGTTGGGAACGAAATCCGAATTGATGAGTAGGAAGGTTATAGGATTCAATTATAGGTAGGATTCGTTTCAGTAGGATCTTTTCAAAAATTTTTGAGAGGATTGGGAGTAGGCTAATTGGTCTATAGGATGCTGTATTGTTGGAAGGTTTGCCTGGTTTCAAGAAGAGGACGATGGTGGAATGTTTCCATAAAAGAGGGAAGTGGGTAGTTCGTAGGATGCAATTGTATATATATGTAAGAAATGTGATGGCTTTAGATGGAAGTTGTCGAAGGATCTGTGGGGTTAGAAGGTCATATCCAGGAGATTTGCGAGGTGTGATTTTCCGTAAAAGGTATTTGACCTCAGAGGGATTAACAGCTTTAGGTGGTAAGGAGAGTGGGATAGGTATTGAGAGGGATTCTTCTACTTTTACTGTGTGGCTGGGATGGGATTCTGGATGAGGAGCGAAAGTATAGGAAAGGTGTTTGGCAAATTCCTCGGCTTTATCTTCATCAGATGCTGCCCAGGAGCCATCATCTCGTCGAAGAGGGTGGGAAATATGATGGGATTTGAGGATTTTTCTGGTGATATTCCAAAGGGAATTATCATGAGCAGAGAGTGTGGTGAGGTAGGAATTGAATGATTGGGATCTGAAGGTGGCTAATTCTTTTTTTAATTTTTTACAGTGATAATTGTAGGAGTGGCGGTCGGCTGGATGTCTGGTACGTTGCCATAATAATCTGGCACGGCGTTTTATGTGGATTAGGTCAAGGAGGTGTTGAGGTAAATTATGTTTCTTAAGGATTTTTGAGGAGTGATCAGGGGAGGAAGCAGTCCAGACTGCTTCTTGAATTTTGGTAGTGAAGGAATGTACTGCATTGTCCAGGTCTTCAGAGGTTTTCAGGGTTACTCTGAGGTCAATTTTATCGGAGAGGATTTGATGAAAGAGTTTCCAGTTAACTGGGCCTCTGATGAAGGACGGAGGAGAGGGTTTAGGAATAGGAGCTAGTGATACTTGGAGTATTAATGGGCTGTGGTCTGAGGAAAGCTCGTCAAGACGGGCAACGGAATGGTTGAGAGCACCTAAACCATTATGGATAAAGAAATCGAGGATATCGGGATTACGGTTAGGATCAGTGGGCCAGTAGGTAGGTGAGTTGGGTGGAAGAAGGGTAAAATTTTGGGAATTGAGTACAGACAGCAATGTTCGACCACGAGAATTCGTGGTTCTTGAACCCCATTGTTGATGTTTGGCGTTTAAGTCTGCACCCAAGATGAAATGATGTCCTAAGGAAATGAGGAAGGAACTAAATTGGATATTGGAGATGGATTGGTTTGGAGGGCAATACGCTGATGCAACGGTAATAGGAAAGGAGAAGGTTTTGATTACGACTGCGGTGGATTGTAGGAAATCGTGTGTAGGCAGTGGGAGTAGGTGATGGGAGAGGGATTGGTGCACAATGACTGCAGTACCGGCATGTGCTCTACCGTCAGGATGGTCGGTACGGTAAGTTATGTATTGTGGTATTTTTAGGAGCTGTTTTTTAGTCAGTCGAGTTTCCGTTATTAGGGCTACGTCTACGTTCTTGTCTTGTAGTAAGGCTGTTAGTTCGTGTATGTGATTTCTAACACCATTCGCATTCCAAAGGAGAATGGATATGGGTTTGATGGAAGTCATTTAAGGATTTTTTAAAGGAGGGATAAGGTGAGATACTAGGTTAGTGAGAAGTGATATCAGTGGGGTAACAAGGGATTTAAATTCTGAAAGAAAGGATGTCAATAAGCTGGTTAGATCTGTAGCATTAGGCGGTGGAGGAACATATTGGATTTGATGTTGGTGAGGTTGTTGTTGATTAGGTACATTAGGTGGGATAGGATATTGAGATTGGGGTTGAGTTTGTTCTTGCGGCAGGGCCTCACATACATTAGTCGGGTCTCTACCCCCAAGTAGCTTGGCAAAAGAAACCTTAGAGTTCACAATTTTAGCGGGTCCTCTTCTTGGTTTAGGTGTATCATCAGGGTCCCTGGGTTTCATATATCTCGCTTTGAGATTTTTATAAATTTGGCAGCCTTTGTAGTTGGCTGGATGGCCTTCCAGGCATAGGGCACAGACTGCTGGTTCTGTAATTGGTTTATTACACTCGCCAGACTTGTGTGTTTTACCACATTTCACGCAGCGTGGTAAGTGGTGGCAATAAGACTTGGTGTGGCCATATGCTTGGCAAATATTGCACTGGATGAACTCTCTTTTTGGGTACGGTTATTCGACCTTTACGCTCGTGTAGAAAATTCTATGCACATCGTATATTTTTTCGATCCCAGGCGATGGCTCTAGATCGACGAAAAATAAGGGCAATGGGATTTTATTCTTTACACCTGGTTGTTCTTTATTTTCTTTTAAAACATTGGTTATCTGACGTATTTTGAACCCTAACGCCGTTAACTCTTCTTTAATCACTTCTATTGGGGTTGAGGAGTGTAAATTTCTTATTACAACTCGTAGTGCTCTTTCCTGTTTCAACTGGTATGTGTGAAAGTCCGCATTTGTGTCTGTTAAATATTTTACGATTTTTCGGTACGCTTCAGGTGTGGCCGGTATTATTTTTGTATCGTTTATTCTGTTTATGCATGTATAGCTACCTGGGCAGATTTTATTAAGTTGAGTACACAACAACTGGAAATTTCTCAAATTTTTGACAAAGATAGGAGGTGGGCGTGGTTCTCGAGGTATAGGTGCATCTTCCATTTCTTCCCTGTCATTTTCAAGCACCTGGTATGGATTAGGTGTAAAAAATGGAGATTCCATTTCTTGTGAAGACGTACTTGGCAGTGGTTGAGACACAGATTCTTGAGTGTTCGCTGGAGGAGTTCCGGGGGGTGTTAATCGCTTACTACGACGTGTTTTCTGTTTAGGCGGTGAATTACGTGGGGTAGAGCCAACTGAATGGGACCTCTTAGTTGACATTACTTGGTGATAATATCGCATATAAAAAAAAAGAAGGGAAAAAAAAATAAATAAATAAATAAAACTACGTCTGCGTGTTATTACAATGGATGAACCACCGGCTGAGAAACAGCCAGTTACGTGGCAGAGCCACAACTGGAGAGGGGAGCCGTCAGCTGTTATGGCTATAGAGATTAAGCCTATAGACGCTAAATCACTAAATTCACTGTCTGTAATAGTACACAGTAAATAACAACACTACTCACTGTGGTGTTAGTCCATTGTTGTTGTTTTGATGTCTGCTTAACTAGTTTTTTTTTAAAAAATAGTAAAACTGTGGGACACGACGTGAAATGTGGGTATTCAAATCAAGCGCATGCGCAGAACTTATGTTTTCATCTAAAAATATTTCTACTTTGGATTGATCTATTGTTTTTAATGAATAAATAGGTAATCTTTTTGTTTGTTTTCAATTAGAAATGTTAATATAGAGGACAATAACCCTTAATCCTTATCCAATGAAATGATTCTAGATTCCAATGTTTACTTTCTATGGAATCAAAATGTTTATTCAGTATCATTAGTTTAGTGCCGTTTCTTGCAGCACATTTCTTAGTCTCCGGCTTTTAATTTTTTCAATATTAAGTTTTAAAATGCCTCTTAGTGCTGAGGATGTTGCGCGTGGTGTGGCACATATTGATGATGGACGTTCCATTAGATATGCAGCTAATGCCATCGGAGTTCCATATGAAACTTTACGAAACGCCGTCAGGCGTTTTGTGAATCTGGTTCTTATAATAGAAGGCCCGGTTCTGGACGGCCTAGGGTAACAGTGCCACGGGATGACCGATTTCTGACTTTGAGAATTTTACGAAACCGGCACCTTACCGTTGTTCAAGCGATTCATCAGCTCGAAGATCGAGGTGTGCAAATTTCTGAACGTACCGCTCGGAAAAGATTAAATGAGTATGGATTAATTGCTTTTTGTCCAGTAAGAGGACCAGAGTTGACCAGAACTCACAGAGTAACACTGCTGGCTTTTGCTCGAGAACACAGCCATTGGACTATGGACGAATGGAGTGCTGTACTTTTTACAGATGAGTCAAGATTCGCTCTTCGATCTCAATACGGGCGTGAAAGGGTGTGGAGAAGAAGAAACGAAAGATATGTAGCCTGTAATTTTTCCTAGAGCCAACCTTTCCATCTTGGTTCCTTAATGGTGTGGGCTGGGATTTCAATAGAGCGCCGCACACAATTGGTTGTTGTTCGTGGAGGGTCTTTGACGGTCATTCGCTTTGTGGATGAGATTTTGGAACCTCATGTGTTGCCTATCCTCAACGAAATCGGCGATCGTTCTCTTCTAATGCAGGCCCACATGTCGCCCGTATAGTGTAGAAGTTCCTTCAACAGAACAATATTGAGGTTTTAGCCTGGCCAGCACGTTCTCCAGATTTGAACCCTATTGAGCATTTATGGGATAACCTCGGATGACGAATAGGAGCACGTGCAACACTTCCTGATACACTGGAGGACCTTAAAAGGGCTATTCGGGAGGAATGGGCTATCCTCCAGCAAGAATATACTAAGAGGCATTTTTAAACTTAATATTGATAAAATTGAAAGCCGGAGACTAAGAAATGTGTTGCAAGAAACATCACTGAACTAATGATACTGAATAAACATTTTGATTCCATAGAAAGTAAACATTGGAATCTAGAATCATTTCTTTGACTTAAGGATTAAGGGTTATTGTCCTCTATATTAACATTCCAAATTGAAAACAAACAAAAAGATTACCTATTTATTCATTAAACAATAGACCAATCCAAAGCAGAAATATTTTTAGATGAAAACATGAAAAAATCAAGTGGGTGGAATTTTTTGCCTGTCAGTGTATAATATTTTCGGTATTGAAATTCTGATTGACATTATTCAAGATATTTAGATTATTTCATAATTTTTTATAGTGCCTTTTTAACGTTTTAGAATTATTAATCTACATAAATCTGCTCGAGTTAATTTTGCTTCCTGGTTATTTTAATTTATTTATGCGCTTGTTTGATCACAGATTGCATTTATTTTAAATATAAACAATTTATTTAAATCCATATATATTAATATATATTATTTATGTACATTTCTGTATATTTAATTTGTAAATATTATTGAATAAAAAATAAATGTATGAATTATTAGTTTTACCATTGTAAAGAAGAAGAAATGTATCAGATTGAGTTCATGTTTGTCGGAACCGCAGAAACTCTGACGTCATCACAAACACATGTGAAATTCTCAATTATTATTCGAAAACTTGTCTAGTTGTCATATTTTGATAGAGCGCATAATTTCAGCAATCTCTCACAGCTTTCCTGACACTTTTTTATTAGGCTTTCTAATATTTGTTTCGGGGCAGGACTACACACCCCTCCGTTTTTCATGAAAGTTTGATGTCTTTTGATCTTCTAAAATAGGAAAAGTTTTATCTTTATAATGTCCTGAATGGATTGTTGGCCACAAAACTATGTTTGACTGTCATTACTTAGCAGATAGGAGTAGGTAGCTACATCCTGTCCTAAATTCACCTGCATTATTTTGTGTTGCCAATATTTAAATTTTTCTGTACTAGCGAAATGTATTCATTTTTTACTTATCCATATATCTATACAATATATCTTTATTCACTATACAATATATCTTTTTTTTTTTTTTTGGTATACCACGATCCTAAAGGAATAGTGCGGCTTAAGGGTTCTGAATCAGAGGCATTTAGGTTCTATAAAGGCGTCAAGCAAGATGATAACACTACTATTCATCATATGCGAAGGATACCCAGATAACAATGGAGTACTTGAATTTAATTCATGACTAATCACAAGCTCACTTTTATGCAGATGACTTGCTCCCGATTGCCGACACCCAAAATGGGTTTCAGATGGCTGTCAATGAATAGTCCGAAGAACTCCAGAGGAAGGGAATTGAAATAAACCCTACAAAAAGTAAGGTGATGGGCGTCGGCCGAGATTTGGAACACCAAGTTCTCATAAAATGTAACAATGAGCTATTAGATAACTACCAGTACTAGGGAACGACTTTCAGCAGAGATAGAAGGATCGACCAGTAGGTTTTAAATATATAATTAAGGAGGCCTAATAGTGTATTTTACTCTATATGCACTACGATCTTACGAAAACAGGAGGTAAAGAAGAAAACGAAAATAGTCTTGTTTAAAACAGCATTTCTGCCTATCCTTTGGTGTAGAGAGTTGAACAAACATGCAAGTAAGTAACCGCCATAGAAATGAGATACTTCAAGAGAGTTCTTAATAAAACACGAAGAGATCGCGAGGAGCTGGATATAAGTCTATAAAACATGTTATAGATGAATGATATGGCGAAATGGCACCAAAAGCAAAAGCAGAGCAGACCTAGACTCGGGGGCGCTATTGTGACTAGAAGGTATCCAGAGGTAGCACCATGGTGATGGTGGATATGAGAAGGAGGGCCAATGCCAGAGATCTGTGGACCAGATGGTCCATGGCTGTTCTTACACGCTGATGGCACTAAGGAGGTGGAAAAAGAAGAAGGAGAAATATATTTTAACTCGCATGTCCGCATTCTCGATGCAATGCAGTATCATATTGCTAATTTTTTAATTTATTTATATTTTATGTAAATGTGGTGCGAGTGTGCTCCTCTATGTGCTCTTTCTTCATTATTATAATTACTATAATTGAAACATAATATAATATTTGTTTATAAAAGAGAAAAAATAATTTCAAAATAAATATTTATGTGTATGAGTCATTTTCAAAATAAATCCAGCAAGTAGATATTTATTATTAGTTTATTGCTCCAACATTTAATGTGAAAAATTAAACTTCTAGCTGCTGTAATATTGAGAAATTATTCGAGTAAATGAGTAAATAAATTAATTCATTGATCAGTGGTAGTGCGTATGATTAAATTACTTATTACTCCCATAGTAATGATTGTTCATTGTTTAGTCGTGAGTAAATCACTCATCACTCATTTTATCACCAAGAGTAATGATAAAAACATTTCTTTCATTTAATGTTATTTTTTTATGGAGGCCGGGTAAAAGTGTTATATTGTATTAAAAATAAATAAATAAAAAAAAAACGATTTTTTAAAAACTTACTCATGGTGAAAAAATGAGTGATGAGTGATTTAAATATATCTAAACAATTAAGAGGGATCACGCTTTACGATGAGCGTAATGAGTAATTTAGACACATTACTCATAATCATTTACATAATTTAATTACTCATTTACTCGAATAATTGCCCACCACTGCTGTTATATCTTCTAACACTGTCCTAGCCATCGATTACAGGGTGTTTTAGTAGGATTTAGTTATTACTGATGGTTTTGGCGGTTGTCGTTTGTTGTTAGATTTTATCCTGCTGAGTGATATGTTCTCTTTTGGGGTTTAAAAATTTTTTCGGGATGCCACTGGATAATTATCCAGGATTATTTAATAAGAATTAATTAATAGAATATTAGTTAAACAAATTATGTTCTTTAACATATTGGGTCCATGATTAAATAATTGGATTACTTTTCACAAAGGCTGGTGTGTGTTTATCGTGCTCTCTAATTACCAAACATTACCTGTGATTTTAATGATATAAATGATTGGGAAGGCCTGATTTCAGATGGACTGTTTTGAAAATTATTTGCCATGAAATATTTTATAACATTATGATTAGGAATTACAACTTATCTATTATGTTATGTGAAGTGGTGTATTTGGTAGATGCCATAGCTGCATCTGCGAAGTCGAGATCATCTCGTCATGGTTCATGTAGGGCCAAGGCTTCAGTCCCCCAGCCAGAAGAAAACATCAGACCTCTCCTCCTTGTATCTCAGTGGATTTTTTCGAAATATTTAGGGTGGGGCAAGAATGGTTCTCACTGGTTGACTTCTTGTAGCATAAGAGATGACCACATCCCCCAGGCCGTTTCCAGAAGGTATATCTTCCTCCGTTTCCTTTTTCTCGAAGGAGTTTCTGTTCCCTTCGATCCTCTTTAAACATTCCCACTTAAAACTGGTGTCGGTCCTTTGGTGTTTTTGCCGACCTCTGTCCTTAAGTGTTTTATTGCCCCTACTAAAAGGTTGCACTCTCTAGGGGGTCTTTACTCTCCCTCAGGTAATCGAACATCTGTAAGTAATTATGACCCAGACTACACTTATTCATTCGAAATAATTGAATATATGCCACATGTGGTCCTTAAAATACAAAGCATTCTCCTAGTCTTGGGATAAGAAAAAATTAAATAAAATCAGTTGATTTGATTTTTTCTTTAAACATTATCAATCAACATTAGGCTATATTCAATACATAGCATTAGGTATAGATGTGTGTAAAGATAGACAGATAGTTTGTGTAAAGAGGCATGTTGTGCTAAAGGACTCGTATGTAAAAGAATACTAAATAAAGAAGTTAATTATTGTAGATTCACTGTCCCTACCCCTATGCACTAACTTAATCTCCTTTTATTTAAATTGGCCTAAGTTAATTCTCGCTAGACGCAACCCCTTTGTGTTGACTTTTAATTCGAACCTCCCTCCCTTCCCCCGGGAAGATTGCTTGCTCTCCTCCTCGGCTGTTGGCTAAAGTATTCCGTTAATTAGATCCCGAGTTGAGGAAGGGCTCATCATTCAGCCTACTCGCTGGTGTTCGTCCCAACTTCTTTACCCGTTTTTATTCCTCAAAGCGGGTTCCATCATATCTAGATTAAGTTCCTTGGAGAGTATACGACATAATCGTTCTTCACGCTACATCCTTCAAGAACTTTACAGGAATATTGAGAAAAAAAAAACAAAGAAGACTCCTGATCAATCGATACCTGTTTTAAATATGATAACGCTTGATTGGAGATGATGGGTTTGGCTCATGGAGCTTCGGTCTGGGAAAAGAAAAAGCATTCAACCGCATGGCATTTGCATCTTTTTTATTTAAACGGCAATTTTCTCTTCTAACTAGCTACTTCGTATCCCTCCACCGTATTCAATCACAGCCTCTCATTTCCATTTTTTAAATAATTTTTTTTTTCAATATAACCGCCATCTTCATTATAAACGACCCAGAGGAAGGAATCCGGAACCGGTGCCTGATTAAGTATATTCCAATTTTGGATCGAGGCTTTTCTTTAAAAAAGGATGCCTTCTTCAGAACGAGCGAACAATGACAGAAATAAAAAGGGAATCAATCCTATCTTTGCTTCCTTTCTTCTTCTAATTATCCTTTTCCTCCTCCATCCTTTTTAGTCCGTGGTACAGACCTCTTTTTATCGAATTATTAACATCCGCCTGAAATTTCATAACTAGTTTCATCTCATCGTAACTTACAACTATTTTGTTAACGAAAACTCTTGGAATTGGGCTGTTTTCAACTTGCAGAGATGCAAACTTTGTCTATTTAATTAGGTATTGAAAACACGTAAATACAATTTTGATTTCTACTTCAATCCTAAGATAATTTGATCAGAAAATCGAGAAAAAATGTGGCCTTGAAAAATATTGAGCCGTTTGGCGTGATCTACACTTCCAATATTTCGAAATAACGATATTATATAGGACAAATGGCCCAATATTGTTGTAGATCACCTTTTTTATCTATTTCGTGATTGAATTATCTTACGATTCAAGTAGAAAGCAAATGTGTATTTACGAGCTTTTAGTACCTAATCCAATTGACCCATCCAGACTGAAAGAGTCTTAATTACAAGAGTGTTCTTAAATAAAATAGTTTCAGGTTACGATGAGACGAAACTATTTACGAAGTTTCAGGCGGATGTTAATAATTCGATAAAAAGGGGTCTGTACAACTAACTATTTAGTGGTTCTACGCATTGAATTGAAGATTTTGAATTATTAAAGTTTTTGCATTTTAATTTGTAATTAGCAATCGTGTGAATGGATAGTTAATTGAGTTCATTCCTGGCAAATAAAATTGAGATGCGATAGAGTTCAACCGAAAAAGGATGAATATAAGTTTGTTCATAAGTCGTAAGGGAGATGTTTATTTATCTAAGGTATATGAATAAGATTAAATAAAAGTTTACTCTCCCAACAAAATTTTTCTTTATTTGTATGACATTTCAGGATCCACTTTATTATCCCATCTTCAGACTAGAAACAAGAAACATTTGTTATTAGTATTATGTATTTTACATTACCTATATTTTTATAACTTATAATATCAATAAAAGATGTAATGTAATATATATAAATACAAATAACAAATGTTTCTTGTTTCTAGTCTGAATATGGGATAATAATGAGGGTCCCGAGACGTCATAAAAATAAAGAAAAAATTTGTTGACAGAGTAAACTGTTGCTTAACTTTAGTTGCTTTATTTTAGTCATATACATTAGCACATATAAGATTCAGATTGCGCTTTTAAATAATAACACAAGATTCATAATTAGACGAAAACTTGAAATAACAGTCCATCTCAGAGGCTGCCAAACAAGGTTCTATCAATGGGCCTCACAGCTTTACTTTATAAAATTACATCAATTTATAAAATATAATTAAATGAATTTTAAACTAAATATATTTATTCAGAGACGAAATGGTGAGATAAATAACAGAACGATATTTCTTGAGTGGAAGTTTTGAAGGTGGAAATAATAATAGTTTATATTACCTGTTATGAGTCGAAAAATCCAAACTACAAATTTATGGATCTCCAATATTCAGGTAAATAGTTAACTTGCCAAAGTTTCGCCAATTCAGGCACAAAAGCAGAAAAATCAAGATCACTTATATGCAGGAACATAAAAGAAAAAAATCCTGTAGACATCTCACAAATCCATCCAAATACATACTGAAGGAAACAGTAGGTTCTATTAACACAGCTAAGAAAGGTTATAATGATATAAAAACCTCAGTCCAATTTTCAATTTTGATGTTTTAAAAGAAAACAAAATCCGATTACTTTAGCACCGAACCCTCTAAGAGCTTCCATTTAATTGGACTCATATACATGGCTAATATAAGGAGTTCAGATTTTGAGCTCCACTACATTTCAAAATCTTTCGTGAAATCCTGAATGCTTCTTACATTATCAGAAATAAAATCATCCATGACGACCTTGATGCTTCATGTGTTTCCGATTTGGCCATAACCACAAACCTATCCTCCACAATAAACTTCAGAACCATTCGAATCCTCCTCTTTCTAACCTTGCCTCCTCTTCGAACCCTGCTAACCCTCCAAAGCTTCTGAAAAGAAGATGTCATCGCGATCTCCTTATGTAGAAACTTTATTATAGTGCTACCAATAAATAGTTCCTCTACAAATCTCTTAACGCCATTGTATCTCTTTTTTCACATTTACTAGATACGTATATGATTTGAATACAGTTGTGAATTTCACGAATAAAACAATTTTAATGGTTAACTTATTTGCTATTTTATGGTTAATTATTTGCTGTATTTATTATTCAAATCTAAGCTTACTATTTAAATTATTATCCGCCTAATGAATGTTCTAGCTTAGCAACGTCAGCGTTTTCCCTCATCTCTTTCTGCTAAGGTGCTAGTCATAATTTACTTTTCTTGAAAAGGAATGACTTCGCAGACCAGGATGCGGCCGGATGGGATTTCTCATTAGGCGGATTGTTCTAAATGAAACTTAAGGACCAATTTACTAATGGAATTTGTTAATGAAGCCATAATAACACCCATCATCTCAGTAATTGTTTTTATCAAGTCAATTGGAATCCCCGCTCTGTTCCATATGCCAAGAAAATAGGTCCATTCCTTATTCTATTTTAACACATTTATGATTTCATTACCAAATTTCAAATATTTTAATATTAAATCAGATATAGTGATTATAGCGTGATTTTAATACAATATTTTTTCTCTAATCTGTTTGTATTTATTTTTTTGGTACATTAGGCTGTTTAATATCAATTTAAACTCTGTTGATAGTTGTTGTAGTTAACATAATTTTCTTCTCCTTCATATTTTCATCCAAATCCGTCATAAACTTGTTAACAAGCAGATGTGTTATTGTTAAGAAAAATAGCGGTTTAGGCATGAGGAAGAATAGTACCCAGCTGCACCTCTTCCTTTTTTTGTTTTACTTCCGTAGTTCAGGAAAGGAGATCTTTTATCCAGCTCCTCTTCAGTCACCTTCTGATCGGTATGTCATCCATGGCCATGTCGTTAATAAGTTTGTTTTTGTGTAAAATCGGGAATGCAGGGGAAAACCCGAAGAGACCGGATTTGCATTGAACGTGTCCGAGAGAAGTGTATGTTAGAAACTGTAGAGATGTGTTTTGTTCTTTTAGTTGTGCTTGCAAGAGACAAGGTATCGCCTATTGGAGAGGTAGTGAAGCAGTCCCAACTGGAATGATTCGATGATGTGAGTAGAATGTGCGATGAAAGAAAGAGTAACTGGTTGATGGAGGCCAGGCCAGAAGGAAAGCATATACGAGGTCGGCCAAGGCAGATGTACATGGATTACTTCACTAGGCTTGGTGTAACCTCTTACTTCCCTCTTACTCTCTGACAGAAATGAAGTATATGGCGAATGATCGTGGCAATAGGAGAAGATGGACCGCGGCTTAATCTCCACGCCTGGTGTCAACTTGGGGATAAAGAAGGAAGAAGATAGACACAAGAAGACATTATTAACCCACTTTGCACATTTGCAATCGTGTGTCCCTGTGACGGAACATGAAAGCTTATTAGCGATTACGTAGAATGAACTTATTCCACCGCATCAGTCATGATAAAGCATGACACTTCTATTGGGTGTTGACATGTTTCACTGATGTTATTTATAAGTCAAATGCTTCAGAGAAAAATATAACAATATAATGTGAGAATTCTCGCTGTGATATACTAGCAGGTATATTCGGTTGGCACTACAGACCGTGAAGATCTTATCCGCAAGATGTGGTCTCCTAGACAACATCCCGATTCCTGATTGAAGTACACGGGTGTAGAGTCATCAGTCCTACGCCCGGTCGGTGTGAGTTGCCTCTAGTAGGCTGATGGACCTCCCTCACATACCCGATGGGCGGTAACTCATCCAAGTGCTAACCCTATTGCAAGCGCACGGCTACCCCTGCCCTATATAGTTTTTCAATAGACCTAACAAGCGCCTTAGAGCTCGCACGGCTACCCCAGCCCCTATTAGTAGGTATATAGAATTCTGAAAAAAAATTATATAATGTTTAAAAACATGAAAAGGAATTCAGAAATTCAGTTGATTTAAATATTCTGCTCTATTTTCTTATAAATGCATTAATGAAGCAATTCAATCCTTTTTTATCTGTCCTCTAGAAAAAAAAGAGAAAAATACTACCTAGGGAACTCTGCTATTCACGCTTTTTTTTACTATTAATAAAATCTGAAGTTAGAGCACTATTATGACACGAAAGAATTCTATTCTATTGTTCTATTTTCAGTCCAAAGATGATTTACAATTTGTTCTCGTCTTGCCAGGAGGTGCTACTTTGAAATTCTCTCTTCACCTTTTACCTTTAAAACCAATATACTTTAGTCATTTATGTGTCTTCAACAGCGCAAATTTCTTACAGTAAAAGTAAATATAGAGCTAGTAAAATTGGAGTATGCTATTTGCTAGGATAAATGCGGAGTGTTATAAAATAAATAAAATAGTAAAATAAAATTTTATGAAAAAATTTGTTTTGTCGATGACCGATAAAAAATTTAACATATTCTATTCGTATAAACTTCATTTATTTATATAAATTGATAAACTTCTTTTAATATTTGCATGTACAAATTTAAAAGAGTAATAATAAGAAATAATACATTTAACGGTTTTAAATTAATTAATATACAACCAACATGCCCGACAACACCCATAGGATGTTTATAAATAGCCTAGCTAAGAGATCTCCTCCGCTAACGTTAGGTATCGAGATAAGAAGGGATGCCGTTGGGCACTCCTCTTCAACATGTCTACCAATAACATACTCCAACTTCTAATTTCTCGACAGAGCACACACTAGTTGATGGTATTTCCGATATGTGTGAGAAAAGAAAATAAAGTTAAAAAAATAATTAGTATGGAGTATATGTACATTTTAAAACAAAATCAAAATTATAAATAATAATCACAAAAAAAAAAAAAAAAACTGGAGCTAGGGTTGCATATAAATATAAGTGAAAAAAACAACTTTATATTATTACTTCTTAACGGACGAATCTATCAGGCTCGAAGCTATAGAGAGTTTCAGCTATATTATTAATTACTCATCAGCTTAATTCCAGTTGAAAAATGCAACAGAAGAGAAAATAAGGAGATTAATTCCTACCGAAACCTCTTACTATCTTGATAATATAGCTTATAGCTTATCTAAAATATATCTCTAATGGCTCGTTCAAAGGATTATTAGACTGTTATAGAGCATCTTATTATATCTTACATTATTTTCGTCAAAACGATAATAATTGTTTGTATTGGTAATGTGTACTTATTGATGTTGCCAAAGAATCATGGCGCTTTAGCTATTATCCCCAAAAATTTTCCTAAAAAAATAAAGTTTATATCTTTCGTGCAGTGAGTATGTTCCAGATAGATTGGAAATAACTGTTCACGATTGCCTAAGTTTCTATTTTGAACGTCTTACTAGAAATATTCATCAATTCATTGTAATGCGAATATATTAGATTGTCCACTTCTTTAAACTTTGTACTTTTTAAATTGGAGTGTTAGTTTCTCGCTGAATAGTGAATGGAATGTGTTGAAATTTGTTTTGGTTAACCTTTTTTTTTTTTTTGTTCAAAGGAGAAAAATCCTTAAGTAATCAATGTCTTTTAATAGTTTCTTAGATCTTATTGCTTATAATTTTTATCTTCTCAGTAATTATTAATGATAATTATGCAATGGACAATAAAGATTAATTATACTCTACTAAGGATGGCCATATTATCGAAATATCGATATGTTCCTTCCAATATTCTTTTTTTTGCACGACATTATCTACTTTATTATTTCATTATTATTATTTTATTTATTTGTTTTCGGGGAATGCCCCATACAAATGGAGTTGGCTATAATGATAATAATGAACAAATTAATATGAAAAAGTAAAATTCATTAGGATTCAGTGACATCCTCTCCTGATTACAACCAAGCATCTTGACTGTATGCCTAAATATAATAATAAATATAATATCCACAATACAATAATCAAATAATACTGAATAGTGAGCAATAAAATGACAAATAATAATTAATAGCACTAGTAATAAAGATAAATACAAGCATATTATACAATAAATAACATATAAACATGTCAATAGTAAATATCAAATGATAGAAAAAAACACGATATGCATGTAAATATGTTTCATGCATGAACAATAAATACCACAATCAGAACAAAGTAAACATAGTTCAAAGTTTTGAAAAATATATGTAATGCTGTTATTCATTGAAGAAAATAAAGGAGCTCAATCTGCAACATTGCCTCCTGTAATAAAACAGGTTCTTGAGGAAGACTTCATTGTCAATTTTGAATAATTCCAAATAATTCACACTGCACATCTTAATGGAATGAGGAAGGAAGTGTTGGCGGAAGTGAGCATAAATCGGGGACCAGACAAAAATATGAGAAATGTCCTCTAATTCACTTAGGTTACAAAGCGTGCAAATTTCTTTTGGTAGTAGTAAGTATTAAGTAATAAGTAAGTAAGTAATAAGTATTATTAAACGTTAATTTAATATTATAATTTCCAGATAATCTAATCTGTGTTAGTGTTTTCGTTATATGGAACAGGGCATTTAATACGAGATAAGGCTGATGCTTAGCACTCGCTGTAAACATATTGAGGTACATTAGGCTGTATCTAGTAGAGGTTATCAGTTTTTGTTCATCAAGTTCCTCTATGTGGCTTTTAAACAGGCTTATCGTTTCATTCATCTCTAGCTAAATGCACCGACGTCTTCTAATTCCAGAATGAACTGTTTATTTACAGAGCACATCAGAGCGTGTAACTGATTGAACGAATTAAATGTATGACTCCCTTTGCTACTAATATGTAATTCTTTTAATTTATTGAAAAAAATTTTAGGAAATCTATCATTTTTCATTTTTATGTTTTTTAAAACCCAAGACAGCGCCAATTTCTATTTCGATCTACTTCGATATTATCGACTATCGATTTCCATATTTTAATATATAAAAACAATTAAAGCTGTCATTTTCGGAAATCGCTAGGAATTATATATGAATCTGATCCACAGAAAAAAAAAAAAATCATCTTGCCTGTTTCATATAAAATGTAAAGGAAATTATCGATATCTCGATAATATCGACTATCCCTAAGTAGAGTCGAATAGTGAGCGTGTCATTCTTGTCAGTAAACTCAATTCGCCAAAAATTATTTGTTAAAACCTTATCAAACTAATGCCAGGAATTGTCAAAGAAATAAATGTAAGATGAGAATAAATTATCATTCCGCTTAACCCGATCTATGGGTGAATGGAAAACATATTTGTTTGAATGGAAATTTCTGGAAAAGCTGAGGATGACGAAGATGGACAGGGAAAAGAAAATTAATTTTACTAAGGGAGGTAGAAAATCGTCATTTTCATTAATTTAATTTTAATTAATTTAAAGAGGAATATAACATTTTTTTATGCGCCTTTGTGGTAGAGAATTTCTATTTCTATTCATATTTCAAAAATGTTTATAACATCGATAAAATATCGAATATCGATATTTCAAGTCGAATATTTTGATAATATCGATAGCTATAAGCCGATATTAATATCGGTATTGGGTCTTCGAAATCTCATCCCTAGATTCCAGTAAGTCGGTTTTATCCATGACCTGGATTCATCTTGAAGTAAGATGTTCTACGTCTTTATTCGACGCTGTTCTATTTTCTGCTGCTGTGTGGTCATCGTCAATATAATTCACTCTCTGATCAAAGCTAAGGATTATTTAGAAGAACTGATTGCTAATGAGAGCAAT
Source organism: Nezara viridula (assembly GCA_928085145.1). NCBI lineage: Eukaryota > Metazoa > Arthropoda > Insecta > Hemiptera > Pentatomidae > Nezara > Nezara viridula. Next base: position 67,215,525 of record OV725082.1, read on the forward strand.
CGATTAATGAGAGGAATTAGGTCGGTATTGTTGTTTTTAGTGTAATAAACAATTTTTTTTGAACATGTATTTGAATTTCTATACACGTAAAATGCAAGAATTTTAAAGTTTATATTGACATTTATTTATCATGCGAAATTACTGTATAAAAATAATTTCTTACGAGAGTCTTTAATTTCTTTTTGTAAACATTGGAAATCTGGGAAGTGATCATTTTCTTACTCAACATACTATATTATGTGTCCGTGGTACAGATCCCTTTTATCAAAGCCTGAAACTTCGTAAATAGATTCATTTCATAGTAACCTAAAACTATTTTATTTACGAAAATTCTTGGAATCGGTTTTCAATCTGGAAGGGGACAAACTTTGTATATTTAATTAGGTACTGAAAATTCGGAAATACTCATTTGCTTTCCACTTGAATCATAAAATAATTTAATGACAAAATCGATAAAAAGCTCGTTATTTTGATAATTTGGTGGTGTAGGCCACGCCAAACGGATTAATATTTTTTAAGGTCACCTTTTTTCTCGATTTCATGCTCAAATTATGTTACAATTCAGGTGGAAAGCAAATGGGTATTTACGAGTTTTTAGTAGCCAATTAATAGAAAAAGGTATGCCACTCTCTTGATTGAAAACGCCTAATTCCGAGAAATTTCGTTAATAAAATATTTATTTTAATTTTATAGGTTACGATGACATGAGGCTATTTACGACGTTTCAAGCGGATTTTAATAATTTGATTAAAAGGGGTCTGTACCACGGACTATAGCTTATCTGCGATACGGATTAAAACATTGGAACACTCGAAGAATTTCAATTAATTAAATTCTGTACCTCTGAGGTAATGAAAACCATGTCAATTTTCGTATTTCTTCCAGGGAGTTAATGTTCCATAACTTTGAGCTGATCATTTGGTTTTTTTTTTAGTTACTGATTTCGTACCCCATAGGTAAAGGACAGTGCGCCACATTTTTGTATGTGTTTATGTAGCCATTTCCCATAACTCTGAGTTATTAAAATTTGTTTCTTAGTTCCTTTAATTCTGAAGCACAGAATTGTATAAACTAACAGATTTCATTTGAAAATTATCGTATTTCTATGTTTCTTAGGGTAGAATGGGGAAAATTTACCTGCAGATTTCTAACCTAGTCTATCTGAAATAAGATTCCTTCAACAGTACTTTATGAACTAGTTCAGAACCCAGTGCTAATCCATCGTTGAATTGCCGATGTTCGTCAATGATCTCAACGATGTGTTTCTCCTAAAATACAAAATAATCCCGTAATTCTTACTATCTGTAATCTCTGTGGAGTCATACAACTGTTCAGGCGACTCGTATGAAGACTATGCGTCATATGCAAATTGACTACTCCATAACAATTTTCACTCACCTACTTTTTGCATGGATCAGTATAAATTCAGGAGTTGACAAATACCACCGAAATATAAACAATCACTTTCCCAACACTCTCGAGTATTCTAAAATATATCAAGGTGTTATTAATCACGATGAAAAACAAAATCATTGCTGTCTCAAGTAGCAGTATGAATGCCAAAAAAGCATGTAGCAGGCGGAAATAACTTGTGAAAAAATTGCAGAACAGCTAAAAATCCTAAACATAGATGTTAATCCTGAAAAGACGAAAGGAATTATATTTTCATACCAAAAGGAAAACGAAAATGCCAAACGAATTCAAAATTAACAATAATAGTATTAAATTATCGACTGACTTAACATATCTCGGTATTCACTTCGACAGACATTTAAAATTTACTATACATTTTGACAAAAAAATTAAAACAGTAAGATCTAAGACGTACAGACTCCAAAATTTAAATCGGACAACAAACCAACGCCTAAAGCTTCTAGTCTATACAAGTATAATACGGCCGGCTCTGTTGTATGGTGCATCTCTGTTCGAATACATCAGCAAAACAACTCTGAAAAGATTACAATATTTCCAAAATTGAATAATTACAAAAATTGTAAGAGGAACCGCGCTGCAGAGAAAGAAGACATTGGATATTTAAGCAACACTAAATTTATCAACTATAAACGAATTTCTGGCAAAACGAAAAAAAAATCATTTTTCGAAAAATCCCAACAATTGGCAAACCCTCTTTTCAATAAATTATTACCAGCCCAAATTCCAAAACGTTGGCAACAAATCACATGAGATGGATGATTTATTAATTTATTTGTAAGCTCTAGAGTATAAGGTCAACTCAAGCCTGAGGTGAGCCCCATCACCTTTTATATTACAGATGAAGAACAAAGTACTCATAAACGACAAAAAAAAAAAAAAAAAAAAAATACACCTTACAATGTTTTTAAGCAGTAAAAGGACTACTATGAAAACAATGAAAAGAATCCAAGTAAAAAAAAAAAATATATACATTTAAGGTCATATTCGGATTTGGTATATATATATAATATGCATGCTTGGATTGCTAATATTTTTACGCCATGAAAAAAAAAGTTTTTTTGATTGAGTGTAAAGGAATACTATGTTGATGGTAATCCATTAATGTATTTACGATCTCATCCAATTCTGTTTTGTAAGGTATAATAACGTGTACAAGCAGCTTAGTCTTTTGATTTTTTAATGTTAATATTAATAAAAAAAACATCACATATTCAGAGATAACATTACAAATGTAGAGACGAAAATTAGTTCCAGCTTCCGCTCTTTTGTGTCGCCAATAAGAAACGGGGAAGACCCGCGAAGGCGGAAGTTCCCTCTCCAGTCGGTGGATTATTTTTAAACTGGCAAACAATGAGATGGGACTCAGTGAAGATGACAAAAACAGGAGTCGCTTGTGGAAGCTGAACAAAAAACGTTTGGAAACCTTTTCTTGACAGTTCTTTTTTTTTTTTTCAAGCCCTACCCACTCCCGTGAGACAACACCATTTGGCACCAGATGCTTCCCCGGCCATTAAGTCCCGATACTTATATATTACTTAGCAAAAATTAATGGCTCTGAAAGGTTTTGTCTCCCTTGTAGATTATATATATATATATATATATATATATATATATATATATATATATATATATATATATATATATATATATATATAGATAGATAGATAGAAAAATAACTTTATTCTGGGACACAGTCCCTTGAGAATAACAAAATAAAACAAAATTAAAATATTACATCTGGCCAAAATAAAATCAATCGAAAAAAAGAAATAATGTAAAAAAAATATAAGGTAAAAATTCTATATACAAAACAAACTAAACTATATACAAAACCATTAATACTATAACAAGACACTTAAAGCTTTTTGCTCTTTTAGACCAGTATACACTTTTCCGAAAAAAATAAAGAATTAAACAATAAAAATGTATCAAATTCTCTATTAAAATCCGCTCGAATGGTTAGCAGGTATCTGACTGTTTTTGTGATAGGAATTGGAATAGGAGGGATTTGAATGTGGATATGGAGGGGGAATGTCGAATTTTGATAGGGAGGGAATTCCAGAAATTGACAGAGCGAACAATAAAGGAATTTTGGAATGAGGCAGATCTGTGAGAATTCATGTAAAGGTCAGAAGGTCGAGATCTTGTGGACAGGGAATGGACTGAGGATTTGAACTGGAGAAGGTTGTAGGCGTAAGAAGGACGATGGTTGTTGATGATTTGGTAGAGGAACGTACCTAGAAAATATTGTCTTCGGAAGGAGAGGAAGAGCCACCTTAACTCAGTGTAGTGGTGAGAGACATGGGAGTACCTCGGGGCACCAATAACAAATCTTACGCAGCTATTCATTAATCTTTTCTAATATATATATATATATATATATATATATTGCTAACTGTACAATTAGTCAGTATACATGAGTAGTTTATTTCTTAAGTTAACCTTTTTTAATATTAACAATTGTTTTAGTACTTTTATATTATTAAAAAAAAGATAAATTAAGACCTCTCTCTACAAGGTCTACAACGCCAACTGAAAAAAATTAAGAATATCTTTATTCGTAGAATATATTTGTGAAAACAATTTATTATTCCAGTAGTAATTAAAAAACATTCAAACTTGAAAAAAGAGTCTCTTTTGGAAAGGAATAAATTTCAAAGCCCGTTCAAACTACAAAAAAAAGTTGATTGGGTTTTTTTTTTTATTAATAAAACGGTGTATGAACCAGGGAGGAAGACTTGTAAAAATAGTACTATGAAAAATTAATTTTGTTTTACAATAATGATACAGTAAATTAGATGATTTTTTAAAAATAATATTTAAGAAACTCAAATTTCATTACATTCCTCGAAGAGAAAAGATCGGTTTTGGAAATAAACTTGTATTCAAAACCATACTCGTTAAAAAAAAAAAAAATTTCAATTTTATCATCGGATTCATTAGGTGTTTTAAAAGAAGAATTTATACTTCTCTCAATTTACACAAAAAAATATTAAGGTTCACGTTGAAAAAAAACAACTCATATATTATACTATACTTCTGTTTGAAATATAATTATTTATAAATCAGGCAACACGATTGAAGGATGATAAAAGTGCGTATCTATTACATTGATTTTCAAAATATTACCAATTAATTAATACTAATTAATACATTCCTTGGTGAAAAGAAATACATTCGTATGTATTAAATAAAAAATATTAAGTAAAATATTCAAAATTTTATAAAAATTAAAAGATAGAAAAAAGTCAATATTACATAAATAACTAAAAACTTATGTATGACAGTATTAACTCATATAATTAAATAAAGTCTTTATTAAATACTAGAGAAAAATAAAACAAACTGCTGACAAAAAAAAGAAATAAATTGCTACGAACTAAATAAAAAAATAAATAAAATACTAACAATCAAAAATATAGAAACAAAATTCAATATTGCATAGATAACTAAAAATCTATAACAGTATTAAACCATAAAATTAAATAAAGTCTTTATTAAAAACTAGAGAATAAACTATAATAAAAAATACTAAATATTGAAATCAAACATCTTAATTAATACTTCACAAAACAAAGAAACCATTTTAATTTAGAATAAATAATGCCACATACTTTTATCATACTTTAGTAGTGTTAGCCTAATTTATAATTTTTTTTCGATATTTATATCTCTGTTCTGCCGTATAAATATATCGAAAAATCATGGGCCTTCACGATGGTTTAAAGAAAAAAAAATTTGAACTCCAAGAGATGATAAAATCTTAGTTCGTCATCGGTTACCTTAATAAAGCGTTTACTACTTTAATGACTCATTTATTAGAACTTTAATTGTCTCATTTATAACAAATTAATTATTCAGACAACGGTATAGTATAATTATTTTTATTTCAAAATTAAATTGAGAAAGGATTGAGTGTCGAATGGATTGTGTGTTGTCAAACCTCATTTAAAATAGGGAAAGCAACGATGAAATAAACTGGACTTGGAATAATATTTGCTAGCGCCGTACGGCAATGTACACTTATTAGAGATAACAGATATGTTTCTGTTATCGATATAGACCGATATGAGTGTGTATTTGTCCGAACGGAAACTGACGCAGCGCGTTACGTTGTTTCATCAACTGTCTATTTATTGTTCTCTGATTAAACTCTGTCTTTTTATAATCAGTCCTTCTCTCACTCAAATATTTTCCAAGTCAATTCATGTTTTTCTTTTGTTTATTTTTGTATTGGAGAAATTATTATTCTGCAAAAGTTATATTTAAATGCCTAGCAATGAACTTTCGTTCTTGCCTATCTAACCAATTGATCCTAACAACTGATCACGATTTTGTTTATTGGATCATCGAAAATTTATGGATAGAGTGGCAAAATGAATATTTTTACATGAGAGACAAAAAACTAATAATGATACAACGATATGTAAAACGTCCAAAGAGAAATTAAAATTTGACAAAAAAAGAAGAGATGGCTTTCACCTGTGTCAGAAATGAACATAGTCGATCCAATCATGGACATTTATTAAAAAAAACAAAAAAAAAAAAAAAAAAAAGAACCACCAATTTGTCCCTATTCTAGGTATAATTTAACAGTACTATAGGCTGCCATACATATTCTATCAGATCTCGAGCATACATTAGGAGAAGACCTTAAAACGATTACGAGTTTTATGCAGTTTTTAAAGATCATGAACATATATAGTGAGTTACAATGAGCTATAACATACTACAGTGTAAAGCACCCTGTTGGTCGAAATACTGAAATAAATATATTTTTACATTTAAATGAGTAATAAGCAATAAGTAATAGTGTTATATGTATCAATTCATTCAGAGCTTACGGACTTACGGAGCTTACGAGTAAATTAAATAATAAAAAAAAAAATATTCTTGAAATGGAACGCAGCAGTAAAACTCCATAAAAATATAAAACTATCTTATAATTCGCTTGATTTCGGCATTCATTAGGCCAGATGAGGAGCTCGTAAGAGACCAGTCATGGTTAGTCCGTAGTTTACTGAATTGTTGCAAGAATCGATCCAACTTCTTGGATTACTCGAACTATTTGACCTAAAAAGATTCCAACAAATTAGGTCGAAACGTCTGAAATGGTTGAATTTTTAAATATGCTATTATGTATAATATTGAAGAATATTGAAGATCTCGACTATCTTAAGTTCTGCTTGTACGATTTGGGGGCCAATATTTGGTCCAATTCATGGTTTTATAAGTAATAATAGATCAGATGGAATTCGGCAAGAAGACGGTTGATAATCTCTGATGTGAATTAAATCTCAACGGATTAGATGCCCTTTATTTGTCCAGATCAAGATCAAAAGATTCCGACCGTTCAGACAGCATATGGTCCAAAATCGGACCTTGGTAGATTCAGAGAGTTCAGACTGACCAGAATCCAAGATCTACCCGCGATGGCGACCTAATGACCTATTCACTCATCGATTTTTTTTTCTTTCTTGGGTCCATGCCTTTAAGTCTGTACAAGGTTTTACTCCTGGGGCAAGAGATGAGGGCAGGGATTTAAAAGACTTCCCTGGCACCGGGAGGCGAACTTTTTTTTATCAATTTGTTTTATATATTAAGTTGCCGGGCAACGGCGGTGCTGTGCACACGCGTTAGCCGGTTCGGTCACCCCGCCCCTCACTTCACCCATCGACTTCATATTCAGTTGTTCAATATTTTTATTTCCGACAGGAGGGAGGAATGTAAATAAAATAATTATTTAGTCTTGTGTAATATACCTACTGGAATTTCCATACCAATACCTCACCACAGTGGCATCCGTTTTCTAAAATAATTACTAAGTCCAACAAATCTACTTATGATAAAAATGGGGATAAAAAAATTAGTAAAAAAGATAATTAAATTTAAAAAATACATTTATTGTAATTAACAACTATTTTAACTAAAAATACAAAAATTAAATCCCGTGCGGCGGAAAGGTTAAGTCTTGTAACATAGTATTATAAAAATACATTGGTATTAACAGTTGAGTGATTATTTATTGAAGAAAAGAATTATAGGTTTCACGGAGGACTCGATAACTGAATACACTGGATACGTTAACAAATCTTTTGTCAAAGGACTCCTTCTGATCAAAGATGACATAGCTATTTACTAAAAAAAAAAAAACATATTTTCTTCGTTAGACCTAAGGAGAAACACTAGATGGCATCTTTATGCCTTACTCGACTTACAACTGTCCTTTAGTTAGCTCATCCTTCCCATTATTACGATCAATAGCACAATTTTTTAAATTACGCATAGTGCGATATAAATTTGAAAATGTTTTAAACTTGTAATGTAAAATGGATGTAAATTTATGGATTAATAAAAGTCAACGCAGAAAAAAAATCAGGTGCGAGCAACATACAACTTTCACTTACCTCTCAACTTTAAATATAAATTATTTTTTGGCCATGTTGGACTATTATAAAATTTTTATATTGACGTCCGCGCATTTTCTCCTAATATTTTTTTTTAAAAGTTTACAGAATTTCCTCAAAAAAAAAAAAAAATCGTTAAAATCGGACAATTAGGAGGAAAGATATGGTCTCTATTTTTATTTTTTTTTGTTCTGCTGCAAAGGTTATATCCTTTGTTTTGATTTTGAATTTTGAATGTGTTACTTAGGTAATACTGCCTCATTCCAAAATTCCTTTGTTGTTCACTGTGTCAATTTCTGGAATTCCCTCCCAATCAAAATTCGACATTCTCCATCCATATCCAAATTCAAAACCCTCCTATTCCAATTCCTATCTCAAGAACAGTCAGATAGTTGCTAACCATTCGAGCTGATTTTAATAGAGAATTTGATACATACAAATTCATTGATACTTTTTTAATTTTAATTCTTTATTATTTTCTCAAAAGTGTATACGAGTCTATCAGTGCAAATAGCTTTAAGTGCCTTGTCATATTATTAATTGTTTTGTATATAGTTTCGTTTTTTGTATATAGAATGTTTACCTTATATTTTTTTTTACATTATTTCTTTTTTTCGATTGATTTTATTTTGGCCAGATGTGATATTTTAATTTTGTTATTCTCAAGGGACTGTGTCCCAGAATAAAATTATTTTTCTATCTATCTACCTATCTATCTAATGCTATTTTTTTTTTATCATATCACTAATGATTAAAAAAAAATTTTAGTCCATTAATTGGAATCACCTCTTATTTATTTTTCTTTGTAACGAGGAAGGTAATGTTACTTTAGATGTATAATTATTTGGAAATAATAAACCATTGTGAAATAATTTGAAGCGTTTTTTTTATTATTTTTAATTTCGAAGTTCATTTATTTATTTAAATTCGTTAATTGATTTTATTACAATTATTTTCTAAAAGTTTACTTATTTATATTTTTTACCTTATTATTTTTATCCTTTAGTGTATTTATTTATTGATCTATTTTTATAATTGTATAAGGGTGGTGTTATTCAGTCGATCGGTAGCTGATAAGATAGATGTTATCATTATCATTGAAATCTACATTACCTCTACCTAGTCTTGGCAATACTGAAATTTAAAAGTGGATTAACTCTTTTTGTACATCAACGGAATATTAAGGACACGTTACTAAGGAAGTAGTTAGGGTGTAGGAAACTAGCCATCCTGAGACCTGACTGCACTACCAGTTCCCTTATAATTAAGAGTGTGTCCCTCTCCCCTGTTAATGTACAAGATGTCTTAATATTCAGCATAGTTTCTAAGCTTAGGAAATTGTGAATTCAGGTCACGATAATGCACTAACCAGTTTTTGTATATTCACATTAATTTAAAGACGAGGAACTCAATTATAGTGAATCCCTGCCACCAGGAAAGAGTCCAAGGTAAACGATAGTCCGATCAATTGAAGATAAGGCAAGGTTTAATCATATTCCTCTAATAAATATAAAAAGCAAACTTTTTATAATTTATTTTACCTATTTATTAATATTTTACCTCAGATATTAATAATACAGTAATCAGTCGAGAAAAAAAATTCAAAGTCTCACTTCAATCTAAGATAAAGAAAATCGTTTAGTTTGTCTTAGATAACCATTTTTAATTAAAACCGATTTAAAAAAAAATCTTAAAAGTTTAAACAGAAAAAAATTATTGACTTTTTCATATTTGTATTACTGTAATAATAAAATATTAGTTTTATAAATCATGTGCATACAACTGGCATGTTAACTCGGATATTGGATTTCGAAATGAGGAACTATTTTTGCTTACTCTTACCATGAACCTTATGCAACTAACTCAATGATCCAAAATGAATATTATTTTGGTTCAAAATTACGAGTTTTACCTCAGAAATCATCTGATCCATCAACACAAAAGAGATGTTCGTCAACCGTAGGACGTACCCGTATGGGCAGGAAAAATGAATTTTAAAATATGTATTATAAATATAAATTGTGTTAGAAATATATTGTCGGTTTATTGAAAAAAAAAAAAAAAAAACAGTAACAAGGGAGTCTAAAGTCAGTTGGTCACAGATTTCAACTAATTTTTTTCTTGATTATATTACAACGAAAAATATTAGGCGCATTTTCGACTATTCTTACCCATAGGTCCTAAGTACCTAGAAAAAAATATTTTATTTTATTTTTTATTTCATTTATTTTTTTTTTCAGCCTCTGCTATGCCCGAATTTTCAGGTTATTATATGAGCCTTTCAGTTGAAGAAATGACTAATTCCAATTTCAAAATTTTGGAATAAATTATTTTATAGGTATTTCTAGTTGGAAAATTTATATCTGTAAGGACGTCGAGTAAGTTGACATCAGAGTAGGTTATTACAGTTTTGAAATATAGAACTGTGAATAAAGGTATACATTTTCCCAATAGAAATATTACTAAAATTAACATTAAAAAATCTATTTCTTTTTTTGTGGAAATTAAGAAAATAATATTGACTATGGTATTAAATGAGTTATATTATACCATATATGACAAAAACCTATTGGCGGTTCTAGGAAAATCAGATTCATTTTTATTATTCAAAATTTTGTTGACGACCGTGAGTTTCACTAAACTTAATTATTTATGAATTAATTTTAATAGAAATTATGAATATTGGATGTGCTCTTCTATTAATTAAATATTTCAAAAAACAAAAAGACAGAAACATATACTGGAGATTTCTTGCTCAAATTATCTTGTTTTAGACTATTTAATTTATTTAAGTGAAATTTGTAATTACTCTCAGTTTTCTTTAGGTGTGTCTTCATTTTACTACGCAAGCATTTAGTTAGCTATTCATTTAATTATGTTGCTTTAATTTTATTTATTATTGTATAGGTACTTTATAATTTTATGTTAGAAATAGTAGATTAAAGTGTAGGCCAGTTGAATGACTTTATTTTATTTTTGCGATTAAGTCACATCAATTCATCCCAGATCATGGCCGATAATTCATCCTGATCGAAAAAAAGTGTTTTATAATGAATGATCGTATTTATTTTTGATACATACAAAGTAAATCGAGGTCACAAAATATCAATATCATATATATATTTTTTATATAATTTGGCTCTCAACTTATTTCATTGCAAACCACAACATAAGTGACATGAACATAAAGTTTATTAAATGAAGAAGCTTTTTCAAAAGTTGGGCAACTGTAGTAGCGTTAAAGGGTGATGAAAAAATAGCTAATACATGATTTTATGAAAAACAAAACATATTGTAGTTCAGCCACTTAAAAGTTCTTTTTAAATGATTTTAAAAATAACAAACTCTCATTTGAATTGAAGTAAATTTTGTCTAATTTACATTGAAGTTAATTACTTAAATTAAATATTTTTTTTAGTTGGTGCTTTCTAATCATCCCTTTTTTATTGACTTAAAAAACTCTAACCTGTTCAAATATTTTCCTTTACTAATGGTATATAACAATATATACATGTATAAATAGTTCTTAACCGTTAAATACCAAAAATAAAAAATAAAGATAATTTTATCTAGTTCACTATGTCCTCGAGGTCTCTTGTAAAGACGTCACTGGAGTTCTGGCAATGGCCAGCTTCTTCACTGAAGTCATGAGTGTTTCTGGTTTAGTGCCCTCTCTCAGTCTCCACCTGACTGGTAATGACGGCGACGCGGTTGAGAGGGAAGCGCTGGGATCTCTTAGAGTCTCGCTTTGTCCCTCACACTTGGGGGAAAGGGCTGGACTCGGAGATCTCTTGCCTGATTGTAAATATTGTATTTAAGCATGAATCGTTTTTCTATTTATTTCTTTTACTTATAATTTATTTAATTTTGCTACGAATTTCTGTATTTTATTTAATTTTAACTATAAGTTACATTTCCTTGGTTTATTATAGCTTTTGCCTTTGTTATATAGATGTATTTTTTTTTTTATTGTATTGTATATATGGCATGAATGTGCCTCACTCAGCCTTAGTACTCAGTGCCCTTAAGTGTGGCAAAATGTATTATTTCTCAAAGAACAGATCACAAAAAAAAAAAAAATAAGAAGTTCACTATGAAGCAAATGTTAATTGCCTCAACTAAATTTTTCTTCCTGTTGAACAAACAATGTAAATTACGTAAAAAACAAAAAACAAAAAAAAAACTTGTATTTTCAGTTTTAACATAGGAAAATCTGATCATTATTTATATATATTTTTTGTAGCTTTTAATGCATGCTCTTTGCTCACGGAACACTCTGTTTTAGAGATGTGATATTGGAGACCTAATATTGATATTGTCATTGATATTAATATGGAATACCTATCGATAATGTCAAGATATCGAAATTGAAATATCGATAGTTTTGAGTTATGATTTGTGATGTATTAATTTACACAATAACTGGCCGGAAGTAAAATAAAATATTACTAAAGGAAACGCAGTTTATTCCATGTACATCTAACATACCCCATGAGATACACGATACACAAAGATGTGCCAAGTGTTTCCAATCTAATAAATATTAAAAACTATGACGGGCATATTTTCGGCCAGGTACCTAAAGTAATCTTCCATTGTATGTAAAACAGTGGCAAACGACATCAGTCTTGTGTTTCGGGAGAGACAGTGATAGATACTGATAAAAAGCAAAAACTGCACATTTTTAAAAGACTTTAAGAGTTTTTTCATCGAATCCTGCCGAGTGGCCAGCATTGAAGTACGATGAAGTTGGAACCGTCAAAGTGCGTGCGTCTCTCACCACGTCTCACGAAGAGGTGAGAGGTACTGCCCATGCTGGCTGTGCAAAGGAGGAATGGGGTAAATATCGATAGTTCATAGGTATTATAAACATTTTGAAAATACGAATATCAATAAAGTAATTAATGTAAATGTCTATTCTTCAACCCTCCTTAGTATGATTAATTTTTGAGTTCCTGTCCATATTCGTCATTCTCAGCTTTTTCCAGAAATTTCCATTTTACCTATTAAGTCTTCCATTCACCCGTTGATCTGATTAAGCGAAATGCTTATTTATTTGCATCCTACTTTTTTTGAGTATGTGGACTTGATTTGAGAAGGTTCAACTAAAAAATTTAAGCATATTTAATTTACTGTGTGAGAAGGATGCTATTTAGCTCATTTATAATTACCATTGATAGCCGATATTATCGATATTTTACTCTATTCAACATAACATTCTATATGAAGCAGGCAAGTTGAATATAATTTTTTTCGGACAGTAAAATTCATATATGATTCCTATTACTTACAGAAAAAGATAGTTATAATTTTTAATTTAAAATTAAAATATTAAAATATCGATAGTCGATAATAGCAAAAGGAAAACATCGATAGATGGCCATCTCTACACTGTATATAGACTGACAACTTAAACTGTACTTTTTCTCAAGGTAGTATCCTTGGTCCTATCCTTTACACAGTTTATACAGCTGATATCCCAACCCATCCCAACACTGTCATCACTACGTATGCTGATGATACATGTATCCTGTAAAATAATAATGATCCAACAATTGCATCCCAAACTCTTCAATCACACATCACAAACCTTGAAGAATGTTGTCAAAACTGGAGGATTAAAATAAATTCCGATAAATTCCCATCAAATCACCTTTACCCTTAGTCGTAAACCAATTACTTGCTATCCTATAGTATCCTTTAATAACACCCCACTTATCCCTGTAGAACAAATCCGATACCTAGGACTCCAGCTGGACAAACGTCTCACTTGGAATCCTCATACTAGACTGAAACGACAAGAAACTGCTCGACGTTTCCGCTTACTCTAACACTTACTGGACAAACGCTCTAAACTTCCAATTAATTGCAAAGGAATCATATACATGACTATAATAAGACCTATTTGGACTTATGGAGTTGAGTTATGGGGCTCCACTAAACGATAAAATTTCTCTCGTATCCAGTCTTTACAATCCAAAATCCTTCTTAAATTCTCAATGCTCCTTACTTTATCACAAATAAAAAAATCCATAAAGACCTCAATGTTCCATATGTTTCCAATTTGGCCAAATCCAGATACCTATCCTTCCATAATAAACTTCATAACCATCCGAATCCTCTTGTTTCTAACCTTGCTTTCTCTTCGATTCCTGATAACCCTCCGAGGCGTCTGAAAAGAAGATGGCCTTGTTATCTCCTCATGTAGACAAATTATTAGAGTGCTACCAATGGTTAGATTCTCAACAAGCGTGTTTCATGTGATTATATTCCTCTATAGACATTTACTTAATGGATTCATACTAATACAGTTGTAAATATCATAATAAAAGTTAAAAAAAAAAATTGTATTTTTTTCTTCTTAAGCATAATAATCGAAGTTTTTAAAGAAAAGTCGAAAAAAATAGAAGCTCTTTTTTTGGAACGCTATTCGACAAAAGTGGAGAGAAAGAGAAGTTGCCAATCCCATTGGTTTGCCTGAATCCTCAAACGCTGGAAGGATTTAGACCGCCTTCTCTCTGCCCTTAATGTAAATTGCTCTGTTTTTTGCCATTATTCAACCCGTGCCCTTCTTTACGGAATCACTCTATTTTATTTTATTTTAAGTAAGTGATTTTTAGCAATTCACTGCGGTGAAGTCAAATGAATTTATTTACTTTTAAAACATTTTAATTTAGACTGCTCGGTACTGATTGAAGAGGGTTTCAAGTGTTTGTCTTTATTTTATTTTTTTCTTCGTCAGATAGAATGTAAATCTTCCCCCCCCTAAAAAAAGTTTGTTCATATTTTTTTAATAATACCTATAGATTATGTTCTCTAAATATTCTTTTTGTTCTGTTTCATAATAAAAGTGAATTGTACATAATTTATGCATGGTTTATCAGAATAAGCTGAGCATTGCCTATAGATGGTTCCACACCTCATTTGCCACAAAGAAGTTGATGTTGACCATAGTCCGGTAATGAACAGAAAATCAATAAATTAAATAATTATTTAAAAAAAACCCGCAGTTTTTGTTAAATAGGAAGGGATAAAAAGGAAACCTTTTAATAATTATATAATAATAATATAACTATATCTGTACTCCGGTGGTAAAAACCACCATGTCTATTTTTAATAAATAATTCAGTAGCTAATAAACAAATTTTAATAGCTCCAAATTATGGAAAATCTGCTCCCCTGAAAAAATAAAAAAATGGACATGGTGTTTTTTACCAGAGGGGTACAGATATAATCTATATCTATATAATTATATTATATAGATTGTTTTTGTCTTTGTTTGTATTAAATTAAAAAAGAATTTAAATTCATTTAAAGTTGGCTTTTTAGTGGTTTAACTACTTTTTTTATTTTAGCAGTTTCTAGTTTTGATATTTTTTTCTAAATTATAATATTATTACTACCTTTTGCCTTAGGTCGATTCAATAAAATAATCACCCTTAGTTTGTTAATTATTATTCAGCATACTTGGCGAGATTATTTAATTGAATCGACCTATAGGCAAGACGTATTTTGAAGATTTTTAAATTTGTTTTTATAGTGGTATGAATTATTCAAATTTTTTTATAGAACTCATACTGGACTACCTAAATTCCAATTTCAAAGAAACTTCATTGATTAATATGATTCGATCCTGTATTAATTAAGTTGAGATTTGTCTCAGAATAAGATGAGAGTCACCAGCACTTTTATATTAAAAATGAGATGATGTTAAATTCTATCTCTTCAAAGTAGTACTATATTCAGGAAATATAATTAATATGAATATAAAATAATACGAACCATTTATTTATTTTACTTATAGAAATAATTTTAAAAATGTGGTCGTGACTCTCAGTTTATGAGTAACAAACCTCATAGTCCGTGGTACAGACCCTTTTATTGTCCGGCCGATTGTCCTGTATAACCTCGTTATTTTGAATATTTGGGGGTGTAGGTCACGCCAAACGGCAATTTTGAAGTTCAATATCTTTTTATCAATTTTGTGATTAAATTATGTTACGTTCAAAGTAGAAAGCAAATAGCGATTTACAAGCTTATAGTAAGCACCTAATTAAATTCACAAAATTTTCTCCCCTTCTGATTGAAGAGTTTTCCTAAATAAAATTATTGCAGGTTACGATGCGATGAAACTATTTACGAAGTTTCAGCCGGATGCTAATAATTCGATAAAAGGGGCCTGTAACAGGGACTATCAACATAATGAATACCTACTACTCTAATACAATTACCTAATAATTAATAAATATAAAACAAATGTAAAGCACATATTATTATATAGCCAATGAAAAAAATCGTAAAAAAACTAGAACTTGGAGCTATTACGCTGCTTAAAAAGCTGTAAAAAAAAAAGGTTTTTAATACAGGTAAATTCTACTTGCATTTTTAGAAAAATGTCTAGTTTATTATGCAATTGATAATTACCTATGGTCATTAGTGTTTTAGTGACCCCTTCCATTGAACATTATAACGTCCCTTTTCTAAAAAAAAACAAAAAAACAAACACAAACTTGAATTTACTACTTATCTGTAAGGAATTTCCTATTTTACTCATATTTAAAAGTAAAACTTTGAATTGATGTTAACTTTTTTTCTTTGATCAATTTCAGTTATAAAAGTTCCTCATTGAAAAAAAAGTAAATAAAAAAGCATAAAAATACCATCGACCGAAATTATTAATTATTTTAATTTTAAAATGATAAACCATTTCTTAATCAATTGTTAATTTTAAGGATACAAGATCTGTATTTATTATATTAATATTTTTATATTAGGTTAATATTAACTTCGTTTTTACAATTTTATATCATATTTAATATACTTATATGAAAACAACGAATAAAATTGACAAGTACATTTTGATTTCATTTTGCATTATTAATTGGTCTAAATAAATTATATCATGAACTTTTGGTACTCGTCTTTATCATATATCAGTATTACGAAGAAGACATGTATATTGAATGGCCATATGGAAACATAAAATAAATTAGTAAAAATATTTTATTTTTATATGTTTTACACCTTAATTTCTTGTACAAAAAATTGCATTGCATTTATCTGAGTATGAATTAGTTTTGTAAAACCCAGTACTAGGATTAGTGCAAAAAACATTTCCAGGGCAGATTTTACACGAAAGCTGATTGGCTGTCAGAGGAAAACAACTTTGTGTAACTACAGTTTGATTGGTTGACAAATGGCTTTTGAAAATGGGGGCCAACAACGCCATTCATCTTTTCGACAACCGTTTTGCATTTGCTAAAGAGGCGATTTCGAAAAGTTTCCTATTTCTCTGCTATTTATGCCATCGGTTCTTTTAGTTTTGATTTGTTTGGTTTTTGAGTAAATAAGGATGTTTAGTCAAATAATTTAAAGTAAATTAGTAATAAAAGGAATTAACTATAATAAGAGTGAATACAAGAAATGTAAATGATTAAGTTGTCAAAATATTTTTTTGTTAAGAAATCAACTTATAAAAATGTTTTTAACGTTTAATATTGATCTTGATATATCCCAATGAATACATAAAGAAACGAAATTCATTACTTATCCAAAATTTTAAACTCTAACCTTACTATTAGTTTTGCTTTCTTGGTTCAATATTGAAAGATAGGAGAAATAAAGTAGATATCAATGGTGGAAAGGTTATTGAAATATTAAATTCTCTTTTTTGTGGTTGTGGTATTATAAATGCGAAAAATTTAAAACATTGTAAACTAGACTGTGTGGTATGGATAACTTTGATGCTTGGGTACAATAAGGAACACCTTGAATTCAAAACGACTGAAACGCTGAAAGTTAAAGAAAGACAAGAAGACCTCAAGTACAATTTTAGTAAATATAAGCATAAAACCATAAAACTTGTTATCGTTTCGTTTTCGAAACTGTTTATTCATTTTTGCCTCTCTCACAAGGCGTGGCGTTAAGATACTATTTTGAATAATAGTTTATTACAGTGAGGATGAGATGCTGAACATTGCCTCTTACTTAGATATTATAATCCGAATGAAAAAACACTTCAATTAGGCGACTTTTCCCGAGCGTTACAGATCGGAGATCTGATGGTTCAATCTATTTCACTCTCCAAAAAAAAAACGTGCAATACGCACATAAAGAAGTTTTCACTTAAAAAAAAGAAAAGAAAAACGGTTATTTATTTATCTTACCCGTGGATATAGTAATTTAACTTCTTAATGATATATTTATTACTCTCTTCTTAAAAAGATTATTATGAACGGATTTGATCAAAAGTTATAAATTTTAATAAGATATAGTTAACACGGATTTTTAGTTGTGGTATTTGATTTGTAAGTCAATATTGTTCTTTATCGATAAATCACGGTATAAATACTTGAAAACTGATAGGCTTGTTATTATTCTAGAGAAATTAGTAATTTATAATTTTATTATTGTTTTCACTTGTTTTTGTTGTATGACCGACAAGTTAACTTCGCATGTACAATGCTTAGTGAATAATTAAATAGCCCTCTCGAAATGGTTTCATTTTCATTTATATTGGAGGAACCTCCTCTTCATACAGCGTTATATTTAAGTTAATTCAAAAGTCAAATTTAATAAAGTTTATTGTCAGCTAAGAGTTGTCACCGACATACATTAAAGTGTTCTCTTATACGAAGTATATTTGTATTTTTCATAATACGACTAATTTTTCTCCCTCAAAGATTTATTTCAATATCTCTTTTCTAATTTTTATGGGAAGGTTATAGACGTGGGTTCACTGATTCCAGTGTAATTGATTTTAATAATAAAAGTAAAAAAATATTACAAATGCTTCCAGGGCCACTTTCTCTTTGCTCTTCAGGGAAAGAAAAAACAAATAAAATAAAATAAAAGAGAGAAAAAATACTTGTCACACATTCATTCCTATTTACAATATTTACATCCAGCCTGAGGAACCCTGACTCATGTATATTCGTTTCTATGTGAAAGACAAAGCAGAGCTCAAAGAGATCCCAGCGCTTCTTTCCCAGTCGCATCACCGTTGAGTTCCGCAATAAAGCAAATTTTTCTTTTCTATCATTTAAAAAAAATTAAAATTGAATAAAATCATTGTAATACTTGGTTCTAATTTTAAAAGTTCAGTTTTAGTATTTTTTATTTTTAAAAATCATTGGATTGGTCAAGGAGAAGATTATAAAACTTATAGAGAATTTCTGCAGGCATAGACATTTGTGAATTAGAGCCTCTGAGATAAATATGTTTATAAATAAAAAAAATATTGGATGGGATATCTGAACTATTTTAGATTGCGAGTTGGAGGAAGTGGAAATAAAATAAAACGATATTAGGCAATTCTTGAGGAAATAAACAAAAAATATTATTCACTGAATGTTGAAGACTACAGCAAACCATTTGCTTTCCAAGGAGATTTTTTCTGGTGGATAAGTGAAAACCACAAATGGCCGATAGACATAACACCCTC
Source organism: Nezara viridula (assembly GCA_928085145.1). NCBI lineage: Eukaryota > Metazoa > Arthropoda > Insecta > Hemiptera > Pentatomidae > Nezara > Nezara viridula. The sequence continues at coordinate 67,234,809 of OV725082.1, forward strand.
ATAGTCTTTCTTATGTCTTCCCTTCGAATCTATCGTTATCTGATTTTTTTTTTTCAGACTAGGAGCAGTAAAAAATTATTACAAATAATCTTTTTTCAGGGCAAAGTTTTATACTTTATTTTATCCCTCAATAGATTACAATTTTTTTATTTATTGTAATTGTACTTTTCTGATAATCATATCATAAAAAGTATTAAAAAGAAAGTGAGACATATGCACCAAAATCGAAGTTTGACAAATCTCACTTATTAATTTAATATTTTTTTTTAATGATGAATTATCATGCTATATTTTTTTCTAAAGTTGGCATTTTTTTATGAATTTAATATTTTTATTGAATGTGTGCTGTTTATTCCACGGCTTATTAGACTGAATTCACTGATTTTTTTTTTATTTTTGATGATTTCGGGAGTTCTATAATACACAAACATAAACCGATTAAAAAATATATTTAAAAGAGTAGGTAGAATTTGTTAAAAAATAATTCATAATTTAAAAAAAAATGCTTTAACTTAAAGATGACATGTGAAATTATTGGTTTTAAAAATTAAATACTTTCTAAATATGTAATTACCTTTTAACTCTTTATGTGACTCAGGTTGATTTATTATTATCATCGATATATTACCCCCATTTTTATTTTTACATACCTTATAAAATTTTATACAACCTTAATAAGTGATTTTTTTTTCAGCCAAATTGCATAGGAAATAAAAAGTGCATACGGTGAATATTCACAACCATGACATTGTAGAATAATCACTATATTTCTTAAGCATTGTATTTATAATTTAAATAACATATCCTAATACAAAAAAATTGTTTAAAAACAAAGCATAAAAATTATGCGCGATTAGTGTTTTTAAATGCACACTGGTTAATTATCAACTACTTCACTATAGCTATAATACGTTATCAAAAATCAAATGAAGTCTATAACCTTCTATTTTTACTTTGAATGGCATATTTTGAAGGGAAAAAATCGTAAGTCATTTGTCTTCTTTTTGAGGACAAAACAAATTTCAGTTGGACCAGAGAGTTGCATAAATAGGATGTCATAACCTTCTTCTTCATTTATATTTAGGAATTCCAATAAATCAATTGTTTCCATAGAGAAAGACCACGAAAGAATTGAGATTTGGTTCTACATCTAGTGTTTTATGAATATAAAGGGTTAACAGAGCTCCTAATGGATTGGCTAGCCTTAATTTGATATTTATAGAGATTTTGGCTCGAAATAGAATCATGAAAACTATTAATTATCAATTTCAGGTAAAACAAATTAATAAAAGTCCACATACTTTTACTGCAGAATAACTATAATTTTTCCCAAATATTTCCAAGCAATCGAAGATACAGTAATACACAATCTACAACAGTAAGGAATAATGTACAATGGCAAGCATTATGATCAATGCAAATGATTTTAAAGAATTTTTCCCTAAAGAACAAAGAAGAAATGCTGGAATTAATCAGAAGAAATATATTATTTTTTTATTTCGATGAAGTTGAAAATTACAGTGAAATGATCAAGAGATTAAAAAAAAATCATTTAAGTTATAAAACTAAAATCATATTAAAAACTTTGAACGAAAAAATAGCATACGATATAAAAGTAAAAAAAATAAAAGGAGTAGGATGAATATAAGCAATTCTGCAAAGTAACCTCAGAGAAGCTAATAGATGCCATAGCTTACTGCTTTTTTCTAGTCCATCAATCTCTTTTATATGTCTGAGTATATTCCTTCATTGAATCATCGTTCAAGTCCCTCTTTACTTTTATTATATAATTTCATGCTACACATTTAGCACAAACTAGAACTTACACACAACTCAATGATATTGTAATCTGTAATAGAAAAATGCCATTAATCTCGGTTCAGTAAATTTCACCTCAAAATGTAACCGCATAAATATTTTCGTTATATCATTAATATTATTTCTTAATTAAACAAAAATGAATGTATACCTAAAGGAATATTATTATTTATTTATGATATTTACAACTGTATTGAGAATAAACATAAATGTGATAGCAAGAAATAACAAAATGAAAACACTTGTTGAAAAACTATCTTCTTGTAGCACTCTAAACATATATTTACAATAAACCATCTTCTTTTCATACCTGGGAGAGTTATCATGGATCGGAGAAGAAGCAAGATTAAAGCAATAAAAAAACTCGAAACATTGGTTTCAGACATCTTCTTAATTCCTTTCTTTGTTATCCTTTACTCTTTATCAGTGGCATGCCCATTCGCTCAGACAATTCCGTATAAACAGTAGAATAATTTTTATTTAGTGATTTTCTTTGAATTATCACATTTTTCATATTATTCGAAAATCTGTTGGCCACCCTCAGTAAGATTTCATGATTCTATGTCCCTTTAAACCCGTCGGCTCCTAGTTTCCTCTACTTCGATTACGGATGCCTTGTATAGCTCAGCCTGTCTAGTTGGCATGGAATCCCTACAAGGAAGCGACTAATGAATTGTTTCAAGATTAGATTCATCTTTGGAGTCTCTGGGTGCCCTTAAGTCACCAGTTGGTAACCGAATTAAACTGGCTTTATCCTGTTTTCAAGACGATATTTTCTATGATTTTCACTTTCTTGATTTGTCTAACTAGTCCTCTGTACACTCTTTAACACGAGAATTATTTTCTTTAAAGAAATTGTTATTATGCGTCTTATTACCATATGGTTTGGTATTACTGACTACCATACACAGAACCTCATCTTTAACATTATTTAAACATCACTGGAAAATATTAACCATAGAATTACCCACCCACTGCAAAATATTTTTTTTTTTATTTTACTCTTATCTTGCGCCAAACAAATATAACTGGTATTGTACAGTTTCATTATTATTAGGGGACTAAGTTTTCCTAAGAATATTACTTATATATTTAATTTGTTTATTTTAATTGTTTGGTTTAAATTCATCCAGAAATTTTTATCTAATGTAGAATATTGTAAATCTATTACTGCATTTCGATATCCAGGCATATGCCATTAACACCATTAACATTTATCGTTCATAAGCAAAGCCTGGATTTGTATTTGTATAGTTGTATGGGTAATTCTCCCGAAAACAAATAAATTTATTTTCTATATACTATATAAAACCATTGTCTTCCTGGCAGTATCATATGGCCCATTATAATTTCTACGTATTGTAAAAAAAAAAAAAACAGAAAGCATAGCATAAAGCATTTTGAGGTATACGTATGTGGATTTTATAAAAATTTTCATCTCTTTAAAAATAATACCTAACTTTTAGTCATCCAATTTAGAAGAGGAATATAAAAGGGACAAAACAAAAATGTTTGACAATTAAATTTTGTCTCACTAATTTATTAGCAAGTGTGTTAACTAAAAAAAAATAAATAAAATTAAAATAACATTTTGTACCATCATTACTAAGTATTACTTAAAAATCAAGAGCTAGAATCATAATGATCGTATTCTTCTTTAGAATAAAATTTGCAGAAAGAAGATAATTTTAAGATAAATGGAATTAAAAAAAATGTTTATTAATTATTTTCTAGTAACCAAGAATCTTATTTCAAAACAAATGTAAATAAAATTCTATCTATCATTCCACAGTTATACTCATTACTGTTATGAGAAAATAGTTTGTAATTCTAAGTAAGTTTGGTCTGGCTATGAACTTAAGCCAATGAAGGATTCATTGAATGAACAAGATGATGTAGTGTTCTAAAATAGAAGGGATCTTAAAAGCTTTAATACCTTAATGGCGAATCAAGCTCGGCTTTTAGGTGATTGCATACTAAAGCCCAACTCACCTTCAAGTTAGACTGAATAAGCCAGAAAAGCAAATAGAGGATGCTGACTAAAGATGACAAAAGGATTCTCCAACTAGCTGAGGGAACTGCGTCGAGGGATTTGTGTAATTCTACTCTACGATTATAAACCGTTTCCAAAACATAGAGGCTTTGCAAAAAATAATTTTCAAATAAAATGTATGAATGAATGGATGAAATGAATGGAAAAATAATTTGGGGACTACAGTCCCTTAAGAATAATAACAGAGTTACGAATTTATGGGTATTAGAATTACGTAAAATAATAAAAAAATACAAATTAATTAACTGCTTACTGTGATTGCAATTGTTCAGTAGATTGAAATCAAACATTATACTGATAAAAGTAATTTTACGTGTTAACGGAGGTTTGAATGTGGAGTAAGTGCTGGAACAGGAGCCGTTTGAAGGAATTGGTGGACGAGGATTGACGTATAGAGGTAGGGAAGAGAGTTCCAAAAGGAGGTAGCACGAATGACGAAGGATTTGCTGAAGGGAGTAGTTTTATAGGAGCGGATGTATAAATCTATAAATTGAGGCCTTGTATTAAGAGAGTGGATAGAGGAGCGTATAGTAAGAAGTTCCAGGATGTAGGGAGAGTTTTTCGTTCTAAGGGCAAGCAAAACACCATGGAGGAATTGTCGTCGGGAAGTATGATAAAGCTACTTCAACTTGGTGTACCAGAGTGAAACATGTGAACGTCTGGGGACCCCGAAGATGTATCTTATAAAACAGTTCATGAGTTTCTTCAGTCTCATATCTAACCTGGCAGATAGCCCTCCAACATACACCAACAGCCGTAGTCGAAGTGGGAGAATATAAGGGATCTTACTGGTTTTTAGAGAAATACAATCACGGAATCTTAGGAGTTGTTTGAGGACAGTTATGGATTTACGGGTAATCTGGAAGATATAGTTATTCCAGGAAAGGTTCTGTTCACGTAGTGCAAAATAAAGAACGATTAGCTGCCTATACTCTGATAAATCCTGTAATTTTGTACAAACAAAGTAAAGAAACTTTAACACGTCATTTTGGATAACACCATTTTATACCATCACCAGACTAAGGCATTGAACGTAAAGAGAGTATCCCATTTGTTAACATAGTAATATCATAAAGCTATCAACTAGTGCAGAAAACTTCAGGGGTAGACAAATATTTTTTCGCCTAATGGCAGAATAATGGGCGATATTTTTTTTTTAGTATAGTTTGAAACACACGTTAGCGCCATTAAATGGAAGATAGTAAGGTGTAAGCGATACTTTATTCGATTCAAGTGGTGGAAGAACTTTGATTTTGTCTATACAGACAATTTTCTTTTAAACATAGTAGCACTTTAAAATATGGGGTAATGTGATGAGAACAGCAGATCTTTGATTGGCCTAATGTTGCAGAATATGGAAGGTAATGGAAATCTATATGGGCACTGTTGGCATATGGAACCAGAAAGCCTATGCTTCTTTTTGCTCTAGTGCCATCTCTGCTCTTTCCATGATCTGAGGATAAATTTAAAGTAATGAAATAAATTAATGAATGTTCTTGGGTTATGTACTCTTGACAAGGAAGTAATGTTTAAAGCCCAAAGGTTGTGCATCTGGGCTTGTGGACGAGATCACGCTAGACCGCAAAGTTTTCCCTCTTAATTAATCGGAGGCATTTTATAGTAACTGGACGTGGCACCGGAAGGTCTGCCGAACCGGAGTCGATCCATGGATTATTAGCCAGAAAACGTAATTACCTGCCACAGCCGGACTCGAATACGCTTTAATAATTGAACTACCAACCTCCTTTTAAAAAAGTAATAATAAACGTAATATAGGTTGAGATAAAGAACTCTAGACGAAGTCATGAAAGGAAGGAAATTAAAACTTACCTTAATGGTTCGATTGAAGTAAAATTTAAAGCTTTCGTGAGGTTAGTGAAACTGCACAAAGAAATGGACTGAGACACTAGGTGTGTCTGTACGTCAAAAAAACCGATAAACATTGTTTATCGTATGTCCATCGTATAAATATTCCCATACACGTTCAAATTAATTTATTTTATTAGCGTGTACAGTGGTATGCATCACGATAAAGTGGGTTATTGTGATTAACAGAAGTCACGCTTCCAGCCCCTAGCACAGTATGAAGTATGAACATTTTTTAACTATTGAAAAAGTGCAATTTTGATCTTATTACATTCTTTATCACCTGAATTATATTGTTTCCATTCTTTATCATTTATCACTTTTTATTAATCTCCAAAAAAGATTTAATTGTATTTGTTAGTTTAGAATCATTTACAGCTTTTATATACAATGATAAAGTCTGTATAGTATATATTTAGTTATTTTATGACCGGGACAGTCCCCATGTAGTGAAACCGGCCATGTGGTCAATCTCGTTATAATACACCTACCGAATCCAAATACCTTCCTCCATTAAACGGACAATAGGTGTCAATAATAATACAATAAGGTTATTGTACCAGGGCAGCGGAGCTGTGACACAATCGCTGCCCCAAACGACCCCCTCTACCAGCTCTCCCACCACCTATGGAATATTCAAAGGCCCCCTGCCATTATCCGTTCTAATGGGGAAAATGTGTAGAGGATTGAATCATTACCGTTACTACCCTCGCATTTTCCTGGCTAATGGAAATCTCCATGTCGCGGCAACGAAACCCCACTGACCGCAGCAAATGACACCCAGGACTGGATCCCCGAATTAGAGGATCAAATGGATAACAGCGAGGGTTGCATTTGACGTACTCATTACCTTTCCTAATCTGGGGGCAGTGTTCATTTAGAAAACACTGCGCTATGTCTTTTCAGCGGATAATACAGACTCTCTGACAGCGGGAGGGAGTAAATGAGATCGCCAAGCAACAACAGTATGAGTTTACATTTGACTTACAATGAACTTTGTCTTGTCTCCACTAATTAATAGTCCGTGGTACAGACTCCTTTTTATAAATATATTAACATCCGCCTGAAACTTTGCAAATAGTTTTATCACATTGTAACTTACATATATTTTATTTACAAACTGGGGCGAAATCAATCTGGAGGTCGGTAAACTTTGTCTATTTAATTAGGTACTAAAAACTCGTAAATACCCATTTACTTCCCACTTGGATCGTAATTATAAAATCGATTAAAAAGGTGGCCTACAAAAATCTTGGACTGTTTGGCTCAATATTTTTGATGGCCACCTTCTTTTCCGACTTTGTGACCAAATTATCTTACGATTCAAGTGGAAAGGAAATGGGTATTTACGAATTTTTATTAATTAATTTAATAGACAAAGTTTGCCTATCCCCAGTTTGTAAACACTCCAATTTTCAGAATTTTAGTAAATAAAATATTTGTAGCTTACGATGAGATTAAGCTATTTACGAAATCTCTGGTGGGTGTTAATAATTTGATAAAAAGTGGTCAGTGTCACGGAATAAAATACTAAGTTCACTGAGAATATGAACAGATGAAGTCCTTTAGAGATCCAATGAGTCAACTAAGGAGATTTGATATTACATTCGCCTAGGCATTGTATTTGATATCTTCATATAAATATATTTGTAACTTAATATAAATAAGTAAAAACTCACCAAGGGACGACATTAATATGAAATTATAATTGGAAAAATCCAAATACAGCCTTGTGTCTTTTACTTAATTTAACTTAACTTAATTCAGTCCTCTTTTTACCACTGAGCAGTGTGAGGTTCGTTCTTATAGAGATTCAAGATTCCATGTCCTCAGCCAGCTACCTTCTCCTCCAATCTATTTCCCTCCTGTCAAAGGCTTCTTTGATTCCTTCTTCCCATCTTTTTCTTGGTCTTCTCTGTGGCCGCCTTCCCTCCACTCTGACGTCGTAGATAGCCCTGGCAATTCTGTTTTCAGCCATTCGCGAGACATGTCCAAGCCACCTGAATTGGTTCTCTTGTATTATCTTCTCTGCAGGTCTCAGGTCCAGATTTGCTCTTATGGTCACATTCCCTACGCGATATCTTCTTGTTTTCCCCTCTTTTTTCCTTAAATACCATAGCTCTAATTTCCATAGCTTGTGTTTTGCTTTTGTGCTTGGAAGTGAAGATTCAAGACTCGCTTGCGTATGTTAATATAGAGAGTTAAGAATTCTTAAAGACAATCTTCCTAGTGACCTTTGAGACTTCCTTCCTGTATCTTTAAAATGCAGGTAAATAATAAAATAACCCGTAAAAATTTCGTCAATCCAGACATCATCGGAACAGAAAAAAAAGAACACGAGAACACAACACTCGGTGACATCCCTTCGCGAACCCACGGAAATAGTACGTTGACGATTTATTTTATTCTTTACTTGTTTATAAGAGACTAAATGCTGTGTGGTTGAAATTTTCCGATTATAGTCTATTATTTGATAACTTTTTTGGTACATTAATATCATTTGTGATAAATCAATCTCTTAGTTTTTAATGGAAGATGGGAAACGTTTAAGACTTTAATCTACACCATTAGCCGGAAAACTCTGGCTGGCGTTCCTCATTTGACTTTTTGGACCCTTGAGCGTGAATCTTTCCATGAAAACTGAAAATCGCTTCTATTTTACTGCTTATAACAAGATATAACCGCTCTTATGAAAAAAAAAGTTCAAAAACCGAACGACCGAAATGAATAATAAAATAACAACATATTTGTTTTAGTTTTGAAGCCTTATTTTATTTAATTAACAATTAATGAATTTAATCTGGTATTTTTCGAATTCGAATTCTTTTTCCATTTATTAATATAATTTTTATATATTTTATTATTTAAAAATTTATTTACATGTGTGCTAGTAAATTTTATTTGCAACTGTTTTTTATAATAAATCACCAAAATGATCATTTTCTGTATAACTTTCGTTATTTTAATTAATTAAATATATAATGGAATTCATGATGGTACTGATCTGTTATTTTCATCACAACAAACGGAACATTGGAATAGCCATGCTAGTGGCAAACAAAAACAAATGTTGTTCTTTCGAGAAAGGTATGTTAAGATTAAAATGAAATATAGAGAGAAGGCAAAGAAGTAGATATATAAAATGAGTATGGGATGGAGATTTGAAAATGGTCAACTTGAGAGAACTTAGCCCATTAAATTAAGGGCAAAAGCAAGCTTAAGAACACCCTTAATAATTAATGAAAAGGTATTTAACCATTGCGTTTAACCTGAAAAATGTAGTTCCAAAAAAAAAAAAAAAATCAATCGTTGCAATGCGGATATTTGGCCCTTCTGACTAATGAGTTTGCCACCCACTGCTCTAGACCTTGTGGTATCCTTAAGAGGTAGTGTGAGAGGTATTGCTCTCAGGACCTAGCTCCAACCACACGATTTGTCACTGTCAAGTACTCATAATTATTGCGTTTATTATGTCGACGAATAATGAACTCTGTTTTTGTCAAACCATAGATTAATGTATGCAAAGAAAAAAATAATTAAAAATGAAATATGATTTGAAAATAATCCCAAATAACAACACCGCTTCAGAAGAAATTAGATTTAGATCCAATGAAATAATCAAAATTTTCCAATTATGAAATAATTTTCACAGAAGAATCTAATTAAGAAAAAGCAGTGAAATGTCATATGGTGACAAAAACGAGTCTAAATAAATGGAAATTAAATAAATAACGAGAATTCTATATTCACTAGTGAAACGTGGGTGACTTTGAAAGCGTTTGATTACCTAATTCATAAATATATATATATATATATATATATATATATAAAATCAATAGTAGTGACAGACTCATTAACATTTATTAAGGGACTGCAAACTATTTAGACAAAACACAAATTACATATGAAAATTCAAACCATGGACTTAATATAACTTAATATGAATACAAATATAAAAAAACATCTATTAATGCCCTTTAATGTGGCAGAATGTATTAATATTAAATTTTAAAAAAACATCAAACTGATAAGGAAAGAACTTTGTCTTGTCTCCAACAATTAATGGTCCGTGGTACAGATCCCTTTCATAAATATATTAACATCCGCCTGACACTCCGCAAATAGTTTCATCCTATTGTAACCTACATATATTTAGCAGTGAATCCCTTCGCACATATGCATAAGTGGCAATTAAAGAGTTGATGAAGGAGCAAGGAAAGCAGCGAGAAGCTCTGATTCACCCCATTTAAGGTCTAAATTTCTTAACGTGTGGACGCAAGAAATTACAAGCTAGGCGAATAGAATTTGGAAAGAACAGTGAGATCGGCTGCTACTAAATCACCTCTAAACTCTACAACGAGAACAATACTGGTTGGATATATCCAAAAAAAAAAAAAAAAGAACTGCGTGAAAGGAATGATCTATAATTAACAAATTGAGAATTGGAGATACCAAGCTAACTCACATGCATCTGCTTTTAGGATTGCACAGACCACCTTTTTAAACATATGACAATGAATATCTCACAGTATAACACCTTTTAGAATTTAAAAAATATCTGGAGAAAAACAAATTAAATTAAAAATTGAAAACACCACGGTTTAAAAAAAATCTGGTTTGTCCACTCACACGACTTTCCTGCCTATTTCAGAAAAGTTTTTATATCTTTACATATATTCATCAAGAAAAAAAAATTGATTTATTTTCCTAAAAATTGATCAAAGAAAAGATTTGAGTACGATTTATTTGATAAACTAAAGCAATGTAAACCGAATTAAGGTGGAGCAGTGTAAAAATTTCAATACCCTCTAATATTGCTGATCAAAACTTTTTCCCATTGCTTAGTTTTGTCAAACAATAATTTCTGTTAAAAGTAGAGGAAATAGTGAGGCTTGTGTGATGCGGGCAACCAGGATATGATCCCGTAATCTTACATTGAAAATTGAGTTGTCCAAAATGGACGATTTTTATATAGTTTTGTAGGGAATTTCACTACCTTTAAAAAAAAAATGGCTGTTGTGCTGAGGCTTGGACTCAGGGGCTCTGAAACGTATAGATCCGTCTAAAACCGCATATCGGAAATTTGACCCGATCGCAATACTTTCCTGATCTAGTATAGGTAGGAGAGTAATTAGTAATTTGTAGAAAATAGAATAAGCTGTATCATCGCTAATACTGGTTCGATTCCGATGATTTTTTTTATTATCCGAGTTATTCCTCCAAAATTTTTGTTATTAGAAATATGTAAAATATTTGTAAATTTGGCAATTGAAACTGAGATTGTTAATAAAAATAAATAATAAAATTAATAAATAATAAGTAAATAATCAAGCCAAACTGTTGAAAAATAACTAAATGTTTATATTAAATTAATAAAATGTTGCGATGTGTTAACTATAATTAGGCCCCTTAAGCTATCTAAATGTTAAAACTATTGCACATATGAAATATGACATCTTCTCATACGAGGGACTTAAAGGGAATACATTCAGCTTATTCATAGTAGAAAAGTATGTTTAAATATTTGAAGAGCTCTGGTTTCGTTACTTCTGTCTACCATACTATGAGAATATGAATATGCGATATAAAAATATGTTGTATTCAGCGAAAGGATAATAGTGTGGTTTTTAAATTAATTTATTTAACAAATGATTCTTCTGGAGATCTTCCTCAAGTTTAAATATAGTACACCAATTGATATATTTGCGTTAATTCAAATGTGTTTTAGTTAATAATCTAATCGATAAATCTTGTCTCAGCTTCAATCAAGTAGAACTATAGTTATTAAACAGATATCAGCTTTTATTAGTTCAATTGTCCATAGTTAGGGATTAACGAAAACCAAACATAGTCATGACACAGCAGAGAGGTATTAAATATTTGGATGGCTAGGTTCAGTTTCCTATTAACATCTGAAGAGGACAATGTTTATTAAAGAGATGTAAAATGTTTTAAAATTTGGCAATTGAAACTGAGATTGTTAATAAAAATAAATAATAAAATTAATAAATAACAAGTAAATAATCAAGCCAAACTGTTGAAAAATAACTAAATGTTTATATTAAATTAATAAAATGTTGTGGTGTGTTAACTATAATTATTTTATTATAAAATTTTTCTTTATTTTTATTTATTTCCCTGAATTTTCTCGAGAAGTTAGTCCATATTTGAAAATTGAAAAGACAATTATTAGAACATTATAGGAAAGTTTCATCAAAATCGCTAGCGCCGTTTTCACGCTACAATCTATAGAAAACATTTTTTTCATTTATTGCGCAGCAGCTATTGTGCATGGAGCACACAATTTCTGTCACAGGCATCCGTTGTCAAAACCCTACAAAATAAAAAAAAGAAGCAACAAAATCGGTTCAGTAGTTCCCGAGGAAATCTTGGCACACTTAAAGAGACTTTGAAACGCATAGAACTTTCGAAACCCGCATATCGAAAATTTGACCCGATCGCAATACTTTCCTTACCAAGTATAGGTAGGGAAGTAAAAAGAAGTGGTATCGAGACAACTCTTAAATAATTAAAATTAACGAAATTAATTCATCTTATTTAAGAATAGTCGTCGTTAATGTCCTCGGAAATCGAAGTGACGTTAAAAAAAAGAAGTAAATATTGATGATAAAGAAATTACCCTAATATTGAATATTGAAAAAACAAGAAAAATGATAAAAATACTTTCTAATATAATCCATTAGTATGATTTTGAACTATAAAAAAAAAAAAAAAATAAACCAAACCGTTTATAAAGCTTGTTTTTATAACCGAAGGGTTTGTCTTCTGTGACTGAGGTGCATCAGAGTGGTGCCTTTCCGGACGGTAAATGACCAGTGGCCCGTGAAGCTTTGGGGCTCAGTTAGTGGCTTGAAGACGAAATAATAGAGGGCAAAGGTTCTTACTTTCTCTTTCTGGTTTTCTGTCCATTTCAACTCAGTTATTCGTATATTTACAACGACAATTTTGTAAATAATGTGTTCTTAACTGTTATGGGTTATATTTTTTTATTTTTTACAAATATATGGATGACTACGAGAACAAGTATCATAATACTTATTTGTTTTATTTTTATAAGCCCCAATACCTAAACTGATTGAAAAATATTATTTATAAAATAAAAAAAGCAAATATGAAGTTATTTAAATATTATGATTTATTTTTATCTACACATTATTATTATCATCAGTTTGCATTAGTGTTGCCCAAAGTCGGTCTTGGTCTTGTAGTTTGCCAGGCCAAGACCAAGACTAAGACTGGTAAAAAAATGTTATTTTAGTGAATAAAAATTAAGCAAAATAATTACTGATACTTGAAAATTTTAGTCACTATATGTAAAGAATTGGTATAATCAATATATTATTGCATTTAACTCTTCCATTTTTTTCATTTGGACTTTGGATTCTAATATCTGAAAAAAAGACAGTAATATCTCTATATTAATATGCTAAAAGGTAACTGCAAGACTGTTGCGAAACTTTTGTGCAAGAGCAAAACTCGTCTTGGTCTTGCATTTGGGCAACACTAGTTGCCCCCCCCACAGTTTTTAATGTTTTTCACATCAAAAAAATGTTTTTCACTCTCCTGCCCTATCTCTATCTCATGTTTCTTTTTTTTAAATTTCTTTATTTATAGTTTTCCTCTCTCTTGGCACAATTTATTCATTACGAGCTACATGCCCCGCCCATCTTAACCTCCGTGCCTTCATATCTTGGGATATTGATTGACCAGTTTCTGTAAGCAGTACTTTATTGGCCTTTCTTCTACATGTTTTGATATTCTTCAATTCATTTCACAGAGATTCAAGATCGCTCCGGTTATCGTGCGATTTTTCTCTAAAATCGATCAACCTTTTTTCTACGGTGCTGGTTAATGTCCAGGTTTCACAGCTATATATTAGAACTGGCTTTATCATACCATTATATGAGATTTTTCGGGATTTCAATACATTTAAAAGGGTAATTAAATTATATAGTATAATTTAATCAATAAAAATTATCTCATATTTTGAATTTTTGAAATCTAATCGTGTAATGTTAATATACAACGGAGTTTGTGCCTTTGTAAGAAATGTTGCAAGCTCTTAAGGGAATGAAGGATATATATATATATATATATGTATATATATATATATATATATATATATATATATATATATATATATATATATATATATATATACATATATGGGTGTGTGTGTGTGTGCATATATTCCTTATAAAGAATGAATTATCTCAAGAAATCTTAAATTAAGGGTGTACAATGCTGTGATAAAGCCAGTTTTTATATATAGCTGTGAGAACTGGGTACTAACCAGCGCTCTAGAATAAAAAGTATTGAATAATTTGAGAGAAAAAACCTCCGCACTATAAACGGAGCGATCTGGGATCACAGTACTAATCCATGGAGAAGAAAGCCCGTGAAGTAAATTAAAAATACAACAAAACCGTAGTCAACATCAAATCGCCCTATTCGCAGAGAAGAGGTTGTCTTGACCAGACTGAGAATAGGCCATACCAATCTAACCCATTCGCATCTATTTAGCAAGCAGCCACCACTAAAATGCCAGCACTGCTATGATACACTTATAATTAGTCACATTTTTCAAAAATGTCCTTTTTTCTTCAGAATAAACTAGATCCAGGCCTAAACACTCCCAATGTCTAATGTTCTAAAAAATGTCGAAGACTCAGTAAAGTTAAGATTACATTTCTTAAAATTAACAATTTGTTAAACACAATTTAAAAGTTGAAATTTAATTCAGACAAGAAAAGAAAATGAAAATCTGCTGACAGAAACGAGTCAATCAATATCTAGTGTTGTGAAGGCACGGAGGTTAAGATGGGCGGGGCATATAAATCGTAGCGATCCATTGAATTCCTCAATACAATGCCAAAAAGCAGATGGATAGATATTTTCAACAAAGATGTAATAGAGCTGATGCAGATAACTGAAATGAAATAGTTCAAGATGGGTAGAGATGGAATATACTTGTTGAAGCGCCAAAAGATCTAAAAAGTCTGTAATGCCAACAGAAAAAAAATTGATTAAATTATGTACACAATTAAAATGGTTGGTGACAAATGTCTGTTTTTAGTTGATTGTAGTTTTTGTTTTTGGTGGAGGGGTTTTATATATATATATTATTAATGCATGAAAAATATAATATTTCTCTCGAATATATCTCAACTGGTGAGAAATTAATCAAAGGTGTGAATTTTCCTTTATTTCTTGCCATCATATTTGAATTTTACAATTTACTTTTTCTGAGTTATAAATAGCTTACTAAAAAAAAGAGCTCTTTGAAAATTTTTTTTTATAATGTCAACATAAATTCTTTTCATTACTTTTTTTTTCTGTAAATGATTTAATGGCTTTGCTAAATAAGCCTCTTGCAACGAATTTAAGTTAATGTTAAAGTTCTATTTGTGAGGTAGCTAGCTCGTAGCTCCCCCTCAACTGGACTGCCTGGTATTCCTCTTCAGGCCTTTTGTACGTTATTTCATTTGTGGACAAAGTAAAGTGGTTTCTGCCAGTTCGCTCCAGAGACTCCCATCAAATGCATTAAGGTCTTTGTTATTCTTTTTATCTTCTTCTTTGGACTTATTACTCTTTGGTCCGGCTTATCACGTTAAGTTCCTACTTAGTGATTGCTAGTCCAAATAAAGATTTTCTCTCTTTCTTTTGAAGTAATTTTAAGTTAAGTAAAAATTATAAAAAAAGGAAAAAAAAATTAAATGAATATTAAATTTTTTTTATAACTCAAAGAATTAATTTAAATTTTACCTAAAATAATAATGTCCCATTCTGTTTGTAATTTATAAATCTTTTGCTGGGTTGAAATATAGCAAAGATGAATAATAAGGAATTTCACTGAGGCCAAGTTGAGTAGATCAACTTGCATGAGAGGTCATATTGTTTTAAACAATATGGAAGATATATTTCAAATTTATCTTTTAGAAATGTATTTTTACTTGTAATACAGTTGTAAATATCATCAATAAATAAAAAATAAAAATAAATCTTTTAGAAAATGTCATAAATTCTATCCTACCACTTTTGATCACAAAATAGTGAAACAAAAATATTTTTTTGAAAATTTAGTTGCATTCCAAATATCCGTACAACAATTTATTCATTATTATTATTATTTACTACTGTATGGATTGTGAGTTTATTTTTAAGAAACGAATCTCGATGTCGTCCTCTCGGTTCTTACAAAATGATGATTTTTTTTAGAAGAAAATTGTTTATCTAGGAAGTAAAAAAAAATAAAAACATACAGAAGCTTACGGATAATGAAATCAAAACAAACCCTAAACAAGTTTTGCGGTTTGGGTATGGAGATGGAGAGCGTGTTTTGCCGGCATTTGATTGACTATTCACCGATGGAAAAAAACGCAGTTTTTTTACATTTGTGTTTTTAATTCATCTCTGAACTCCCAGCACATTTCATTGCTTATAATCTGATCATAATAAAAAATAAATGTATTCAATAACAAGTTATTTTATTTATATCTTCCATAATGCATGCGACAATTTAATCACAAAACTTATATTGTTTTTTTTTTTAAATTGGTAAGTTATTTTTCCTTTCTAAGCTCAGAACCCGAATCTACTCAGAAATTCTTCGATAGTATTATATTATACAGATTAGGAAATAATAATGAAGGCCGCGATCATTTTTATATATTTTACAGTTGGTATTTTTATTTTCAAATAAATACTCACTATTATATATGTATTCAACTTAATTTTATCAATTTTAATTTCTCCTAAACTAAATAATTATATATTAACTAATTAAAGCGCTATACTAATGAAGATCGCGCAATTACTAACAGTGGCCGCATCAACATCATATTGGCCACATGCGGCCTCCACAAAAAAACAAATACTTTATATTTTTTTCAAAAACGTAACTCAGATTACTTTCGCCGAACAAATATCCTATTGAAATGGCTAAAACAATGACAAAGTCGGTTTCCATTTCAAGTAAATTTTGTCTAGTTTACAGTGAAGAAATTGTTAAATATTTTTTTAGTTATCGCTTCCTGTTCTACAAATAGCATGACTTACAATAACAGAAAACTTGGATTTCCTACTTTTATGCTAACAATTGACAGATTTTATGAACATTATTGTAGCTCTTTAGGTATGTTATCACTCTTATAAAAAATTCTTTATAATTATTTACTGTATATAGAGTGTGAATGTGATCTGTGAACACTATTATAAATGTCCTTAAGACAGATTGTAATATTTTTCAATTAATAAGCTAATTACGAGACACCCTATATATATGATTTAAAGTATTTACTTTTTTAAAAATCATTCTGCTAGTTACTTCTCTTTCGGATTATTTTTCTAAAACATTTTTTTTTTATTTATGATATTTACAACTGTATTAAAGAAATACATTTAGTAAACTTGAAAACATTGATATAATGACGTGAAAACACTTGTTGCGAAACTACCCAATGGCAACACTCTAATGATATGTCTACATTAGGAGATCATGGGGACCATTTTCTTTTCAGACGCCTCGGAGGGTTATCAGGAATTGAAGATTAAGCAAGGTTAGAAACGGGAGGGTTGGGATGATTCTGAAGTTTATTTTGGAAGGATAAGTATCTTGATTGAGCCAGGTTTGCAACATTAAGGCCATTGTAGATGGTTTTATTTGTAACAAAGTAGAGAATATTGAGGATTTTACGAAGGATTTTGAATTGTAAGGATTTGATACGAGAGAATTTCGATGGTTTAGTAGAGCCCCATAGCTCAACTCCGTAAATCCAAATAGGCCTTGTATATGAGTGTCATGTATAGGAGTCTTTTGTAATTAATTGGAAGTTTAGATTGTTTGTCTATTAAGTGCTGAAGTGATCGGAAACGATAGAAGATAGAAAGATATCACTAAGAATCAAGTATTCTACTAAAATTTTGAATGAATTTTTTGTCACTATTTAAATGTAATTTGCACATCGGATTTCTTTCATAACTTATAAAATCTTGATTTAGTATTTTTCCAACTATTTTTATCGAACTCAGCGACTCCCAAAACACTAAAATCGTCTATAATATAATATTTTCCGCCTAAATTAGTAATTCTGCCCACAGTGAAACGTGTGCCCGTTGGCAAACTACCAGGACAGTTAAGCACATCCTCCTAGAATGGAACACTCTTTCAGTCCTAAGGGAAACTTTCAGGATGTGCACAACAATGAACACATACTCCACAACGAAGAACAAGAAGTTGTAAACTGTTCTGATATTTAAAAGAAGCAAGTGTTTATAGCAGAATTAAAAAACATTGAGACGTAATACGTAATGGCGTTATTAATTAATAAATTATTAAATTTATCTTCCTATTATCTTTTTTTTTTTTTTTTTTTTTTAGAAAAATATTACGATCTGTCTCAAATGACATTTATAATAGTGTTCAGAGATCACATTCACAGTCTATGTACAATAAATAAAATAAGTTATACAGAAAAATAATATATATACATTTTTTTTTTGCTTTTTTAACATCATTTTTTTTATATAGAAAAATAGTAATCTGTCACGTGAACAATAATTATAGAGACATATGAACGCATTCATACCATAACTACATAAAATATGAAATTAACAACAGTAAAATAATAATCCAAAACTATGTACAATAAAAAATAAAATAACCTAAGATAAGTAAATTAAAAACATAAAAACGCAGACATACTTATATACAATAAGGCAGGGAACCCCAAGCCAGGATTCTTCCCCCAACTATAGAAGGAAAACAGGACTCCAAGAGATCCCTGCACTACTATCTTAACCGCGTCACAGGTGCTAAAGCCAGTGGAGTTTGAGCTAGAGCGTGTTTTACATTCTTACATTCAAAATAGTGGTTGTTCTCATGGATGTTCAGGCTAGAATTAAGATTTTCCTGTCTTAATAATTCGTTTTTAGCTTAATCATTGGTTAATATATAAACTTTTAATTTATATTGTAAATGATTTAATTTTTTAATAAAATTTTTTAAACATTAATATTTATCATCTATAGAATGTTCAATCTCCTCCCGTATCCCACAAACTGTATAGAGCACTTACCTTTAGACCAGAGAACCTTTTGTGCCCGAAAAGTATAAATCAGACAGAGGATAGATAGGAAGCGATAAACTATATTCAATTCCCACTTAATTAGGCCATTGTCCCTTAATGGCCTCCTTGGGATATTTCCATCTGGGTTGAGCCGCCATTGTTCGCAACGAATCCAATGTCCTGATTTATTGTAGTTTTAAAGTTTTCCTTTAACTGCTCTCGGTCCAGTGTTCTTTGCCGATGTTCAACCCTCGTACTCTTCCTGATTGTTTCCGTCCCGAGAGGGGGAATCTGTGGAGTTGGGGGTGATTTATGATGAATAATGATGTTACTAAATGTAACCTACGTTTTTAGGAAACATTAAGGGTGAAATAGTGCCATCTGACGTTACAGAAGAGTCAACCATCGTGTTTTTTCTTGTAATTTCTTTCTTAAGATGAAAAACATAAAAGGACATGCTTTTTTAAATCTTATTTTCTGAGATTAATAAATTTAAAACGAATCCATCTATGGACATCTATGGTGATGATATATTACACACACACAGTAGCGCAAGAGAATAGTATACCCTGAATTTAAAAGTATAACGTATATGTTATGTATGTATATACACACATTAGACAAATCTCTCAAGTATTTGTCTGTGTTCTTGAGGAAGAACACTGGTCCATTAGGGCAGCTTTCGCCCATTTCAGTTCAGCCTGGCTCTCTTCCAGGAGTAGTTTTCCAAACGTACACAGAATCCTTCTGTCACTGGTAGTAAGTCACTAGCTGAGGAAATTCTTTTTATTGTAGGATTATATTGTATTGACGGTGATTTAAAAAATATAAAGGATTGGTTAAGGTTATCAGACCGAATAATACAAAATCCGTTCTCTCCACCTAAAAAAAAAGCGTATTTTGCCTTACAGATTTTCTTTTGAGAAAGTGCCGTTGTAAAATATAATCTGCTCTTGGACTTGTAAATTGTACTTGGACATTAATAGAAATTATAGGTATTAGAAGAAAATTCATTTGGTTAAACAAGAAATGATCAATATTTCTTTGTTGGTTAAAAAAAAAGTTTTAAAATAATAACAAAACATTGCCACAATATGTATATATTCCTCTTGTGATAAAAATTTAGGATGATGATAAAAATCATAAAATTTAATCTTAAGTTTTCATTTATCAAATTCTTTTTTTTTAAATTTATTTATTGAGTATTACAACAATCTGTCTCTTAGACAGTTAAATTAAAGTTAAATTTTTATTGAGAAAAATACATTTTGTCTCAATTATGAGCATTGAGTATTTGGAATGGGTGAAACTCAATCATGCTATAATAATACAAAAACAATAGAAAAATTATAACAAATGAAAAGAAAAAGATTTATTAATACTTAATAAATACTTAATACTTAATAATTTATTAAGACAGAATAAATGAAACATGAGACACAATTAAATAAAACTAATTGATACTTATTAACAATATTTACACTCAGTCGAGGGAGCTCCATGTCAGACCTTTTTTTGTGTGTAAAAATTATGTGAGGTGAGTTTTGTAAATGCTTTAAATTCAATATGAAATATATTAAACATTTTTAAAAAATGTTAAAAACTGAAAACAATTTTCAGTTTAGGTCTGAAAAGTCCTTTCTATACAAATATGGTGTGAATGTGCTCTTTTAACAAAAAAAAAAAGTCCTACAAAAATAATAATAAAGATATATGCCACTGTAGTAGGGGAGAGGCCACATGGGAGGCCAAAAACCAAATGGATAGATAGGATAAACAAAGATACTGAAGGCTGAGTTTCATGCCACAAACTGGAAAGCAGTATCCCAAGATAGGCAGAAGTGGAGAAGGCTGGTTCAGTCGGCCGAAGACCTACAAGGTCTGTAGAGCCAATAAAAAAAAATAATAATAAAAAATAAATAAAGATATATAAAAAACTAAACAATTGTCCTTATTTTGTCATATAAGTCATTTGATTCATATATATGAATATTCCGGTACGGTAAAATGCCTAATTTTTAAACAATGTTTTTTGTGTTAGAGATGCCGAGTAAATTTTATAAAACAAAAATTTGAATAGTAGAACCTCGCAAAGTCTCATGTTCTTTTAAGAAAATATTTGAATAATCACAAAAAAATTGTTTGAACTAATAATATAAAATGTATTCTTGAAGGGAGCTAGTCGACTGTTCTACATATCACGGGTGATAAGTCTTTTTAAAAAAAAAAAAATTAATTTTATATTTGTGCCAACGTTTCAACCCAAACATGTGGGTCATCTTCAGGGCGTGGTTTGAGCACTGAGGGTGTTCAAGTACTGAGTTTGAGTACTTGAACACCCTCAGTGCTCAAACCACGCCCTGAAGATGATCCACATGTTTGGGTTGAAACGTTGGCATAAATAAATTTTTTTTTTTTAAAAAGACTGCGTCCGAATATTTATCACCTATAAAATGTATTGTTCTTGACAAAATTTCATTCTTAATGGGTCATGACTTTTAATTATGAGGGAATTCCGATTATTGATTAGAGATTCAAAAAAAGTTGAAATGCCTGAAATCTTGGTGCTCTTTTGTTTTATTTATCTATAGAGTATTTTTTTTTTTTACTTATGGCTGTGTAGTAACAGGGGAGTAAGTAAGATACTTTTTATTTAGTTATTATTACGATTATTAATTTGCTCTACAGTCTTTAATGGACCTGGGCGTCAGAAACAAGCTTCCTATTTAGTTATTGATTATGGTAAAACAAGGGTTCCGGATGTCGAGTGCTCTTAAACATTTTATTGATTTAGATATATTTTAGTGATTTTCTAGAATATAGTAGATATTTTCATCTTTTTTTTTTTTTTTTTTTTTGTCTATGTTCGTTCTATTTGACAATCCATGACAGAGAAGTAATCAACACCGGGGGAAACATCTGTCAGCGTTGACTGGCAGGTCGCTGCCTGAAGATAATGAAACGTGTCTAGCCCTCTGTCGATTTTCACGGCTTAATTTTTCACTGTTTTCCCACTGATCATCCAGATTAATTTTCCCAGGAACGAAACTTTGACAGATTGTCTGATGAGAGATACCGGTGATGGATTTGCCCCTAAGGGGATTGGTGCTTTCGGTTCATTTGCTATTTGAAATGTTTTGATATTTTACGATATTGATATCGATTGATTCTACGGATCAAAGAAAAAAATTCTGCTGTGTCCAATCACACGACATTCCAACCTATTTCAGAAAAGTTTTTATATCTTTACATGTGTCCATGAAGGAAAACAAATATATATATATATATATATATATATATATATATATATATATATATATATATATATATATATATATATATATAAATATAAAGTTAAAAAAATAAAATTTATTTTCGATGGGGAAAAAAAAATTCAACCGTTAAACATTTTATTAATGCTCTAGTTCATTTTAACATCTCGACGACATTTCGGGCAGTTTGGACATTTCAAGTTAAAACTATATAATTATAGAGCATTAATAAAATGTTTAACGGTTGAATTTTTTTTTCCCCATCGAAAATAAATTTTATTTTTTTAACTTTATATATATATATATATAAAATTCAACCGTTAAACATTTTATTAATGATCTAGTTCATTTTAACATCTCG
Source organism: Nezara viridula (assembly GCA_928085145.1). Classification (NCBI taxonomy): domain Eukaryota; kingdom Metazoa; phylum Arthropoda; class Insecta; order Hemiptera; family Pentatomidae; genus Nezara; species Nezara viridula. Next base: position 67,257,267 of record OV725082.1, read on the forward strand.
ACGATATTTCGGGCAGTTTGGTCATTTCAAGTTAAAACTATATAATATAATTATATAATCCATCTATCTACAATTTCATATCATTATTGTTAAAATTACTTCCTTAAAATCAAGTTGTCATATCATAGTTGACATTGTTTAAATAGGACGTAAATGCTTTAACATTGAAATTCTTTAAATATAATTTTTATTTTTTGCTTGTACACAGATTTGACTGTTCTAAAAGAATTTTTGAATTATATAATATGTAATACAACTTGAGTTGTATATAAAACTTAATTTTAAGGAAACAATTTTTACAATAATGATATAAAATTGTGGTTAGATAGATTATATTATCACATTATATAATTTTCGGCTTGAAAATGGGCAAAATTGTTCGAAACTTCGTAGATATGTTAAAATGAATTAAATAATTAATAAAATGTTTAAATGTTAATTTTTTTTCCTCGATGTAAACCTTATAAAAAAGATTCATTTAAATTATTGATGACACGTTCCTAATCTCTCTTTGTAAGGTAACACTATTACTTGAAAATTTATTTAAATAATAATTTTTACTTCAAGTTACCAGGAGTGGGATAATAACTACTAACAAATCAATTGTTTCAACACCAGGAGAATGTAACTCGATTCAGCAGTATCTCTGAAAGCAAGGTTTTCCTTTGAGCAATTATCACTATTATAATTCAACAATATTTGTAGAGCCAATATTTATCAGAATTTAATAGGAGCTGTTAATCTCCTAATATCTTTTCATCGCATGCTTGAATTATTAAAGAATCAAAGAGTAAATTCGAGTTGCAGTAACTTCATTATTAGTTATTCAAACATCTTTGGACCAAATCTCAGTTCCTGCTTCCTTGTAGGAATCATTATTTTTAATAATGAGAGGAATATTGTATCCTTTAAAAAGTTTATTTTACTGATAATTTTTATGGAAAGTTTTTTAGTAGTTTCTAAAAATGTATGCACATTTTTATATATTTAATTTTGTGTCTTAAGTTAAACTCATTTCACTTCTTGACCCATTAACTTTAATACAAATAATATTCAAAGGCTTTAAAATATACGAATAGAGGTTATAAGTAAAGCTCTGATATAATTTTATTTTTAAAAAATAATAACATTGAGTCTACGAATAGTACGAATTTTCAATGAGCAAGCGTATGAGAATATACGAGGTTTGAAGTACTAGGATCTGTCACAGAGCGCGCGGCGACACTGCTAGTTTTCGTTTAACTATAGTAACCCATGTTTAGTTTATTTGAGGCCAATGATCACCGTCAGCAGTTTTTTGCCCCTAAATCCAAAATAACAACAACAACCAATGTTTAGTTCAACTATGATAATGTGCAAAAAGTTACTATTTGCGTCGTGGTTTCATTTTTTTCCCATTGTTCTATGTGTGTTAATTAATTGTCAAAAATAGAATAAATATTTAGAATTGTAAATAACAAAAAATAAATGATCAAATTGCTATTTTAGTGTTTTTTCATCTGCTAATTGTCAGTACCATGACAGGTGCGGAGGAAGAATTGAAGACAAAAAAAATGTATTTTTTCAATGAATCATAAACTAGAAATTTGATTATCTCACATTCTTTAAAATATTACTTTATGAATTTTTGCTATAAACCGACGATATATATTTGTTTTCTTTAAATATTTATGTTTACCTGTCAAATTGTGTCGACAATCACCAAATGCAAATGTCCTGAAATGCGAGGAATAATGTCATGTCAGGCTTGGGAAGGACAGTACTCAGCAGAACCCCTTTTCTGACTTGTTTTAACTACTTAGGTTGTTTACAATAGATCTCTTACTCGACGTGTTTTTAGTCTCCTCCTCATATTTAAGGATATATCAGCTGTTGCCTGCCACGTCTCTTATCAGTCTTTTATTATGTGAGTTTAAATTTGTACAAAATCGTTAGTAATGGGTAGTGTTGCCCAAATGCGAGACGAGTCTTGGTCTTGCAAACCCAGTCTTGGTCATGGTGTTTGTCTTGCGCAAGAGTCTTGCAATTACTTATTAGCTTATTATTATAGAGATATTACTGTCATTTTTTCGATAGGAGAAACCTAATCAAGCCCGAATGAAAAATTAGAGGAGTTAAATGTAAAAATATATTGGTTATACCAATTATTAACATATAGTAACTAAGATTGTCAAGTATTAGTATCTATTTTGCCTTAATTTTAATTTAAAACATTGATTTTTTTTTACCACTGCTTGTCTTGGTCTTGCAACAGTTAGATAGCCTTGGTCTTGGTTCTGCAAAGTGCAAGACCAAGACCGATTTTGGGCAGCACTAGTAATGGGTCGTTATATGTTGGTAAACTATAATAAGTCGGAGGTCAGTATGTAGAGTTTCTTAGTCACGTACCAAGATACCAAGGTGTTTTTTTTACGAGTCGCAATAATTTTTGCTGGAAAGTCAGACGTTTTTGTTTGTAGGTTTTTGGTGATATATCTGTGATGAATATATCCATATGGGTTTAACTAAGTATGTATATGTTCTAATGTAAATCCTAAACAACGATTCTGTTTAGATGACGATGTAGCTTTTGATGCTGCTCGTTCGTTGAACCGCACTGAGCCTGGGTGTCTCCACTTATCGATATGATTGCCAGCACTTGGCCAGATGGGACCTCCTCAGTGACAGGCCCGAAAAGCACTTCCCGGCTGACAGTTTAATTAAACCGCCACCTTAGGCCTGCCTGTCTCCAGGCGGATATTTTAAACTTTTCTTCAGCCAAGGGATCATGCCCTGCCCTCTTGTCATACATTTTATTATTGCAATATTAAACTTTTCTAATTTTTAATAACTTTCTTTCTGTATTAGTAAATTTCATATTTAAACTTTTCCAATAAAAAACAAACAAAAAACTTATAAATTAGGTATTGATGTCTGGGAGCTTGCAGTGTTGGTCGAGGGTATTATTCTGAACTCCTTAGGGATCATTCATCATCACATATATGGTAATTAGGGATTGTTATTTTAGTTATTAGTTAGTTATTTTAGTTAATAAATTTTAAATGATTTAACTAACCATATCTTTTTGTATATGTTCATAGAACTATGTTACTTGCTGTGTGAGCGTTCTAATTTTCTGTAGTTAAAACTTTGACATTCGGACACCATTTTTTTTTTTTTTTTTTTTTATTTAGCCCAATAAATTTTATAAATTGTCTTGTATCGTTTTTACCGAAATATGTATATATAATATATTGTATAATTGTAATTGTATTTATTATAGTATTGATATTGTTTGCGCTGTGTTATATGAAAAAGAATTTGTATGTCCATAAAATAAAAGAATTGATGAGTATGCTGTGTATCGAGCAATCCTATATAGTAGGGCAGCACTGCTTTAAATAAAGTATTTCTCTCTCTCTCTTTTGAATGTTTACTTTTTAAAATATTATTTTCAATGTGAACTCTGATTATTATTGACGATTTTGCATAAAAAGCGAAAAAAAAATACATTTTCTATTCCGATAGGAACATCAAAACTAATATTTTTTTAAATATAATTTTTTATTTATTTTTTCTAAATTGTTTATTTATTAAATATTACTATATTCTGTCACTTGAATGTTAGTTATAGTGAAGTAGGACCTCATTCAAATTATATATACAAAAAATATAAAATAAAGAGAAGCAAAATTACAATAAACAATAATCAAAAAGTATCCCCTCATATATTATTACAATGAGACTCGAAATCGGTTTTGGATTCAGAATTCCACGGGGGTTTAGCGAACCGTCTCTCCGCTTTTGTTTTTCGTTCGAAAATAAATAAAGTAGATAAAAAAACTGGTTGTGCCAAAGGATTTTTTAAATTTCCCGCGTTACGGTGAGTGGTGGGGATAGATCTAAAAGATAAAAGATAACACTTAAGCCTTGTGAAAGGCTGGTTAGCTCAGCCAATTTCTTGATCAGCAGTTACCCAGCATGCACCACCAGTCACGGCGGAGGGCCCTCCAGGTAAAAAAGATGTAAGCTGGCATATATAGCATATAAGCTATTTTTTGCACGATCATCAACCTACCAATCCCTTGAGATACAGCCAACTGCTTAAAAATTAGAATGTTGGCTTAAAATTTAGAATGTTACTCTATTGAAACTCGTGAGAGTTATTTGCCATAATTAGAAAAGTTACCTAAACACAAAAATTTTGCTAGGTTTCAATATTGGCACGGTGTAAGTCTGTAGATCAATACGAGACAAATTGGGCTTTGAAGGTTTTGATGCGTACAGCAAGACCCGGATAGTTCGGAACTATCGGGCCATGCGTTCTTAAGCCCCAAAACGTACTATTATCCACACAACTTTCGTTAATTGTCGTACTGTCATTGAATACATGTTTCATTTCGTCGACTTGAGGCTCCATGATCAAGAGAGGAGAAGTTTATATTATTTGTAAATTAATTTATTAAAGCGCAACTAAATAAATTAAATTGTAGATTGGTATAAATTGTAGGTATAAATTAGTGTGTTTACATATTCGTAATGATAATCATTATAGATAATTTTAAAGGTACCTGTAAGATAACAGTACAATGTTGGTGACAGCTTTTATATACGAAAATTTTATTTTTACGTATGCTTGAATTAATAATTGCTGAGGAGGTGGAAGAAAGAGATGGTTGTTTAAATGAAGTTAAGGAGAAGGATTCATGAATAGAAGTATGCAAGGAATTTCATAACAAGGTAACGCGTATGACAAAGGATATGAAAAAGAAAACAGTTCTATGAGAAGAAATAAATACATTTGCGGGATGGGATCTCGTGTTAAACGAATGTACAGAGTAACAAAGAGCAAACAAATAAAGAAGGTGATATGTATTTTAGTTTGTATAGTTTCAGAAAAGCAATACACCTAGAAAATATTGCCGTCAGAGAGAGCCACTTCAATTCGACATACCAGATGGAGACTCAAAAGATGAATCTAATGAAAAAAACCATTAATCTGTTCAATCTGATCTCAAGTCCACCAGACAGACCACCGCATATAAGACAGCTATAATCGAAGTGAGGAAAAATGAGAGAGGAAACAAGTAGATTTAGTTGGAGAAGAAGAGCTTTTAGAAGGCATATAATAACGAAATTTCAGGAACTGGTTAGGGTAAAGCATCCTATCATAATGAAGACAGGTATGAATCTTATCACTGGATTAAGTGAGGATGCCAAAGAAGCTCATTCGCCCTAAAAATGACTATGAAGAGAATGAAAGTATGCTATAAAAATGGAATCCGACTGGGAGAAGTTTAGTTTACACAAATCATGAAATAAAGTAATGGTTAAGTCGCCTTAATTTTCACTTTGCGCAAGAAAAATGATGAACTGAAAAAATCGAGGTGAGCCCTGTTTATCGAGTTTAAATCCTAAGATTAGCAGAGGATATCGGACAGTAAATCTAAGATAGCAGTAAGGGAAGAATTCCTATTACTGAGGAGGCACACAGGATACATGATCTTAGTGTCAATATACAGAAGACTAAGTATTTGGGAGTAGGACGGGACGGAGAGGAGGAAAAGAGGAATATTTCCAAGCCGGCCATTTTATGTTCGAATGCGTTGACAGCTTTGTTTACAAAGGGATCGAGATCCACATAAAATGTTATGCCCCAGGAGACTAAAAGAAAAATCAATACTGCGAAAAGATGGTACTTTAGCTGAAGGAAGCAGTTAAAGAGCAGCCTCCACAACACAAAAGTATGGCTTAAAAGGCAAAAGATTGGTAAACAAAAAAAAGTTGCATGGTTTTGAAGGGAAAAACTGAGAAATCTCTTCAATCTCTAGCCGGAGAACTGAAAGGGATATGACATAGTTTTAAAGTTCAAATTCTATTATTTCAATTTCCATTGATATTATTATTTATTTTTAAATAGTTATTATAACCAGTATTGAAATTCCGAAAAATTTCAAGAAATCTCAAATTAAGAGTGTACAATGCTAATGTGCTAGTCAGTTCTGATATATAGCTCTGGGATCTGGACACTAACCCAGCACTCTAGAAAAAAGTTTTGAATGATTTGAGAGAAAAATCCTCCGCACGATAACCGGAGCGATCTGGGATCAGAGTACTAACACATGAAGAAAAAATAGCAACAAAGCACTGCTTACAGAAATTGATTAATCCATATCCCATAATATGAAGTCAGGGAGTTTAAGATGGGCAGGGGATGACCTCCTAGCAATCCATCTGGAAGCCTCTACGTAACAATTAATGTCTCAATAGAAGGCAAAAGATCACATGGAAGACCAAAAAGCAGATGGATAGATAGAATCAACAAAGATACAACAGAGCTGCGTGGAGATAAATGGAAAGAAATAGACCAAAAAAGGGAAAGATGGAACAGGCTTGATAAGGTGGCAAAAGATCTACATGGTATTACAGACATGGTCTGTAATGCCAACAGAAAAAAAACAGTATTGTGATTTTGTTGTGGTTCATTTTAACTTTTTAATTAAAACATAAGGATTCTATATTTCCATAAAGTTGATAGCGAATGCTATGGATTTCAGATATTTTTTCGCTTTGTCTCAACATTTTAATAAAATGCTTTTAATTTAATTTTCTCAAGTGGTAGTTAATAAATTTATCAAACAGTTTTTATAAAAATACATTAACTTTACCTTATTTATTTATTGAATAAAATAATATTCTGTCACAATGCCTATAATTATAGTCAGGTAAGACCACATTCACAGAATATGCACAGAAAAGATAAAATAAACAGAAGTAAAATAACAACTAAATAATAATAGCAAGGTATATACAATAAATGGAAGTGGGGTAGCTCAGTGCTTCCAATACAAAGGTTCCAGGTTCGAACCCCGGCTCATGCCAGAAAATTTATTTATCTGTTTCATTGGCCATGGGGCGACCCTGGGTTGGGAGTCCCTCCTGGGGCACACCCAGGCTCTATAAAGTGGGTACCCTTAATTAAACAATTAAGGGGGAAACCTGGCGGTTGAGCGTGATCTCGGTCAAATCACCTCCTAGCAGGACCTTTGATCTAAAAACAGTACTTTCCCTAAATAGTACTGAACCCCTGACCCTTCATGGGTTGTAGTGGTACAGGTTTTTTAAATTTTTTTTTTAATATATAATAAATAAAAACGCAGCGAATTATTTCCTAATGGTTTATAATTTCCAAACAATTATACATCTAAACTAATATTACCTTAGTCGTAACATAAAGAAAAATAAATAAAAAGTGATTCCTATTATTGGCTGAAGCATTTTTTTTTCATCATTAGTAATTTACTAAAAAAAAAAAAAAGTATTGCTTCAGTAACACTTTCAAAAATCAAAAACCAAAACTAAGGATATATTCTTTGCAGTAGAATATATAAAATATATCTAGATACCATATTTGCTCCCAATTTTCCGGTTTTAATGATTTTTTTTTTTGTTTTTTAGGAAATTTCGTAAACGTAACAAAAAGCGCCTTTCATTAACTTTTAAACTATATAAAAAGTAACAAACCTCGTGCCTTTTTTCCAAATTATTGTGATAAATTTAAAGGACATCGAGTTGAAGACTTTATCCAAGAAATCGGTTCATTCGTTTATGAGCTACTACATTATTACATTAGTCTGTATCAACATAGATTTTTTGGGTGCCATCTTGCAAGAAGAGGGCGGATAGTAATGTTGATGTAGGATGATCATCCTCGGGTTACCTAATAAAACTTTAAATCAAAATTTGAAAAATCGGTCCAGTAGTCTCGGAAAAAATGCGCGGACGGTGGACGAACAAACATATTTTTATTCGGTTTATACCTATTTATTTCGAATTATACCTATCCTGAAACACAAAACCTTACACTGAGATGGAGAATTTAAGTTTTTGAATTTTTCGGATGATTAAAATAGTTCATTATTGAAAATAAAATAACTTAAAGGTAAGTAAATTTAAAAAGAAACAACACATACATACCAATATACACAATATATTAACTTTTGATATATCATTTTATATATCTTATTTGTGAATTTACTCATTGGTAAGACGGATATAATTTTTAGGTTAAAATTTTAAATTAAAATAATACATTTTTAGTCTCAGCTATCACCAGATATAATTTTTTTTATTATAAACACGCGTAATATTAATTATAATCATATTGTGGATATATAGACAGAAAATTATGTAATATACCCCATGTGGGAGGGCGACAGCATACTTTAGACTAATATTCCACCCAAAGCCTTTTGGTCGCTTTGACACAAGTTGGTCGAGTTTACAACAGTTGTGTTGTTCTCATTTCAAACATACGTGGGGTTTGACCGAACTTCAGCCGGCTCCAGCATTTTCATTATGAGATCTGCGACATACAGATGCTTATAAGTGCTTCCCCCTTGCCGGAATATATTATGTAGGTTATAAAAATTGTCATTATCATATATAAATATATGTATGTATGTATATAAAGTATATATTATATTTCAATATATGTAAGAAGATAATTATGATAGTACTACTAGTAATTATGTTGCGAACAAAGAAAGTTATTTATGAGTTGTTAGTACCTCCTATAATTAATTAATTAAATGAGATAACGCCAAACTTTCGTAAATAAAAAAATTTCGTAGATAAAAAAGTTCTAGGTCACGATAAGAGTTCTGCGCATGCGTTAACCTTACACATGTACTCTTTATTTCGTCTCTTATTAAGTGACTTTATTAACAGTGAAATAATTCATGTTATATGTGAAAAAGTAGTGTAAACTGTTAAGTTAACAATTAAGTTGAAACTGGACATAAACAAGGTGAGTAATCACTTATTTATAACGGCATTGTGAACAGTGTAAATAGACCTGAGGATAGTGATAGATAACAAGCCGGCCATATACATTCGTTAATCCGACCAGTGGGCTGCTGCCCTTTGGCGGAAGCAGATCTACGTTACTTAGACTTCTACAAACTCGCGTAATATATACGTAATTGATAAAGGACATTTTTTTTTTTTTTAAATTATTACAGTTACCTCTAATTAAATTAATACGAGATGCGCTATTTTCATATGGTAATGTCGAGCAAAGGTAACAGGTGTGTACGTCGTATAGAGGACGGGAACGGAAAGAAGTCGTGCCTAGCCTGAGGGCCTTAACCGGACTCTTTCCTATCCCTGCACTCCACGACCAATAGGTAAGGATACACCTGATGGCATCCTTGGAAAAGACAAAACCTACTTCTCTAGCTTCCGCACCACAGTAGATAGTACCAGAACAACTGGGGTCATACTACTGGGAGCATCTAACACACGACCACTACGTCTGCAACCGGCGTACCGCCAAGCGGCCCCGGCCACCAGCCCATGTAGTCATTGCCTGAAGGAGGCAGACCACCAGCCCGTAGTACCATTTTTGGACCTAAGGTCCCAGAGGCCATGAATGGTCACAGGCCCGGGGCAAGCCCCTACGGTTCCCCTGTCCCATGGTAGAATGGGGGGGCTAACCATCCTATCATGAGAGAGGGAGGGATCCGTACCCTTCATCCACCCATGGACATTAAGTCCACCAACATACATAATATTACAATCACTCACACGCTCTCACACTATACCATTTACTCTCCCACATACATACTATATTATTTCCGCACTTCTCTTTTCCGCCTCTTCTAACGTCTGCATCACCTTTATCGCATAATCCCTAAAGCATTTATACCCTTTATCACTCATACAACCACGCATTCCTTTCAAACGAAGTTCTCTTAATTCCCGATCCAGTACACTTCTTTCTTTTTCATACTTTATGCACTCAAACAAAACATGTCTGGCACTTTCTGTCTCCTCCTCATCACAGTCACACCACGGATTTTCACACAAACCAAAGCCAAACAATTTATCACGGAAGCACCCATGTCCGCTCAGTACTTGACACATCAAGTAATCCAATTCCAGCCACTCCATATTCATTCTTTCTTTTACATTCGGTAACCATTCATACGTCCACCTTCCCTTACTACTTTCATTCCATCTCTTTTGCCATTCATTCAGGCACACATCCCGTAATGTACCTTTCTTCTTAACCCCTTCTATCACTTGCCCTCTCCATTCCACTCTACCATATCTTCTCATTCTGTAACTTGCCCATCTTCTCTCAACTTCCAAATCTAACGGCCACTGTCCTGCCAATACTTCTAATGCGTCCTGCGAAATCGTTCTGTATGCCCTCAGCCATCTTAATAATACCCTTCGCTGACCTCTACGCAAGACGGCAATTGTCCATACATTTAATTTAGCTCCCCAAGCTCCTGCCGCATAGCAAGTAATGGCCAAGTACAAACCTTTATATAGCATTTTTACCAAACTCATTCGCACACATTCAGTCTTCTTCTCATACATACTCAACACTCCATTAAATAATCTTGCAGCTTTCTCACATGCTATAACCACATGTTGTTGTATCCTCATTCGCTCTTCCCATACAACACCCAAGTATCGCACTCGTTCCACAAATTTCAATACATTGCCACTCACATTCACTCTAGGATATCTATTTCTTACACACTTCCCTTTCAACATCATACATACAGTCTTTTCAGTCGATAAACACATCTTATTCTCATTCATCCATTCATCCAACACTCCCATAGCTTCATTCGCTCTCCTTTCAATTACACGGCGGGAATTACCTTTTATCAATATCACTCCGTCGTCCGCAAAAGCGATCATGTCCCAACCTGCCTCATTCATTCTACGCACACATCCATCAAATATCAGTTTCCAAATTTGTGGGCCCATGACAGAACCTTGGGGACATCCCATATTCACTTTTTTCGTCACTACGCCAGGTCCGACGTTCAACTCTACCGACCTTCCTGAAAGGTAGTCCTTCATTAATTCAAACCCCTCCTTCCTTACGCCTCTCTCTCGCAGGCATCTTAACACACCAGGCCACCACACTCTATCAAACGCACCACTAACATCCAGAAACACTCCAACTACATACCTAGATTCACACTCACCAATCACACTTTGTAACTCATTCATTGCATCCTCCGTGCTTTTACCTTTCATAAACCCAAATTGTCTATCATGCACACCCTCGTTAAAAACGTTCTCCAGTTTAGTAACAATTATTCTTTCGAATACCTTTCCCAACACAGATAGTAAGCATATAGGTCGGTATGACTTAATATGTCCGGGGTCTTTGTCTTCGCTCTTCAACAATGCCCTAACAATCCCATATTTCCATCTATTCGGAAAAACTCTAAACTTAATACACAGACGGTACAGTCTTACTAGCACACTTCTCAGTACCTCCCAACCCTTCTTTAACATTTCAATACTGATCTCATCTTTTCCAGGCGCCTTACCATTCTTACTCATCCATACAGCCACTTTCACATCTTCCTCTCTTAATTCCCATCTTTCTCCATATTCCGGTCTATACCTTCCATTCTGTTGTCTTATATCCACGTGCATTCCATTCTCATTTTCACTACAGTCATCCAAAATTAATCCGTTTAACAATCGTTTTGCGCAGTCTTCCCACTCTATGATACCTTCTTCCTCTCCAATCATTCCCATCACCTTCTCCGGCTTTATTTTTCCCACTCCTAGCTTATATACCATATTCCAAGGTCCCAGCTCCTCCTGTTCCTTAATAAATATATTCCAACTCTTCAGTTTAGCCTCCTTAATCATTTTCTTATATTCTCTCTTTTTCCTGTTATACTCCATTTTTAATACGTCCTTATTGTCCCCCACACTTCCCCGCTGATACATCCTCCTCAACCGTGCTATCTCTCTCTTACGAATATTTAATTCATTTGACCACCAACACACCTTCTTCATTCTCCGCACTCCTTTTGGTATCGCCTTCTGTGCACTAACTAAAGGTAACAATCGAACTTTAAGATCTAGGAGTCTCGATACCACAAAGAGTTCACCCATCAAGAAAAGGGCTAGACGCTCTAAAAAAAATACCCCGCCAGCTACACCAGAGAGCTCAGTTGACGAAGTTGAAAATCAACCTGGCACATCATCACAAAATATGTCAACACAAGTTATACCAATACAAGGTACGCTAGAAGAATCGCCTTTTTTTACAGCTAATCCATTCCAAGTGCTGTCAAACACACAGAATGAACAAATGGAAGCAGTACCCATCCCTAGTGAACCTAAACCTCCACCAATATTCGTTAGAAATATAAAAAATTTCCAATTAATGTGTCAACAATTAAATAATATAGTGGGCTCAGGTAAATACGTATGCCAAAGCCGCACTAATGACACGAAATTAATGCCTGACACCCCAGATACGTACAGAAAAATTGTCAAGTATTTATCTGACACTAAGGCGGATTATCACACATATCAACTGCGCCAAGAGAGAGCGCTCAGGGTGGTGATCAGGAGATTACACCCATCAACACCGCTGGATGCCATTAAAGAAGAACTAACTGAGATGGGGTTCCGTGTTCGACAAATAGTGAATATATTCAAGGAAGATAGAGAACAGCCTGGTACAAAAAATAAAATACCGCTCCCACTATTCTTCGTTGACCTTGACCGAACGCCCCAGGTCGAAGAAATCTACAAGGTCACACGCCTTTATTACACTAGCGTTGTTGTAGAAAAGCCCTACACTAAGCGCGACATTGTACAATGCCATAACTGCCAGGCTTATGGTCATACGAAACGCTATTGCCACCACATTCCTAGATGTGTCAGGTGCGGTGATCAACATAAAACTGAGGACTGCCAGAAGTCCAGAAGAACACCAGCAGTATGCGCTTTATGCCACCAAGGGCACCCAGCGAACTACAAGGGTTGCCAAACATATAAGGAACTGAAAGCAAGAATTTATGCAGCTCCAAGAGAAGAATGGCCATCCAGGCCACCAAGACAACCCTCTAGAACTGTAAATACAAGAGTGTCCTATGCTCAGATGTTCAAAGGAGACACTGCACCCACAGAAACTCAGGCCCTGCCACAAGAACCTCAACCTCGAGTATTCACATCTCAACCACAAGACCCTTATCACATCTCTGAACCTAGGCCTAATAACCAGACATTCATTCCTCCTCCTCCCAATGCCACTGACCTCATAAGCCTATTGACTTCTTTCCTCTCTGAATTCAGGTCACTCATCACTCCTCTCATTTCCTTGCTTACCAATGTTGTATCCAAGAATGTTGTATCCAACCTCATCCCACTGTCGAGAAATCCTTAAATGTCCCCAATCAAATCCCTCTCCGTTCTCCTTTGGAATGCGAATGGTATTCGAAATCACGTCAACGAGCTAACAATCTTATTACAGGACAAAAACATTGATATAGCATTAAAACTTACCAACAAACGACCACTTAACATCCCCAACTATCATATCTATCGAACCGACCATCCTGATGGAACAGCACATGCTGGCACTGCCATAATTATCCATCAATCCCTTTCCCATCATCTATTCCCTTTGCTAACCCATAATTTCCTACAATCCACTGCCGTGATAATCCAAACTTCCCTTTACCCAATAGCAGTAGTCGCAGCATACTCCCCGCCTAAAATACCCATCTCAGAATCCCAATTAACTTCCTTCCTTAACTCCTTAGGACACCACTTCCTTCTAGGTGCAGACTTAAATGCTAAACACCAGCAATGGGGAGCCAGAACCACAAATTCCCGAGGACGACCATTGCTATCTGCACTTAATTCCCATCACAGCAACATCCTCTCACCCAATTCTCCCACATACTGGCCAACAGATCCTAACCGCAATCCCGATCTCCTAGATTTTTTCATCCACAAAGGTCTAGGGTCCCTTCATTATTGCATCTCAAGACTTGATGATCTTTCCTCAGACCATAGTCCCCTAATCCTAACGGTCTCCACATCACCAATTCCCAAACCACCTCCACCTTCATTTATCAGGGGGCCAGTTTATTGGAACCTCTTCCGTCAAATACTGGATGATAATATTGACCTCAGAGTTTCCTTAAAAACACCCGCAGACCTAGATGGAGCAGTATATTCCATGACTACCTTGATCCAACAAGCAGTTTGGACTGCATCTTCACCTTATCCTTCTAAAAAATACCGCAAAATAAATCCTCTACCCCAAGACCTACTGGACCTTATTAATAGAAAACGATGCTCTAGGACCATCTGGCAAAGAACCAGGCATCCTGATGATCGGAAATCATATAACTATTATTCCAAGCAGGTAAAACAAAAACTGGCTACGTTTAGATCCCAATCCTATAATTCCTATCTTTCCTCACTATCTGCAAGTGATAACTCCCTCTGGAATGTAACTAAAAAAATCCTTAAATTCCAATCCATTTCCCACCCCCTCCGCCGTGATGATGGTTCCTGGGCTTCATCAGATGAGAATAGAGCAGAAGAGTTTGCTAAGCATCTATCGTACACATTCACTCCTCATCCTGAACTCCATCCCTCCCATACTGCTGAAGTTAAAGAATTCCTCTCTTCACCGATTCCTCTCTCCTTACCTCCTACAGCCGTCAACCCCTCTGAGGTCAAATTCCTTTTAAAGAACCTAAAACCTCGCAAATCTCCAGGACACGATCTCCTTACTTCCCAGATCCTCAGACAACTTCCCAAAAAAGCAATTATATTCCTTACATACCTATTCAACTGTATCCTCCGCACAACCCACTTTCCTCTGGTGTGGAAACACTCCATAATTATCCTCTTTCCTAAACCAGGTAAACCTGTTAATTGTACATCATCCTATAGACCGATAAGCTTACTTCCGATCCTTTCCAAAATCTTTGAGAAAATCCTTCTCAAACGCATCCTACCCATACTCGAATCCCACAATATCCCTTCCCATCAGTTTGGATTCCGCTCAAGACACTCCACTGTCCAACAAGGCCTTCGCGTTGTGGACCACATATCCTCTGCACTTGAAAACAAGCAATATTGCACTCGTGCCTTTCTGGACGTAGCTCATGCTTTCGACCGGGTGTGGCACGATGGCTTGCTTTTCAAGCTCAAAATCCATTTACCTCAAGCCTTGTATATAGTCCTCAAATCCTACCTTTCAAATCGCTCCTTTCAAGTCCGCTGCGGCACTGAACTCTCCAAACATTATCCAATTGAGGCTGGTGTCCCACAAGGCAGTGTCTTGGGCCCAGTTCTCTACATCCTTTTTACCGCTGACATCCCTTCAAGTCCTGATACCTTCCTAGCAACATTTGCTGATGATACTGCCATCCTATCCTCTCACTCGGATTCTCCAATTGCGTCCCGGAACCTGCAAAGACACCTCTCCTTCATTGAGCAGTGGTGCAACAACTGGCACATCAAAATTAATGAATCAAAATGTAAACATGTAACTTTCACTCTTCGACGCAGATCCTGGCCGCCAATCCTTTTTAATTCAATTCCTCTTCCCTACTCAGACACAGTCCGATACCTTGGCTTCCTTCTGGACAAAAGACTGACTTGGAACCCACATACGAGACTTAAAAGACAAGAGCTTAACCGACGATTTGGTCAGCTATATAGACTACTAAACAGAACATCTCATCTCTCAACAGAAAACAAATTATTAATCTACAAGACCATACTGAAACCTATCTGGACCTACGGACTTGAGCTGTGGGGGACAACTAAATCATCGAATATCAAACGCATCCAATCCTTCCAGTCTAAAGTCCTTCGAACAATAGTCAATGCTCCATATTATGTCACGAACAAGACCCTACACCATGACCTTAACATCCCATATGTCCATGACATCATCCCATCCAGATTCTCCAACTTTCACCAGAACCTCAAACATCATCCCAATCCTCTAGCCCAATCCCTATCCAGCTCCGAGCATCCATACCATCCCCCTCGAAGGTTGAAACGGCAGTGGCCTCGAGATCTTTTGTAAATATGCCTTTGGAGTCCTGGCAATGGCCAGCTTCTCCACTCATGTCCTGAGCGTCTGTGGCTCTAGTGCCCTCTTTCAGTCTTCACTGGCTTCTAATACTAGTGATGCGGCTGGAAAAGTGGCGCTGGGATCTTCCGGAGTCTTGCTTTCCCTTCCACGTGTGGGGGAAAAAGCCTGGTTCGGAGATTCTTGGGCGAATGTATATATTGTATATAGTTATGATTGTGTTTAGAAGTTTTATTTATTTTATTTGTTTATTATTATTATTTTTTCTTTTCTTTTTATTTATCTTCTTCATCAGTATTATTTATTTACTTCTTATATTTATATTTATTTCTTTATTATTTGTATATATTGTATGAATGAGAACTTTTAGCCCTAATGCTTATAGCCCTCCAGCAGTGGCTGCATGTATTATTATTCAATAAATAGATTAAAAAAAAAAAAAAAAAAAAAAAAAAAAAAAAAAAAAAAAAAAGGTCACGATAAAATGGAGCCATTCAAGAAGTTTTAGGCAAATGTTAATAATTTGATAAAACGGGGTCTGGTACCAAGGGCTATTATATATAAGTAAATAAATATATTGTAAGATTAGGACATAATGAAAAAAAAAAATTAAATCATTCTAATAATCAATTTCACTTACTCCTATTAAAAGGTCATCGGTTTTATAACATTTTAACATATTTTCTAATTATTCTTAATTTTTTTTTGTCTTCAATTCTTTATCCGCACATGTCATGGTAGTGACTTAGCAGATTTGTTAAAAAGTCGAAAATGATATGATAGGCATGACGAAGAATAGTTCCCAGCAGCACCTCTTCCCTGGTCTGTTTACATCCTAAAATCAGAAAAGGAGATCTCACATCCAGCTCCTTTTCAGTCGCCTCCTGATGAGCATTTCAGCCGTGGCCATATCGTCGATAAGTCCATTGTGATGTCTGTGTAATTTAAGATGAAATCGGGAGTAAAGAGTACGTATATGCTGGTCAATGGTTGGTTGTCTTAGGTCGAAAGAATAGATGCTTGCGTTTCGTGCTTGATTTATAGCTATCTCACATACTAATTAAAATAACTAATTATAATAGCAGTATTCGTAGAGATGAAGTCGTCCTCACGCTGCTGAGGATCGGACATAGTAGTCTGACACCTCCAGATGTCAAAAGTGTGACCAGTCAATAAACATAAAACATTTTCTGGATAGTGCACTTTTGCACCGCAAGGTTGAAAGATCTCGGAATACCCCATAATATATCATTATCCCTGGGAGGAAATCAAGAAGAAATCATTACCAAAGTTACGAAGTTCCTAGACAATGAAATACTTAAAAAACATATATGACAAGTTTATAAATAATCTTTTGCAGATTTTTTTTTAATTCAAAAAGTTCATTTGTTTATTAATTTCAATTTTTTTTTATTGATCTTATTGCTATTTTTTAAATGTTTATTTATTGATTTATTCTAGCTTATTATCTATAATTGTCTATTATTATCTTTATTTATTTATTTTATTCTATTAATCCTTTTATTTATTTTTTTAAATTTTATTTGTTTATATGAACCATCTGAACAGTATAAAAGTAGTGTTAATTAGTTTATCGGGCGCTGATGACCTGGATGTTTTGCTCCTAGACATACAAACAAACAAACAAACAATACCTAATTAATTAAACACATGTTTTTTATACAATATTTACAAAATTAATTCACTCAAGTTCTTCTAGTCAAGCATTTTCTCCACTCCAGGAGATCCCAGCGTCTCTCACTCAGCTGCATTACTGGTATTAAGGACCAGTAGAGGCTGAGCATAGGCGCTCTAATCTCACATACTATGATATAAAACATCTAAAGTAACATTACCTTCCTTGCGACAAAGGAAAAAAGAAATATAAGGTGATTTCAATTATTGGAATAAACATTTTTTATTTTAATCATTAGTAATATATTAAAACAATTAGCATTACTTCAGTAACACATTAAAAAATCAAAAAAACAAAACAGAGGATATAACCTTTGCAGTATAAGATGTAAAAAACATCTAGAGACCATATCTTTGTTCCTAATTATCCGATTTAAAAAAAAAAAAAAATCAGTGAATTCCGTCAAATTTTAAATAACCATCAACAAAAAAGTATTTACTTTCTGAGTTATCCGGAATTAATTTTACAATCCCCCGTAACTTTTTTCCAATTTCTTTTCGTTGAAGTATGTTATATAGATAAATTTAAAGGTCATCGAGAAGAAGACTTTAGCTAAGTTTCATTGAAATCGGTACATGCGTTTAGGAGCTACAGGTTTTTCGGTCGCCATCTTGAAAGGAAAGGGCGAATAAAAGGAAGATCATCCTCGGGACCCCTCTATTTTTAAACACAATTTTTTAAAAAATCGGTCCAGTAGTTTTGGAGAAAATGCGCGGACTGCTATTTATTTTTCGAATTCTAACGTATCATAGAACTTAAAACTTCAAATTTTGAGAGGGGATTAAGTTTTTGAATTTTTGTTCGATCACAATGATTGATTATTTAAAATAATAAACCAAAAGTAGATTGGGAAGGTTTTGAAACAAATCGCATCTATTTTATTTTACTGCAGCTGAATATCTTCGTTCGAAACTGCCTTAATTTTATGCTCGGCATATAAATTGAATAATAATAATAAAAATGAATTGAGCCTTAATAAAATTTATTGCTGGATTAATAGAAAAGTAATCTTAATAAGAGCTGGGAGGTAAAAAAAATTAAAACTTTTTACTTATTCAAATAGCGTTATTTATCTTGGGATACTTACAAAGGTACTGATAAATATTGTTCTATCGTACTTTAAGCGGGGTATGATGATAGCGTTCAAAGTATCCATTATTGCGGGATGAGAGCTAGTTACCTGCACGCCATGGTTCATCACCGCCACATTTCCATCCAATCTAGCATCTCCTATTCACCACCGCCGGGCTTAAAAGGAAATATTACACCGCCGATGTAACTTAATATTGTGAAAATTATTGCAAAGAAATGTATCGTAGCTATCAAAAAATTTCTTTGTATTAGAATAGTTTATGCATTAAATTAGAGGAAGAAATGTTAGTAAAACAAACCGTAATTTTTAACATATTTTTTTCTTCATATTTTCATCCACACCTGTCGCGAGCTTGACAGTAAGCTGATGTGCTGTAACTAATAAGAAAAAATTACATTTTTAGGCATGGGGAAAAAAAAATAGTACCCAGTAGCACTTCTTCCTCGTCTTGGTTTATTTCCTTAATTCATGAAATGAGATCATCCAGCTCCTCTTTAGTCGTCTCCTGATAGTCATGTCAGCTGTGGCCAAGTCGTTAATAAGTCCGTGTAGTTTAAGATGAAATCTGGAGTAGATATCGCGTATGTGTTGGTCGATAGTTGGTTGTCGGAAATCTGTAAATGTAAAGTTTTGTTGTTTACATACCAAGGAGCTCCCGTTATAAGTCGTACAAATTTTGGATTGAAATGTCTGTAGTTTTCGTTAGTGCGTCTTTTTTTGCAGAACCGTAAATTTGTGAGGCTTATTATATTGTATTTATATAAAAATACAAGTAGTTTTTTTTTCAAGGTCATTCAAAGTAGACTTTTGGGCGGTTAGAATACCGGAAGTTGTATTTTTCAGTAAATCATGGTTTCTTCGCGATGTTTTTGGTTTATTATTTTCAATAATCAACCATTGTGATCGACGGAAAAATTCAAAAACTTAACCACCTCTCAAAATTTGAGATTTCATGTTTCACGATGCGTGGAATTCGAAAATCGAATAAAAACTTTTTTTGTAGGTATGGTTTGAAAAAAAAAGGTTAAAATCGGACAATTAGGAGCAAAGATATGGTCTCAGGTTTTTTTTTTATATATATATGTTTCACCCTCATGTTTATGTGTTCTACTCCAAATGTTACATCCTTTGTTTGATTTTTAAATTTTGAATGTGTTACTGAAGTATAACCTATTTCTTTTTATCATATTACGAATGATTAAAAAAAAAAGTTTAGTTCAATAATTGGAATCACCTTTTATTTATTTTTAAGGTAATGTTACTTTAAATAAATAAATTGGAAATAATAAACCATTGTGAAATAATCTGCAGCGTTTTTTTTCTTTTATCATTCTACAACTGGACTACAGATATCAACAGCTTGCATTTCATGAATAAATAGTCTATTATCTTGTCATATTTTTTAGCTTAGGTGCCATTTTTAACTATCTTTAAGTATTAGGTATTAAATAGTATTTTCATAATTATTTACTAAAATAGATGTCAGGTCAAAGAAAACTAAGGAATTGTTACTTTATAAAAATTTCTCAGTTATTGTTTTAATTGTAAATTCAGGTACTGAGGGGTGACAGACCATCAAATCACATAATTTTTCGCACACACACATGGAAGTGAATTACAACTCTATTCTACTACAGACCTCAAATAAATTGATATGAAATTAAAGCTTGTTAAGCAAGGAAGCTTTTTTTTTTTTTTAGTGGAGTATAAAAGAAAGAATATAAAAGAATGGGCAAGAAGCAAGATATATAACCTTCAATCCTCCTGTCTATTCCTCTATACTACTTATACTGTAGGTATTGAAAATATCATAATACTAACAAATATATTTAAATTTGATGAAAAACATAAAATTAAATCAATCTAAGTACTAACAAATAAAAACGAAGGAAGAATAAAATAACTAATTAGAAAGAATAATTATAATTATAAGATATTAAAGGAACTATATCATGTTTATAATATTAACAAAATCAGAATAACGAATGAGTAAAAGTTGAAGGATTATTAATAACCTCGAATTGAAATAAAGTTGATAAAAAAAGTATTTTTGTGATTACTTACATAATAAATATATATGTAGTTTAAATATATCACAGTTCTTATTTACTTATTGTATTTTTAGTTCTGATACATTATTAAATTTTATAAAAATAAAATAAAAAAAGATTTCGATTCAGGTATTCGGCACGAGTTATTGGTTTTAATTTCGGAAAATATTGGAATCTGCTAAGGCGCGTGGAACGATAGTGTTCTCCCAATGCTATTTTAAGATAGCTCACAAATAGACTATAGTTATTTATAGTCTATCGACCTGATAGTATTTATTGAAGGATCCTATTAGGATGACAGGATGAAATAAAATAACCATAATTGTACTTAAAAATATCTATCTAGTTATGAATAAGTTATGAAGCAATATAATTATAGTTGCTTACAAGTATAACTAAGAATATATTAGAATGGGCAAAAAGGATAGGTATAGAACCTCCAACCATCTTGTCCATTCCTCTATAATACTTATACTATAGGTATTGAAAATATCATAATACTAACAAATATATATAAATTTGACGAAAAAATAAAAACGAAGGAAGAGTAAAATGAAACTAATGAGAAAGTATAATTATAATTACAAGATATTAATGGAACTATATCATGGTTATAATAGTAACGAAATCAGTATAACGAATGAGTAAATGAATTAATGAATTTTATCTTAATGAAGAATCTAACTCAAATGATAACAATTTAATTGTATTTTATGTTTAAGGCAAAATCTTCGGTAAGTGAAGATTTTTCTGATGCTTGATTTATGAAAACTTGAATTAATTATAAGAGAACAAGTTGAACTCTGTCGTCAAAGTAAGTCGTTTACAGATCTAACTGCGGAATAAAATATTGGAAAATTAAAGCAAATACATAAATTTGAACTGTTATTGTATGACCCTTCCATGGAATGGAGTATTAAAATCCCAAAGATAACGTGTATAAAAAAAAGTGAGTCTTGGGATTCTGTAACTTGTAAGCTTTTTTCATGGCTTTTCCTTCTTAATTAATTATTACATAAAGGTGCCCACTTTGTAGAGGCTGCTGAGTCAATCCAAGGCTTATGAAAAAGACTTCTTAGCAGCCGGATTCGATCCCAGCACCTCGAGCTTTGGAAGTCAGTGCTTACCCACTGAGTAGTGGGTACTCTGCTCCCTAAACCAGTAGTCTGAAACTTTGTAAATAGCTTCATCTCATTGTAAATAAACAATGGAAATAAACACGTAAATTTCCAACAGTTGCTTTCGAATTTAATCGTAAGATAAATTGAGCACAAAGTCGAGGAAAAAGGTGGACTTTAAAAATATTGAGCCGCTTAGCGTGACCTACACCCCCAAATTGTCAAAATAAAGAGGTTATATTGGCCAAACGGCTCATTATTTCTGAAAGCCACCTTTTTTCTCGACTTCGTGCTCAAGTTACCTTACGATGAAAGTGGAAAGCAAATGGGTAGTTATGAGTTTTTAGTACGTAATCAAATAGACAAAGTTTGCCAACCTCCAGATTGAAAACGCCCCAATTTCAAGAATTTTCGTAAATAAAACATTTGTAGGTTACTGTGAGATGGAGCTATTTACGAAAATAATGTTAATTACGACAAGATATTAAAACAGAGGAATTTGCAAGTTGATATAAATTTATGGGACAGCCATAACAACCCTCACATAAAAAGACCTTCACATGCCAACATGTAACGTCCACACTAAAAAATAGTTCCTGGTAACATGTGGAGATACAAAACTCTTACAAGTTATGACCACAATTAACTTGCCCAATAACACGCCTAGGAGGATCAAAAGAAATTGGATGTGAGATCTCGCTATCTACTTAGTATTAAGTATTAATACTAATATCAAGATAGGAAGGGACAGTGGCCACTCTCCCCCAGGCCGCTCAGACTCCCAACCATTATTCTTTCCGACAGCTGGCTCATGAATTGTTAGTGTTTCTGACAGGTATGGATGAAGGAATAAAATAAGATAGAATATTACAAATCAAATTAAATTTGTATACTATTGCTATTTCTGTTGTTTTTTCTTTCTCCTAAAATCTTAATCCGTACCTGTCGTAAAAGTCACTATCTGCAGATTTGATGTTGACCGTACTAAAGGGATTATGGGCATGAGGAAGAATGGTATCCAACAGCACCTCTTTCTGCTCTTTGTTTACTTCCTTAAATCAGAAAGGAAGATGTCTCATCCAGCTCCTCTTCAGTCACTTCTTGGTAGGCATATCAACCGTTGTCATATAGTTAATAAGTTTGTAGTTGTATTCTTAACGTTTCATATGATATCGGATTAAGAAAAAAAGTAAGTGCTGAATGATAGTCTTTTGTACGTGGGAATGAACAGTTTTGATGATTGCGTACATACCGTAAATACATATTTTGAACTGAAATGACTGTCATTTTTATAAGTAAGCATTTTTTGCTGTACCTCAAATTTGTCAGGCGGATTTCCATATGGGTTTGAATAGATGTATTTATTTAGATTGTGTAAAGTATTTTTAGTCCTTGTTCAAATTTTTCATTGCTTTCTTTTCATTCTAACGTGTTAGCTATTCTTTTCTTATTCATTTAATGAAACCTCAAAGAATGAAACGACAAAATTGCTCAAAAAAAAAAAGGGATATCTTGAAAATAAAATAATTGAAATAGAAACTAATAGAATTGAAAATAACTTTAGAGACTTGTACAAAGGTATAAACAGATCACGTAAATGTTTAGGGCCCGCCACGTCTGGAATGAGGGATGAAAATAACAATATTCTGACCGATCCGGTAGACATATTAAATAAGTTTAAGAACCCCTTTGACAGTATTTTAAATACCGGAAATTATAATCTGTGTTCTCCTTCTGAGTACCAGAGTGCCAAACCGTTAATAGAAGAACCGAGTAAAAAGGAAGTGGAAGGAGCTATCAGAAAATTAAAATCTTATAAAGCAGCGGGAACCGATAATATTCCTTGTGAACTAATCAAGGCTTGCGAGGAAGCTGGAGTTTCTAAAATACGTCTGTTGGTTGAAAAGATCTGGGTGAATGAGAAGTTACCAGAAGAATGGAAAGAATCTATTCTTATTCCGATTCACAAAAAGGGTCCAAGGATGGATTGTAATAATTATCGAGGAATTTCACTCCTTTCGGTATGTTATAAAATATTTACTTTTATCTTAAGCTGTCGAATCACAGAATACGCCGAGGAAATTATCGGCACTACCAATGCGGATTTAGGCGAAATCGTTCGACTATTGATTAAATATTTTCTTTACGGCAAATATTGCAGAAAAAATTAGAGTACAACGGTGTTCTTCACCAGCTACATATCGATTTCAAAAATGCGTACGGCCTTATTGACCGCCAGAAACTGTATAATATTCTAATTGAGCAAAACAAAAAAAAGTAAATCTAGTCAGGATGTGGTTGACGGAAACACTCAATAAAGTTATAATCGGGAATAATATATCCGAAAAGTTTAAGGTTCGTTCGGGTTTAAAACATGGTGATTGCCATTAGGGAGGTAATGCGTACCGAAAAAAGGATGGATCTGGTTGGGAAAACACCCGTGCTGGACTATGCGGATGATGATGTTTTAAGTGAAGACACGAAAGCTATAAAACTAAATACGACGACGTTAATGAAAGCCGGTAAAGAACTAGGGCTCGAAATCTACACGGATAAGACAAAATATATGGTTAGCAGCAAAAATGGCGATATTGCTGGTGATATTGATATAGAAGGTAACATATTTGAACAGGTAGAGAAGTTTAAGTATCTAAGGTCTATGATAACTGGAAAAAACGAAATTGAATAGGAGATTAAGGTTAGGCTGAAGGCGGGAAATGCTTGTTATTTTTCTGTGACAAAAACTACTTAGCTCGCGTATCTTGATTGAAAGATTAGAATCTATAAAACAGGATGCGAAACGTGGCCGCTTACATTAAGAGATGAGCAACGTCTTAAGGTTTTTGAAAATAAAGTATAGCGTAGAATATTCGGACCGAAGAAAGATGATTTAACCAGAGAGTTCAGAAGGTTGCACAACGCCGAATTGCGTGAACTGTTTCCAGTTAATATAATTGAGGTGATTGCATCGCGGAGAATCAAATAGGCTTGTAAAATAGTTGGACTTAGTAACGAAAGAATTGGTAAAAGTTCGATATTTACTGTACCGAATGGTAAACGTTTTAAAGGTAGACCGAAGTTAAGGTGGGAAGATTGCGTTAAAGCCAATTTGTAAAAGAACGATGTTAGGACGGTGAACGGTGGAGGGAGGTGTGTAATCAGCGATGATTGGTGGTGTCGGCATCGAACCTCCAGGTTCCCTAAGCCTTTTATTATTATTATTATTTATTTAATGAAATTTACAACTGTATAAACAATACAACTATTGAAAATGCAAACATTAGAAATAATGACATAAACAGACTTGAAGAGATACTGCCCAGTGGTAGCATTCCCTATTTAATTCTAGGTAAGAAGATCACGACACCATCTTCTTTTCAGACGCCTAGGAGAATTATCAGGATTCGAGGATGAAGCAAGGCTGGAAACAAGTGGATTCGGACGGGACTGGAATTGATGAAAGGATAGGTATCTGGCTCGGCCTAAATCAGCGAGCTATTCTTAATCTCGATTTTATTAAATTGACTTATTCATCAAGTTCCATAATTAAATCAGTTTGTCCAGGGTTTGAGTAGCCTTAATTAATTACTAGAAGGAAAACAATATTTTTTCAAAAAATGGTTAGACTGGATAAACATATTTCTACCTCGCCTTGAAAACAAATCCTGGAGGGATTTAAAATTTTTTTCCGATAGGAATATTAATGTTCCCCTCGGGCCTGTAATTACTACGTTCCTTGAGAGATTAATAAAGGCTCCTTCGTCCATGATAAGCTTTATGAGCTCTTAAATTTACCGCCCACTCACGGCTAACACCGTATTTATTGCCACTTTTAGAGGATGGCCATCTAAAAAAAATATATATATATTGATGGCAAATGACTTGATGGAACTATGTTTTATGTTTATTTACAGGAAATCATAAATAAAAAGCTGTATTTAAAATTATTTATTCACGTTTTAAAAGAATCCTTTGATGTTTTTTTTATGGACTTCGACGATACAAAAATAAAAATAACCTACACCTGTAAAATGATTATTATTCTTATAGTTAAAAAAATAATTCAAAGGGTTAACATAAAAGAAAAAGAAAAATTAACTGAGAATTGAGCATCTTGTATATTTTTTGGGTTTTTTTTTTCATTAATATTTAATAAAACATCATAAGGCCAAATATTTAATTTTATTTAGAAAACTTGAGCCTTCTGGATACTATATTAAAATTTAAGCTTATTGAAGGTGGTCAGATAGGTAATTAAAATTAGAACTGATGTTTTCAACTTGAATTATAATCACTTCAACCAAACAAATAATAATTGTAGTATGTGTAATACAAACGAAACAGAAGATCTCTATCACTTAATGGCTGATTGTCCGATACTGTCTGAATTTAGAATTAAATGATTAAAATCTAGAAATTTATCTCGGGATGAAGTGATAGATTTAATAAATGGAAACAATTGGATAGCACTGGTAAATTACTTTAAGTCTGCTTTCTCCTGTAGAATAACGCTCACCAGAGAATTCAACAATTAATAAATCGGAGAATTTTGGTACCACTCTTTTTGTAATTAAAATATTTATATAATTTTTACATTGTAAATATAATTGTTCTTATTTTCTTATTAATTAGTGGTACATAAATATATTGAAATATAATTTTTTTATAAAACACAGACTCCTCTTACGATCAACAAACCATGTAGCACGCCTGATTTTAGGTTTAAATCCAAAAATATTATTTTGTATTGTTTTATAATTGATATGTACTTTTGATGAATAAAACGTCTTCTTCTTCTTCTCTATTGATATTTAAAATACATTACATACTAGACTGAAACGACAAGAAACCAACTGACGTTTCCGATTACTTCAGCACTTACTAGACAAACGCTCTAAACTTCCAATTAACTACAAAAGACTCATATACTTGACTATAATAAGGCCTATTTGGACTTACGGAGTTGAGCTGTGGGGCTGCACTAAACCATCAAATTCCTCTCGTATCCAATCCTTACAATCCAAAATTCTTCGTAAAATCCTCAAAGCTCCACACTTTGTTACAAATAAAACCATCCATAATGACCTTAATGTTTCTTTTGTTTCAGATCTGACCCAATCCAGATACCTATCCTTCCATAATAAACTTGAGAATCATCCCAACCCTCTCGTTTCACACCCCTCTTCAATTCCTGATAACCCTCCGAGGCGTCTGAAAAGAAGATGGCCCCGTGATCTTCTAATGTAAACATATCATTAGAGTGCTACCATTGGGTAGTTACTCAGCAAGTGTTTTCATGTCCATTATATTTATTATGTTCAAATTTGCTAGATGTATTTATTTAATACAGTTGTAAATGTCATTAAGAGATAAAAAAAATAAATTAAAAAAATAAAATATTATCTAACGAGTAAGTAACGAAGCTCACCTGTATTTTTAGGCCCCTTAAGAATAGAATTTTTGAGCATTCTTATTAATTTTGATTTTTATATTAATTGACTAATTTTCAATTTTATGTTTAATAAAGTTGTTTTGTATTCACCGTTTCAGGTTTATGGTTTATTTTTCTATCAACACATGTAGAAGCGCCAGTTTCAGAGGTCTTGTTTATTCCGAAACTTTTTTTTTCCCTCCCAATTCCGTGCTTCACAACACTCCGCCAGACGAGCTCGATACTCAGACAAGCTACATCAGGAGATTGGAATATGCTCGACTGATCAGTATTCTTGGCGCCCGTCCACTGCCATCTTTATTCTTACTTCCGTTCGCCTACTTCCGATGTATGCCAGTCAGATCCAGTCGTAATAGGGTCGTATTTACGTGCTGTATCAGGTTCGTTTCCTGTTAATATGTAACAAGTCTAGCGAGCCATTCATTACCTTGTCACTTATATAGGCGCTTTTGTTCATTGGGATCGTTACAGTCAATTATCAGCTGACGAATTTTCTAATGACGAAGTTCCAATATCTTTGTATCTTAATTTCTTAAGTATAAAACTTATCGTTTTAATCATTGACAACAATGTTAATAAATAGATCCTTCTTTTTTGCAAAGAAATTTGTAAATATTTAATTTTTACTATTGGGTAAATAGTGTGTATATATTTGCCTGTGTCTAGAAAGTTTATTGTAATTTTAAGTACACTTTATTTTATCGAATTAATTCTAAGAATGTAATATCTCTTATCAGACAACATATTAAAAAAAATAGTACTGAAACTTTTGCCAATCTAAGACATCTAAGCCAGTGGTAAACCTTTCCTCATTCTTTCAAATATTGAATGCATCTAGACCCTACCATATGGATACGTCAGATATAGTTTTAATGTATCGAATTACTGTTTAGATATAGAAATAATCGATGCGATGCAAGTACATAGATATTTACATCCCTAATACTTTTTTTTTTTTATCTACATACCTTCATTGTAGAGGTGTGACTATTAGCAAATGTTTTGTAGAATTTGGTTTCGGCATCCAAGCAATCTATTCTTTAATTTCTAAATTTAGGAAAGGAGATCAATCATCCGACAGCTTCTCAGCTGCCTTCTGATTGGCTTGACGGCCGTACTTCATAGTAATAAGAAATATAATTTTACTAAAATATGCATTCATGCTAAAACCTATGAAAGAAACGTATTTTTTAAATATTCATCCCCTATATACCTGTAGGCCCTAACGTATTCTTTTTTGCCAACTCCTGACGCCTACCTTGAGGTTGCCATCATGAACTTACCAGAGTGTGAATGTCAAGATTCATACCCCGGTGCCGCCAAGAAATGAAGTAAAAAACTGAAAGAAGAAAGAAGTAAAAAACTGTGAGACAATTGTGCCTGAATTGTACATTGTTTATACATTTAGCTTCGTTTGCGATGTATTATCTCGTTTATGTATACGCTTCAGCCCGGCAGAAATACCCAGTCTTAGGGATTAACACACAGATATTGCGTAAAACTGTTGGGATGCAGTCTAAAGCCAGTCTGGAGCGAGATGCCATTTGTGTTGGACGTCTACCCCCACCATTTTCACCGGCTCCAGGCTCGTCTCATCTGCAACTCTCCTGTGCCATTTTGGAGACCCCAGCTGTGTCATCGATCAGGATCGATATGCATATCGATTCCCCCAACATCGACTGGCTTTAAAATTAGCTGAAGACCACAGGTAACCTCTTTGGAACTATGGCCTCCAACTTGGGATATTTTTTCGTTTCTTCTCTCACCCAGACATTTTTTATTTTGTTAAGTATTTTTCCTCGCTAAAATGATTCCTCTTCACTATATTTATTTTTACTATTTGATTTTTTTCTTTTATTTTGGAAGTTTATTTTTTTATATGTTTTATTTTGATGGACATTTTTTTTTTATTTCTCATTGAGTATTTTCTTTATGTTTTAAAGCTCGTATGTATATATTTAATCGATTTATTAAATATTGTAAACATTTGGAAGGGGATTTTCTTTATTTGCTTATCATAATATCTTTAATTAATGGAGTAATTTTATTTAATATTATTTTGTCGTACATGTATTTTTCATGTTTTACAGGTCTCATTTTACTCTTTTATTCCCTTCTTTCCCACCATATAATTTTGCTCGAATTCACCGCATCTCTGAGGAAACTCACCGGGGAAAGGTTTGTATTTTCAATTTTGAAGTACCAATGGCACCAACACCTGCTTTCTAAATACTATTATAATATTTTGAAAAAAATGTTATTAACTCAAATTAATCGGCCTACTTTTCCTTTAAGGGAAAATGAGAGATGGATGAAATGGAATTAACCATCCATGAAATAGATCCTTTCGAGAATACATGATTCCGCTGGCTAGCGGCTAGACTGGGAACTAGATGAAATAAACGAGGGGGCGCTGAAAGAGGCAATATTAACGCCTGGATTGGGTCCTAGGGAGCTCAATGGCCACCGGGGCCCGGCGGATAATACCCCAGCGCTCTCTATTGCCCGCCTCTGTCATAATGGATTAGTGTTTCATTTCCCAGCAGCCGTCATCGGGGAATTAAATGGAGAGTCTCTTCAACGACCTCCAGTTCATCGCTTCAATGATAATCGTCAAGTCTATCATTAAGGGCTCCGTAGGCGGGGAACATCTTAAATTACTTCTATCCAAGGATATTTTAATGCTCGTTAGCGATTTATTGTTTGTTAGTTCAATGGAAAATATATCACTTTGATTTTATACGTATTTATTTATTACCATCTTTAATATACACCACTTCTAACCACTACAATGCTTGATGAAAATCTTCTATTGTCTAAAATTGTTCTATAATTAGTGTTGCCCAAAATCGGTCTTTGTCTCGCACTTTTGCAAGAACAAGGCCAGGACTAGTAAAAAAAAATCTATTTTTTAAATAAAAAATTTGGGAGTGGGGTAGCTCAGTGGTAGGGTACTGGGCTTACAATGCTAAAGGTCCCAGGTTCGAAACTGCTCATAGCAGACAATTTATTTATCTGTTTCATTGGCCGTGGGCCGACCCTGGCTCGGGAGACCTTCCTGGGGCACACCCAGCCTCTATAAAGTGGGTACCCTTAATTAAAATATTGATTAAGGGGGAAAACCTGGCGGTTGAGCGTGATATCGGTCAATTCACTTCCTTGCTCAACCGTTGACCTAGAAACTGTACTTTCCCTAAAATAGTACTGAACCCCAGACCCTTCATGGGTTGTAGTGGTACAGGTTTTTTTTTTTTTTTTTTTTTTTTTTTTTTAAATAAAAATTAATCCAAAATAGTTACTAATACTTGACAATCTTAGTTACGAATTGGTATAACTAATATACTAATTTATCATTCGAGCTTAGTTAGGTTTCTACTAACTAAAAAAATACAGTAATATCTCTACAGTAATAAGCTAATAAGTAACTGCAAGACACTTGTTCTTATTTCTTGCGTTCTTATTTCTTTCTAGATTCTTGCGCAAGACCAAGACCATGAACAAGACTGAGTTTGCAAGACCAAGACTCGTCTCGATCTCGTATTTGGGCAATACTAGATATAAAATTCGTTTGCCAGTTCATCAAGAAAGCGTGTAGCTTTTTCTTTTAGCAAGAATGCAAATGTAGTAATGCTGATTAACAGACCGACCTTCATGAAACTAAAATTGTGTTTCCCTTCTCATCCATTTAGGGAATAAAGTCGGAAATAATATGGATGTTTTTTTACATAGAAATAGAATATATGAGCTTTTTTCCTATTTATGAATAAGGAAAACCTATGACCTAAGGACTCTAACAAGATACGTGTCAATATGGTTGACAATAGCGACAGGATACCTCTTTACGATGTCAAATACATATCAAATGATATGTATTGCCGGGAAAGGGGAAGAGTTGCCGGAAAACTCCGATGTAACAGAATCTTTCAGAGAACTGCATTGTGTGGCTTGTTATCGACACAATGTAGTTATATCCGTCGTACGAAATAAAATAGGTATCCTTATAGATCGTGAAAGCATCTCTAAATTGAGGAAACATGACCTTAGAAGAAGAATAAAAAGATGATATCCTTTAAATATTCTTGTACGAATATAAATTTGGTTTATAAACTGTCAACCTCAAAGCGAAAGTCTCAAAATTGTAAATAACACATTAAGGGTTAATTGTAAATGACCTTTTGTTTGGTGGGAATTGTAAATGGCCTTCCGTTTTGTCGGGGACTAGATTATTTACACTCGTTAATTTTATTTTTTTTAAAACGAAACCCAGGCACTGGATATAGACTTTTGAGGGTGTTGGGAATTAGGAAACCTAAAGCTTTTGTGACAAGAAATTTTATATATATATATATATATATATATATATGAAATATGGGACTGAAGAAATACAGTTTGAATGAATTGACTCACCTGGTTTGTTAATCTTCAATTGTGAGGCATATAGAACAACTAAATGAAAGGACTATTCACTCCTGTGTAAAAAAATAATTTATTTCTACAGCTGTAATAAATCGACTCTATTAAAGTGTTATAACTATAGGCTTGATCTTCTTAATCTTAGGTGTAGTAGACTTCTCTTCTCACGTTCTCTTCTCGTTCCGCCTTCATGCCCCATCCTCAAGTACCTCCTTCCTTCCCCGGCGTCCTTCTCCAGCTGTTGCTACCTGATTGGGCCTATTCCAACCTTCTTCCTTCTTCGTCGATTGCTTATCGATATGAGACTTTTCAATGAATAATTAGTCCACTGCACAATTGAGTACAATTCATAGTGCAACCTCATATTCCTATATATTCCCTATATTCCTATATTTCCTATAATAGTGGAGGATATCTACTACATAATGGTGATAACCTCGAAGTCTATGCATTGTTAACAATGTATTTTTTTTTTAACCTAATATTTCAACCCACACCTGTCATTGTGAAATCGTTTGTAGTGTGTTCGTATGTGGCCGTGAACTTGTTGTTGGCATATGTAGGTCTTTATGTAATGTAATACTGTTAACGTACAAGGGAGCCTTCGTGAAAGTCCTGAAAGTTTATCATTGAAAATTCTATTTATTCAGTTTCTGTCTAAGTTTTAATTTCGAGTGTCTTGAAAAGAGTGAATATAGCAATCATAGTCTTAGGTTAAGTGTTTTTGTTTTTTTCTTGATATGTGAGCCCTATGTTATTCTTCTATCAAATGCCAGTCTTACATATTTAACTTTATCTGCATGGAGAATTTGAACATTGTCGAGGTAAATAGAAGGGCAAGTTTCACGCAGAAAAATAAAAGTAATATGCTGCAATTTGTCTTGGTTGATTCGAATTTTCTGGAATTTTTGTAAGGTAACATTGTGCAGTCTGTGCTGCGTGTACTACATTTTTGTCTTGTTAATATTGTTATATCGTCTGTGTAAGTCTGGTTGTCAGAGTTTTGAAGCTGTGTGGGATATCATTTGCCTAAATGATATATTGCAGCATAGCGAGTACTGACACTTGAGGCACTTTTGCTAAGGCCGGCTTAATCGTTGAAAATGCCTTAATGGTGGTCAGCGAAAAACCTGATAAAAAAAAAGATTGAAGAATAACATAGTAGGTCGGAGGGGGTATAGTCTGAAAAGAAATTTTATTAATTAGCTCTGACGTCAGCCTCTATCGAACGCTTGAGGAACATATAGAAATACTCCTGTTGCATAAAATGTATGCACTAGTGCCGTCGCAATGAATTCCGTCACTCTGTGTAATTCATGAATGGTTGAATGGTGTGGTTGGATCGGAATCCAAGTTTATGTTCAGGTATTATGTTTTCCTTCGTCAATATGTCAGAAAGTCTCTCGTAGAGAAGTTTCTAAAAAATTGTAGAACATATTGGGAACTATATGATTTTGGCCTATATGATGAAGGGAAGTAAGTGTTCCTGTTTGGTTTGTGAAACATTGTAATGTATGAATATTCTCTGTTTGAGGGAAGTTCGTTTGTTCTGAGTATTGAATTATATTCAAATAAAGAAACGTTTAAAATAAAGAAACATGTCGATTGCTTCAATTATTGTGATGAAAACGAAAATGTTAGGATAAGAAACATTAATTTTGCCACTGATAAATATGAATCAATTTCTATGACAGAGATCTGAGGGAAAAACAAGGTTTCATAACCAATTTACATACAAAATATTTGAAAATCATTATTTTTAATTTCTATAAATAAAAAGTGTATTTAGGTAATTATGTTTATTTTAATACATGTCATTTAATGGGAAAACAAGAAATAAAAATTTTCAACTGTTAATTATAGTCATTTTTGCTGAAAAATAATTGTACCTTTAGGTACCAGGATAAAAAATCATACTATTTTTATACAACTTGAAGTGAATCTCAAGTTTTGCATGATAAACTTCAATTTAATTGGTATGGACTTGAAGTATAGTTGGAACATGATAACTCTATATTCCTTTGAAGTGAATTTTTACTTGTTTACAGTAAATAAATTTTAATTAATTAAGTGGAATATATTGTCAGTTATCGCCACAACTTATTCAACAAAAAAAGGCATGACGTATTTAAAAAAATCATGACACTGGGATTTTCTACTGTTCTGCTGAAAATTGGCCCGTTGTTTATATGAATTCTTTTGTATCTGTTGAAGTCTGCCATCACTGTAAAAATTTCTCTAGAAGGCGGTGGCACACAACCAAGACGACTGGTGGAGGTTGATTTTGGAGGCCAACTCACTAGTGGGTTGTAACACATAGGAAAAAGGATAAATCAAATTCATCTTAAATACATTCATACCTTATACAAATATACATTTGTCCAAGGTTATCAGAAGCAGGCTTTATCCTCGACAAGTGGATGATAAAGCCTGCCTGACACTTCAGGGGATCCCAGCGCTTCTCTAACTGCTGCGTCAATTGAAATATAAACATTTTTTAAATATGAATATAAAGCATAAAAAATATTTAATTTCCTTCTATATATTATTTAATGGAAATATCAATTCTTCTGCTCTCCTTGATAAGATTAGTTTTCTAGTTTCTGTCCATATTTGTCACCATCAGCTTTTTCCAAGAAATTTTCATTGAACTAAACATGCCTTCCAGTCACACATGAATCGAATTCAGTTAAATGCTAATTTATTTGCATCCTAGGTAGATTTCTTTGACAATTCTTGAACTTGGTATAAGTTCTAAGAAGGTTCTAACTAACAAATTTGGACTAATTGATTGAGAACGGTCCCAAGTGCGTTGTTCACAACTCTACTTAGGGATCGCCAACGATAGTCGATATTATCGAAATATCGATCATATTCATATATAATTCCTAGCGCTTTCCGTAAACGTTACTTTTAATTTTAATAATTAATGGAAGGAAAATTTAAATATTTTGATAATATAGGACACCCCTACACTGGAGCCCCATACTTAAACTATCCTTAAATAACATTTATTTTCTTCTAGACATATTCTATGTCTCACGTGTGGTCATAGCAAGTTTGTTAAGAGTTTGTACGAACAGAGCAATAACAGATGTCAGTCTATTCGAAGTTAGAAACTTTTTTTAACAGCATTCAGCATAATGGCCGTTGTTGAGAAAGTCGATTTAACTGTCTGCAAAAATTGGAACCGTTTATGCTTAACTGTTGAAGAATGCAGAGAGGGGAAGGAGGGTGAAGAAATATCTTGAGAGTTGGAAAATGGGCTCCAGCTGGTGCGAGTTGGGAAGCGGCGGAGTCTTTTATCAAACTGCTCCTTATCAGGAGGCCTCGCTCAGTCGTCTTCAGCTCTTTCTTTTCTCTCTCAGCGGTGTTTTTTTATCTTGTCACAGGCTCAACGCTTTCTCCGGTTGTGTCTCCATAACATATGTTTTGAATAAATAAGAACGAAAAAAGGACAAAATTTAGTATAATTAACCATTAGCTGTATAACGAAAACGTATTCAGTTCATCTAAAATGAAATTATGAATAAAATATATATTATTATTATATATATATATATATATATATATATATAATATATATATATATATATATATATATATATATATATATATAATTTAACATATGTCTATTATAGGCCATAGGTCAGCAAAAAAAAACAACACAGTTTTTTTATATATTACGTGTATGTTTATTCAACGTTTCGGCTTCAGGAGCCATTTTCAAGAACCTGCAAACTAAATTTTAATTTACTTTTTACCATTCAAGTATAGCCTCAGACAATAAACTTGTATCATTCACCTACCATGCACCGCGCCATAAAATTTGGGAAAAAAACCTATTAATAAATTAGATAAATTATATAGTAGAACTAAGGATATTATTCCAAAAGAAAAACTAACTAATATTGTTTATAAAATACGATGCGAGGATTGTGAAAATAAAGCATATTACGGACAAACCTCACAATGGTTTGAACGTAGGATACAGCAACATAGACAAAATTGCAGGTCTAAAACGACAAAATCAAAATTAGCCACAGGATTATCGCAGCATACCACAAAAAATGGACATAAATTTGATTTCGGTACTGCTTCCGTGTTGCATAGAGAACAAAATATTGGAAAACGTAGAATCATTGAATCTATTTTTATCACTAAAAATCTAAAACATTCAGTGAATCAACAGACAGATGTTGATAATTTAAACACGTTTTATGCTAGCACAATTGACAAAATTAATATATAACATACTGATATAAAACAGCTGATCACTAACCCCTCCACCCCAATCCTTATGTAAGTAAATCCAGTCCTGTATGAATGCTCTATTGAAGAACAATACTTTCTTGATACCGTCTGCAAATAGAGGTATATAAATCGAAAATTAAAAATTTTTAAATTAATTATAGCAGTCTATTTTTAATTTATAATTATATATTATAATTTTTAGAAACGGAAAACGACATTCTTTGAAATAAAAGAATGAATTAGGACGAATCATATCGTAATGACAAATTTTAAAAATTTTATGGCGCGGTGCATGGTAGGTGAATGATACAAGTTTATTGTCTGAGGCTATACTTGAATGGTAAAAACTAAATTAAAATTTAGTTTGCAGGTTCTTGAAAATGGCTCCTGAAGCCGAAACGTTGAATAAACATACATGTAATATAAATAAAAAATGTGTTTTTTTTTGTGACCTATGGCCTATAATAGACATATGTTAAATTATGAGAAAATGGCACCAAACCCCTTCGGGTTTTTCCTTCGATGGGACTAGAA
This sequence comes from Nezara viridula, assembly GCA_928085145.1. Lineage (NCBI taxonomy): Eukaryota > Metazoa > Arthropoda > Insecta > Hemiptera > Pentatomidae > Nezara > Nezara viridula. Next base: position 67,293,761 of record OV725082.1, read on the forward strand.
AATTATATATATATATATATATATATATATATATATATATATATATATATATATATATATATATTTATATTTATATATTGTATACATATTATATGTAAATATATATAAAATATATTTTAGTGCATCTATAACGTATTGGGGAGTGGGGTAGCTCAGTGGTAGGGTACTGAGCTTCCAATGCTAAAGGTCCAAGGTTTGAAACCCAGTTCATGGCAGAAAATTTATTTATCTGTTTCATTAGCCGTGAGACGACCCTCCTGGGGCACACAGCCTGTATAAAGTGGGTACCTTTAATTAAATAATTAATTAAGGGGGAAAACCTGGCGGCTGAGCGTGATCTCGGTCAAATCACTTCCTTGCACAACCGTTGACCTAGAAACAGTGCTTTCCCTAAAATAGTACTGAACTCCAGACCTTTCATGGGTTGTAATAGTACAGGTTTTTTTTGTTGTTTTTTTAAATAAAAATTAATCCAAAATAGTTACTAATACTTGACAATCTTAGTTACGAATTGGTATAACCAATATACTTTTGCATTTAACTCCTCTAATTTTTCATTCGAGCTTAGTTAGGTTTCTACTAACTAAAAAAATACAGTAATATCTCTACAGTAATAAGCTAATAAGTAACTGCAAGACTGTTGCGAGATTCTTGCGCAAGACCAAGCCCATGTTCAAGACTGAGTTTACAAGACCAAGACTCGTCTCGGTTTCGCATTTGGGCAACACTAGCTGTAATATTCTTTTGTCAGTTCCTCAAGAAGGCGTTTAGCTTTCTCTTTTAGCGAGAATGTAAATGTAGTAATGCTGATTAATATATCTTAGTGGTACAGCTTTTTTATTTATTTTTTTTTTAAAACGCATTGTGTTTTTCCGGGCATTATTGACTATTTATGGTTTTAAAATAAAATAAAGTCTACTGAACTACTTTCACTGACCAAAATATGCTATATCACCGTTGATGCATTTATTCCAAGGTGTTGGTATTCATCACATTAATTTGGAATTGCATTTTCTAGCAAATGTTTACTAATAAAATGTCTACTTTTTAACGTCCCTAATGTCCTTTAAGTCACACGGAAGGTCGCTATGGATCCACTTCACAGAATCAATTTCTTGATAAAAAATTTCAACGAATTTCCCATTGTAATAAAAAAAAAAGATACACTGTGAGTTTTTAAATATATTTATTGAGTGAACAGCACGGTTAAATAATTTAAATAAATCTCTCTCTCTCTCTCTCTTTTTTTTTTGACAGCTACCAATGGGTAGTTTCTCTTAATTTTGTACATGTCAAATTAATTATTTCATATATACTAGTTGTATTTATCATTATACAGTTGTAAATTTCAATAATAATAATAAAAAAAATTTATTTATGCATTTAGTATTACACCAATCTGTCACTTGGATATTAGTTATAGTGAGGTAGGATAACATTCACACTATATGTACAGAAATATAAAATAAATAGAAGAAAAGTAACAATAAATAATAATCAAAAAGTATATACAATAAATAAAATAAAATAACCTAAAAATAAGAAAATTAAAATTAAAACTAACAAAAACACATGCATACCTATTTACACTATCAGCAATCAGGCGAGGGAACTCCGAGGAAGGCCTGTCCCCCCAACTATGGAGGGAAAAGTTGGACACCAGGAGAACCCTGCGCTGCTCTCTTAACCGCATTACTGGTAAAAAAAATATTAGAAATCAAAACCAAAAATACGCTTACAAAATTGTGAACTTTAAATTCTCCATACCATTAAATACGAACTCAGAAATCACTGATTATTAGGAACACTTATAATAGGATTAAATTGAATAAAGTAATAATTAACAATAAACATCGTCATAAAATTGGCATCGGCCTCTAGAGGCCTCTAATCTCTCATTGTTAGTCACGTTTGCTCCAAATGAATACAAGATTTGCAGTTTCAGACAAACTCTTCTAAAATGTCCCAGACTTCTGTCAGTTGGTCGATTTGCTTACGTTGTTGGCGTGTATCTTGGTATTCAAATCTTAGGGATCAATGTAAAAATCGAAAATTTCGTACACTTCATTCCCACAAATCATCTACATCTCTCCCCTCCCCCCCTGCTTAATGCATTCCTGAAATATATAACAGTTCAATAAGAGCTTTGACTTCAATGTTATCAGTTGCTATTTCATCTGTTTATAGTAAAAAAATTCCACATACGCCGTCAATCCTCAAGTTTTCCTTCAACACTGGTCATCCTACACTGCATTATAAGAGGAGAATACGCGGAGAGAGGGTCCTGCTCTCCCGAGCTGTATATAAACATCAAATAGACCGCTCGACGGATCTCTTAGATGACATGAAACCTTCGGAGTGTTAAAAAGTAGTCCTGATGTCTAAATGAATGGTAATTGGTCGAAAGGTCTGGACGGCAGAACGGGTGAGATTTGCGTCAGTTTCAGAAAAGAAATGCATTCACTATATATAAACTTAGCTTTTATGAATGATAATGGTTAAAAAATTAGTATTTTTGGCTTAGAAATATTGTGTTGCTTAGGTTTCATTTTAAGATGTATTAATATATTGAATTTTCATCTTTGTTTCAGGTTAGTGTTGTATCAACTATTAATGAAGATCTAGACAAGATTTATTGGTATGTTGATTTTTGACCTTATTGCTATATTTACGCCTCAGTTCAAGAATTCAGTTGCGATTGTTTAAGTATCTAGTTTATTTTACTTACATAAACAAATATGAACCAAAAAAAAATATACATTTTTCTATTTTGGCGGTTTCTACACAAAAGCCCTTCCCCCATAGATATACCAGTGCATTTCAGGGAAGAGAGAATAAATAATCTTCATATATTATGGCATTTAATCATATTGTAAAATCTATCATGCTTCTTTTAAAGATAATGTAGAATTTGGGGAGAAGCTCCTTCAGGGAACTAGAGGCAACACAAACATTAGTCGGTGCCACAAGGTTGGTGAAGAGACCTGACGCTTTTCCAAACATTGACACAACTTACTCCTGCTTCAAGTGCACTTCTAGCCCTATATTCCTACTTGAGGTAAACGAGTGGTCGCCTAGAATAACTCAACTTCTTCTGATGTAAAGCTGGACCAGAATATAGTTTTCGTTATAAAAGAATTTATTATTACTATGAAGGAATAAAGAAGGAAAGTAATTTGAGTTGGCATTTCAAAATTTTAATTTGAAATCAATCGCGTCAAGTCTAGACCATTTATGCGCAGGGTTTGAAGTTAAATTATATTTCCGCACGCTGGATGGTATTGATTAATAGGATAATCCACCCTCCATGGAATAAAATGAATATAAATAAGGATTTAAAACTAAGCGAACATAGAGGTCAGATGTAGATCACACCTAGTGTTGCAGAAAATCGGTCTTGCAAGACCAAGACCAAGGCCGCATAACTGTTGCAAGACCATGACCAGGACTGGTAAAAAAAATCGAGTTTTTAATAAATATTCAGACAGAATAGTTACTAATACTTGATAATCTTAGATACTATATGTTAATAATTGGTATAACCGATATACTTTTGCATTTAACTCGTCTAATTTTTCATTCGGGCTTAGTTAGGTTTCTCATATTGAAAAAAAAATACAGTAATATCTCTATAATAATAATGTGATAAATAACTGTAAGACTGTTGTGAGACTCTTGCGCAAGACCAAGACCATGACCAAGATTGAGTTTGCAAGACCAAGACTCGTCTCGGTCTTGCATTTGGGCAACACTAATTACACCAATAATCATTGCCTATATCCCTCCCTCTACTTATCGTCTTGAAAAAAAAAATCAAGTCCTTCTGATGACCTATACCATGATCCTTCGATCTACTTTTCAGGATTTGTAATCTTCGGCTTAGAGCAAATTAATATTTCATTACCGTACCTACCTCTATCTCCGGATGCGGTAGTAATAAAAACATGTTTAAAAAACATTCTTATATGATTAAAATAAAAAAAATTCTTTGCTATAGAAAGATAAAAAGCCTGTGTCATTGGGCCCGCTTAAATACGCAATACCCGCCTGGATACTAATACCAGTGAAGTCGTTGAGAGAAGAGCGCTGAGATCTCCTATAGTCCTGCCTTTCCCTCTATAGGCGGGTGAAAGTTCTGACTTGAATTTCTCCTGGATATTTGTAAATAAGAAACGGATATTTAAAAATAAGTAATCCTTAATTTATGTTCTTATCTTGATTACTTTAAGTATGAATGTATTTTCGTAGAATATTATTAGTATGCACATTGGAATGTATTAATAATAATATAAATTATTGATATTTTACTAGTGATTCATTTATGTTATTTCTATTTATTGTAAATATGGTGTGAATTGACTTTATTATTATTTTGATTAATATACTTAATTGAATTTACTGATTTAAAAATATATATGTTTTTTTTTTTTCTAAAATTAATATAAAACACTTTGGAACCTGGAGCACTGAATGGATATGAAGTTAACGAAAATAAGGAATATATAAAACAATAATCACAAAACCATTTCAGCATAAAAAGGTAGATTTAAATATTTTTGAAAATTTGATATTTTTATGTTTGCATTTTTATTCTACAAAAGTTAGCAGTTGTAATGCTCCATCACGTAGTGAAATCAATTTTTTTTAGGTTCTTGATGATTTAAAAAAAAAAAAGATAAATAGATAATGATAACAATTATTTTTATAAAAATCACTTTTAGATTTTTAATTTTTATATTTATTTTTCTTCAAACAACAGTTTCTCGCTTTTTACGAAGCGGTAAATTCTTTCATATTTCTAGGAATATTTCAAGGAATGAACCTGAACGATAATAACACATGAATAGTCTTGTGTTTAATTCATGATAAAGACGTAGAGTATGTATACCACTATTTATCTAATACATAAAGTCTGATTGAGCCAAAAGAGAGGTTTTTTTTTATCATAGATTGATATAACAGAACATTATCTGCCAAAGCCGGAATCGAACCTGGGTTCTTGGAGGTAAGAGTCTCAGATAACCAACACTCTGAAGTTTATTAAATTATTTATTTTAATATTTTATTTTTATTTTTCATATTTTATGATTCAAATTTATGCATTGAACTTTTCAATGTTGAACGAAATAAGTAGACATTAAAGTGGTTCTAACACACTTGCTTTTTATGAGTATTGATTTTTGTACTAACATAAAACAATAACTGATAATAATCAAGAAAAAAAGCGAATAAATAAATTGAGTGCTCTCATAAATTTTAAGGTATAGTTTCTTACTATTAAATTTATTTGTTTTTATTATTTCCTCCATCCTGTACGGTAATTGACAACACTTTTTGTTCATACTCTATTGTAGAAATTTATAATTTTTTAAAATTTAAAGTTTTTTTCTACAGCTTTTTCGTTGTCAATGATATTTTCTTTTAGGCTCTGAGCCATATCCAATTTTTTTCTTATATTTCTATATACTGGGCAGTCTTGGATGATGTGTTGGACTGTTCTTGGCACCTTACAACCCTCGCATGTCGGTGGGTCCAGTCCTGTTAGTAGATAGGCATGTGAAAATTCACAATGTCCAATTATTAAGCTATACTGTTTTTTCCTTCCTGGAGATTCGAGAGGTTTTTCATTTGGAACGGTGGCTTTTTATTTCTTTTAATTTAGCTTCTTTTTGTTGCCATCTGTTATGCCACATTATCCGCAATTTTTTCTTTATTTTCTTAAGAATATCTTCTATGGGGATTTCATTAATTATAACTGTTGGATCTCTTTCACGCCTTCTCACCATATTGGCTGATTTGACTGCCTGCTCATTTTCGTCAATTCCACTGTATGAAGGGACCCAGAAGAACATTTTTTCCATTTCACTTAGTTTCCTCCAAATATTTTTAATAGCTCTCGCCAGTTTGGTTGTCGGTTTTTTCTTTTAGATGGCTAGAATTGATTTTGTCTCAATGTACGTTAAAGTTTCTCTAATTGCGATGATCTCTCCACTAAATACAGAGCAGACCTCCGGAAGTTTGAAATACTTTTCTATTTGAGAGTTGACAATGGCGCACCCTACTTCACTGTTTACTTTTGAAGCATCAGTATATATGGCATTACATGTAAATTGCTGTGCACGAGTCACTCTATTTCTTTCTTTTTTTATTTTCATATGCTGAATATTCATCGCTGACATGTCGCATTGCATAGTCCTTCAACTTTTTCTAGAATTCATCATTTTTTTTTTCTCTCTATACGGGCTATTCTCGTTCAGCTCACTGTAATTTTTATCCTATCAGTTGAGTCTATATGATTTTTCCTCAATGCTATACGATCAAATGCATGTCTTTGTAATATTGATAATTAAGTTATTAAAGAACCATTTGTCTTTACAACTGCTTAATGTCTGAAACATCATTACCACGCATAAAAATGCTTTTTTTAAATTTGTAATCAAACTTATTTATACTTATAAATAATAACATAGCTCACTGAATCATATGTGTATTTTTTTACTTGTTGGTTTTAGTGATGTATGCTTATTTACTTTCTCCCATTACTTTTATGATATTTCCAAGCAAAAAAACAAAAAGATAAAACCAAGGACCTGTATAAGTTGAGAAAATTATATCAACGAATTTGCATCGTAACATAACTTGGCTTTAGCATTATCATTACCGGGACACCATAGTAATGTTTTTATTACTTCTCGCAGTTTTTTTTTTATAATCTGAGTAATTAATTCTATTTTAGTTTTAAAAGAATTGAAAATGAAAAAAAAAATGGTTGAATGGATGCGTATTTATAATTCACTACACACAGAAAGACCTATAACTTATAATTTATCATTTGCTCCATTTTATTCTACTCCTTACTACTTTATATTAAAGAAAACGTTTAGATTTAAACCAATTGTCTTTATACTAATTTGAAAATTTTGATTTTCCTATAAAAAAGACATTAGGTCTTGAACCGTTGCTGAGACTATTAGCTAATTGTGCACTATGAACGATGGTGATGTTGATATTAAAATACATTATATTTCATCATTAATAATTACATGGAGTAAGCTGTTTATAAATATTTGCAATTAAGAGAAAAGTAGCATTATAGCATTATGCCGAAAAGCTTCTTAACCTACGGAAAGTCAACATGGTGACGTTATATCGCAACTACTTTAAGTTTAATATAAACGGAAAATAATTTGTAAATTTCACAGAGTAGTAGAAGAGCCACTCCGCTTAAAAAGGAATGAACCAATAGGAAGAATTTATTTAAAAATATTTTTTGAAAATAAGAGACCGGAAATAAGATGAGACCTTTTGAGAAGAGCCGATAGAGAAGTTGAAAGAGAAGAGTCCTATGGAGGAGTTGGAACTGATGTGTGAAGAGAGACGGTCTTTGAAGGTAGCGATAAGCGAATGAGTTTAGTGACGCATGAGGCAGTGTGTGATAAAGTCTGGAAAACTGGCAGAACAGAAGCGTGAGTCCAGCAGTGGTGAGAGAAAACCCGGAAATGGAAAAGGGAAGGAAGTTGTCTCGAAGTCCACAATTTTCTTCAACAAGCCATTTCCCATTTATGATCCAGGAAGTACTCATGTAATTAATGAGTTTATTATTTATTGAATCAATAATGTAATTATTAATGCCTCGTGTCACCTTTCTTGAACTTATGTCTTAATTTTTATTTATATATTTCTACACTACATAAGAATTTTACTTACAAGATTTCGCATAACTTCATAAAATTAACTTCCCTAATTGAAGTAGAACTGTTACCTAAATTAGAACTCGATTTTTAGTAATTTAACCCAGAGGGTTTCATGAGGTTCGCAGTTGCGTCATCAAAATTTTTGAGAAGGGCAATTTTTGACGGTCTAATATTTTAGAAGTAGACAACATCAATGAGAATAAAACCTACATTGTATTAAAATACAATGGATTTAATTCAAATCGTTAGAGCCGTTTGTGAGAAAATCGTAAAAATGTCTTACCGCTTATTTTGCTGTAACATATAAGGTATATACAAACCTTAAACATGCAATTTCACTATCGTACGATTTTTCATTTTTGAGCTAGATTATTAACACACAATCATACACCGTATTTCCGTTGAAAACTCAGATTCAAAACTTTTCATGATCGCAATAATTTCCCTTACTATATATTTAATATGAAGGCAAGTGAAAGTAAAAATCAATATAAATATATATTAAACATACCTCAATCTCTTAAACATTAGAATGAGGTCTGTGGTATTCCTTCCTTATTAGGAATAATATATATTTTTCGGTTGGCGCTACAGATTATAAAGATCTTTGACCGCGAGAAGTGGTCTCCTAGACCACATCCCGATTCCTGATTTAAGTACACGGGGGTAGGGTCATCATTTCTACGCTTATTCGGAGTGAGTTGCCTCCAGTAGGCTGACGGGCTTCACATACCCGAGGGAGGGAATCTCGGGCAGCTTTCTCTGATGGACGGTCACCCAAATCGGGCGGTCCGGTCACGCATGGCGTTGCTTAACTTGGTTACCTATTGCAGGCGCACGACTAACCCAGCACGATTTATATATATATATATATATATATATATATATATATATAAGATAAAGACCGGAGACCGGCGATATCAGCCTTAATACCGTCCTGAATGTAAATAAACATATGAAATGTATATAAGGAGGATTACTAAAGGAATAAATCAGTATCTTTTCTGAAACCGTGAGTGTTGCATTTCAAGCCCTTTCCTTTCTTTTTTTTTATTGTTAGAGTCCGCCGACGCTTAACTGGTGCCGAAACCCGGGACTACGACAGGAGAACAGAGAAGTAATTTTTTTTTAAAGTCATTTTTTTTCTCTTGGTTTTTTTTTCTTCTCCTAGTCATAAGGAAAGAGTGAAATGCCAACAGAGGGCTTAATCAGGCCGGGAGTGTTGAGCGCCCCGGAAATCCCTCAACCTCAAGAAATTCCGCAGATACCTCAGATCGCGCAGGCCCCTCAGGTTCCTCAGATACCTCAAATACCTCAGGTACCGCAGATTCCGCAGATCCAGGAGATCCCTCCCTTACCGAGGGACACATTGGCAGAAGCGCACGCTAACGCGCTGGAATGGATGAAAATAAGAGCGGCGACCACGCAGGACCTTCGAAGAGCCATTGCGGACCTGGAACGCTTCGGTGGCGAGGTAGGTGAGCTCAACCATTTCCTGAAAGGCGGAGACCGCCTCATGTCTAGAATAGAGGTAAAGGTGGCGGAGGACCTGGTAAACCTAGGGGACGCGGAAGCGTTGAAAGCGGCTCTGGTGTGCCGAGTAAGGAGGAGCATCCTGAACCAAATTCAGGCGGACGAGGAGACACCATGGCCGGTGATTAAGGAGCGACTGAAGAAGGCCTTCGGAGGAGGCAGATGGACGCCGGAGGAAGACATCTTCCAAATGTTTAGGGAGCGCCGGTCCCAACGTCAGACGAGGGGCCAGTATGCGGGGGTACTAGTGGCAAAGTACAACCGCATAACGGAGAAAATGCGCGAAACAATGAGTGTGGGAGAGGTGGAAGCCAGGATGGAGTTCCTCTCGACGATACTCAAGGTCCAGTTGGCGAAGGAAACGGGAAGGAGAGACGGATTGCCCAGGGAGAGATCATTCCTCGAGTGTGCCCAGGAAATGATCGACCTAAGCGCAAGGGAAGAAGAGACTCGGATGGACGTGGAAGAACCAGGGTGGATCCGGGTGAATGACAGACGACCCCGGACAGCCCCGATGGGTTGGAAGAGGAGAGAAACGGTACAGCCGAGCGGAGAAAAGGTCAGGATGGGTGAAAAAAGATCCGGACAAGTGAGGCCGAGGAATGGACCCCGCAGGGAAGACAGGAAATGTCATGGGTGCGGAAAGCCAGGACATTTAGTTGCACAATGTCCGCGCACTAGATGTTTCGAGTGCGGTACCGAAGGGCATATTGCTAGGCAGTGCCCGTACATATTCCGGAGGAGAGAAAGAACTCAAGACGAGCCCATGGAAGTAAACACGCAGAAGCTGACAAGACGGGCTAGGATGCAGCGGAAGGACGGATCTTCGGGAGAGGCAACCGAGGAGTCGGGAACTTCGGGGACAGAGACGGACGAACCAGGTAGCAGTGGAGGCGAAGGAGGCAGGAGCAGCCAACGGACCGAGCAGCGACGAACGGCGGCGGGGAGGAGGAAGCTGGGCGGCATCTGAGGAGTGTGGCAGCAGAGAGGCGACCGCACAGCAACATGCAACAACATCCGAGGTAAGCCATGCTGGTTGCCAATTATCGAGGTAGACGGGGGAGTAAAGTGCCTCGTGGATACCGGGAGCTCGAGCACTATTATGACCAGAGGGGCGTTAGGGAAAGTGTGCGGGAGTGAGAGGGCACTCCGGATCCAAAAATGCGATTGCCAACTAATCACTCTGGGTGGCCCCTGTAGCGTAGAGGGAGAAGCGACAATAAGACTTGATCGGTGGGCAGGAAAAGAGGGCGAACTGAAGGTACACGTAGTAAAAAACATGACTCGGGAATACCAGGTCATAGTGGGGTGCGATTTGTTGGGGCAGGTAGGGGCGAGCATTAGGAATCGTAGAGGAGCCTGGAGTGTTAGGTTGGGAAAGAGGAAGTTCGGATGTATAGGGGTCGCGAGAGAAAGAAGGGTGCGGATAGGGGCGGTGAACAGAGTGGAGGACTGGAGGAAGTTGCTACAGGAGGAGTTTAGGGACATTTTCTTCAGGGAAGGTGAGGTATTAGGGGTAACAGGGAGGACGGTGCATGAAATCCCACTGAAGCAGGATAGGGTAACTTACGTGAAAGAGAGAAGATACCCGCAGGCGTTGAGGCAGCATATTCGAGAGGAGCTAGATAGTCTAAAAGAACAAGGGATCATAGTTGATAGCACCTCACCATTCAATAGTCCCCTGTGGGCGGTGAAGAAGAAGGCAGCACCGGGGGATAATAAGGAAAAATACAGGGTGGTAGTAGACTATCGTAAATTGAACGATAACACGGTAGACGAGAAGTACCCGATCCCCAGATTCGAAGATATACTGGATAGGTTGAGTGGAGCCGTGGTCTTTAGCACGTTGGACCTTAAGGCGGGATATCACCAAATACGGATGCACCCGGAAGACCAACACAAAACAGCGTTCACATTCGAAAGGGGGCATTATGAATTCACAAGAATGCCGTTTGGTCTGAAGAATGCGCCCATAACATTTCAGCGTCTGATGGACGAATTTTTGAGGGGTATCGATGACTCGGTATGTCAGGTATATATGGATGACCTGCTGATTTTTAGCAGAACGGAAACCGAACACGTGGGACATCTGAGGTCAGTATTCGAGAGGCTCCGGAAATTCGGGCTGAAATTGTCAAGCGAGAAGTCTCTGCTGGGACAAACGCGGATTAATTTTTTAGGCCACACTATCTCTAGCGAGGGGGTCAGACCGGATGCGGCAAAGGTGGAGGCGATCACAAGGATGGCGGTACCACGGGACGTGAAGGGGATCCGTAGGCTTCTTGGGACGCTGAACTACTACCGGAGATTCGTACCTGAGATGGCAGAGTATTTGGTACCCATTAACAATTTGCTGAAGAAAGGCGCGAAGATTGTGGTGACACCAGAGATGGAGAATAATATCCGAAAATGTATGAATAGGTTGCTGACAGAGCCGGTGTTAGCGTTCCCGGATTTTGAGAAGCTCTTTAATATAACCACCGATGCGAGCGAATACGCGTTAGGGGCCGTTTTGTCCCAGGGGGGGAGTGAGGGTGAACGACCGATAGCATACGCGAGCCGTCGGCTTACGGGTGCGGAATCGCGATACAGCGCTTTGGAGAGGGAGCTACTCGCGATAGTGTGGGCTATCGACCATTTCAGGCCATACGTATTTGGGAGGAAGTTTCGAGTCCACACCGACCACAAACCCCTGCAGTGGGTAGGGAAACTTAAAGAAACCTCAGCTAGAGTCACGCGATGGAAGGAAGTCCTTAGCCAATACAATATAGAGGTGGTGTATAAGCCGGGAAAGGAGAACGTGGTGGCGGACTGGCTCTCTAGGGCCATCATGATCAACGCGGTAGAAGAGGACGGGGGAGGACCATCGCGAGACGTGCGCCAATTCTTGAGTGAATGGACTCCCGACGGCGAAGGAGCGGAGGATATCGTCGGTATAGATGACAGGGGAGAGTCCCCGGAAGAGGAGAGCTCAGCGGAGGAAAGAGCAGTGGAAATGGAGGAGATAGACGACATCATCAATGACAAGCATCGTCAGGTAATCTGGAAAACGAGAGTAGCAGGGATGATGAAAATAGATTATCGAAGATATGGGAAAAGCAAGATTCGCGTCATCTGGTCGCAACCCGGGGTGAGTGAAGAGCAAATCTGTACGGCACTGAAGGACGCCACGGAACCTGGAAAGACGCACCATCTCTATGTTGGGAATAACACGGTATGGGATAAAATAAAGCGGATGTGGAGATCCGAGCGAATTGGTGTGGACAGAACGCTCATCCGTTGCAAGTACGCAGTGGAAACTATACAGGATGAGGAACAGCAACAGGCAGTCACATTAGCTTATCACTAGGGGAAAACCAACCACCGAGGCGTGAACGAGACGCTGCAGGCATTACGTCGAAAGTATTTCTGGTGGGGCATGAAAAAATCCATCCAAGAGGTCATAGGGAAATGCGAGGTGTGTATGCGCACGAAATATGATCGACACCCCCCCAGAGGGATTCAGGAAGAGACACCGACGGGGAATATGCCACTACAGGACCTCCAGATTGATACATTTACCTGGAGAGGGTTCAAGTGGGTCACGGTCATCGACGTCTTTAGCAAGGTAGCTATGGCACACCAGGTCATGGACAAGTCTGCCAACGCAGTTGCGGAAGCCCTACAAACCTGGGTGCAGTTCTACGGGGTCCCCGAGAGGATCACATCGGACGGTGGTAGGGAGTTTGACAATGCCGCGATTAGGGAGGAGGTGAAACGACTAGGGATTCGTTGGCATTATAACACCCCGGGACATCCTAAAGGTAGAGACGGCATTGAGCGGTTGCACAGCACCACATCCGGGTGTATCAGGAGGAAAAAGGGTTGGAGCCGGATGTTGCAATGAAGAAAGCGGTAACAGCCTACATCCACTCGATTCACTCCGTCACGGGATTTTCGCCCGTGGAAGTACTATTCGGGATGCGCAGGCCAAGGCGAGATTGCGGGGAAACAACGGTTAATGAACCATTAGTCGAGCAAATCCAGAGCAATAGGGTGGAGGTGGAAAAGACGTGGGGAAGAGTAACGGGGAAAATTAAGCGGGAAAAGGAGAAGCGGGTAGAGAGGCAGAATGTTCGCGTACGTGACCAAATGGGTGATCTAAAGATCGGGACAATAGTGTACCGTAGAGTAGGAACCAACAGAGGGAAACAATTGTTACGGTACGAGGGTCCATTCAGAGTGGTTGCTATTAGGGAGCATAATCTGCTAACGATCGAAAGCGTTAATGAACCTCGAAAGAGGAGAACCGTTCACATTGAACAATTGAAGCTCCCAATGATAGAACCGGAACAAAGACTAATGGATTCGTAGTACCCTCACCACGGTTTATAACAAATATGTTTTTTTTGGTTGTCTAAGCAAAAATATGGTGTATTTTTTTTTTATGTGTAAATAGAATCATAGCAATACAGTAGAGGAACGTGTATTTTTTTTTTTCTCTCTTGTTTTTGGAAGCAAGTGTTGTGTTTAGTTTTTTTTTTTTATTTCTTTGTATTATTGTATGTCTCGAGTGAGTTTTACTTTCTTTCAACTTTATACTTGTAAAAACAATTGTAAGGTGTTAAGACAGATAATCGTTGGCTCCGATCTAGGAATATCTAAGTTTCCGAAAAATCCTATTCGTAAACTGGTGGGGGGGAGATAAAGACCGGAGACCGGCGATATCAGCCTTAATGCCGTCCTGAATGTAAATAAACATATGAAATGTATATAAGGAGGATTACTAAAGGAATAAAGCAGTATCTATTCTGAAACCGTGAGTGTTGCATTTCAATCCCTTTCCTTTCTTTTTTTTTATTGTTCGAGTCCGCCGACGCTTAACTTATATATATATATATATATATATATATATATATATATTCAATAGACCTGTACCTCTCTGGAACCGATAGTCATATACAGATATAATACAATAAATATATCGAATACAAATATTTCAACATGAAAAATTCCTGTAATCTGAGAATCGCCCATACAGCTATAAGACGAGTTGGTCTTTTTTTATCTAACAGAAAAAGCGATATTTGTCTATTTACTATGCATAGGTGCTAGTTGTTTATCAGTAGAAAATGCCTTTCCAATCCATTACGTTTCTCTGGAATTTACGATTTAGTTTGCATAGATAAATCCGAGGATTCTAGGATTGGCCGCTGATTAAATCCGGTTACGAAACCGTGCATGATTTAATTTGCATAAATTAACTATTAAATTAAACAGATATCGGCAGTTGTCGGACCCGAGCATTGCTGTACTCACAGATTCACCATTGTTCGAGATGGTTGTTCTGTTAGATAGCGTAGAATCTCACCAGTTTAACTGTAATGTGCAGCAGTGAAAATATTTATTTTTATTCTAATTTCGAGACTTCTAAATACGATGCATTGGATTGTACATTCATTAACAGATTTTATTTATACTCAAATGTTAATTAGAGTATTGTAAAAATACGAGTAATAGCTGAAAGATAATATCACTAATCACTCCCACTCCTAATGATTTTATCTATTAGTTTTGATTCATAATACTATTGATATTAACATAATTAATCTAAATGTAATTAAACATATTCTAAAACAACAATAAAGAATAAACAATTTTGTTAAACAGATTGCAACATGTAAAAGACAGTTGTTTTTTGTTCCCAAATATTTATTATGAATGTTCGCTTTGAATATTAATTAATACCTTTTCAGAGCCGATGTGAAAATGAAGCCATTTTAATTAAAATCACTCAATGATTGAAGTTATTATAATCCGTGTATCCCTGTAACAGGATTTGCCTCGGACTTCCAGCGCTGGAATATTTGGTCCCCTTTGACAAAATTATTTCAAATATTTCCCCTTTACTCATTGACAACAATTTGATGTATCCTCCAGATTCGTTTCAATCACTTTTATTGAATGATGTATTCCTTGTCAGTATTAAATTAATTGTTTTAACATATTAGCTCATGTGAAATGTTGCTTATATTATTGCACTACTAAAAAACAATTACAAGTCTTACGCGGTTTTTAACATCTACAAAAAAATATAACAAGATGCAAATAAAATCGCATGCAAATAAAATGTAACTGGCCCCAGTGGTCCAAAAACTTTACACTAAATAATAAATATTATTTAATGTGTTTATTATTATTTTATAGACTATAAAATCTATATGATACTATATCTACTAATAAATATATGATTAAGTACCTGTTTACAACAACGTGAAAAGAAATATGAAGAATAAGCACTAACGTTAAATGTTAATATCAGAAGACGAGATTGAAAGACCCAGTCAAAGCAGTAAAATAAATTAATAATTTAATTAAATTTCTTTATCTACGAACATTTGTAGAATAAAATATTCTTTAATTTGGGTAGACTTCTAAGCATCAGGGGAGGGCACTAAGCTTCCAATGCTCAAAGTCCCAGGTTCGAATCCCGGCTCTTGCAAGAAAAAATATTTATTCTGTTTCATTGGTCTTTGGGCGATCCTGGGGTGGTGAGACCCTCCCGGGGCACACCCAGCCTCAACAAAGTGAATACCCTTAGTTATATAATTATTTATTATCGATTGAATCAATATTGTAACTATGAATGCCTCGTGTCATCATTCTTGATCTTATGTCTTAATTTGAATTTATATATTTCTACACTACATAAGAATTTATTTACAATATTTCGCATAATTTCATAAAATGAACTTCCTAATTGAAATAGAACAATCACCTAATGAAGAAATCGATTTTTAGTAATTTAACCCAGTGGTGTCCAGAATTGGGTTACATGGCGCAAGTTGCGCCAACAAGAGTTTTGAGGGGGAACATTTTGACGTGGTATTAAATTTTTGAGAGGGGCACATTTCGGCAGGGTCATTAATTTTTGGAATAGAAAGTTTTAAACTAAGGACAAGAGAAAAACAAGGAACAAACCGCAGTAAGTGTAATTGTATATGATATATGATCTTTTAAATTTTACTTTCGTTTGCACTGTTATTAAGAATAGCAGTGAAATAAAACATATTGTAAAGGGGAGAGGGAAGGTTCTTGCTCCATCGACCTTGGGGGGGGGGATGGTTACCCCTTATTTACCCCCACATCGGTTTGTTAAATTTGTTCCCATACGATAGTTATCTGCCAAATATAATATTTTTTTCTAAACCGGTCCTGTATATAAGATAAACATTTTTTTAAGAACGAACTAACTTTCTTTTTTATAACAATAATATACATAGCCTTTACCAGAAGCGCCTTTTTTAAAAAAAATATTATTCAAGACGAGTCTTGCTCTTGCGCACTCAGTCTTGGTCTTGGTCTTGGTCTTGCGCAAGAGTCTCGCGACAGTCTTGCAGTTACCTATTATCTTATTACTACAGAGAAATTACTGTATTTTTTTAGATAGAAGAAACCTATCTAAACCCGAATGAAAAATTATAAGAGTTAAATGCAAAAGTATATTGGTTATACCGATTCTTGACATTTAGTAACTAAAATTGTCAAGTATTAGTGATCATTTTGCCTTAATTGTTATTCAAAAAATTTATTTTCTTTTACCAGTCTTGATCTTGGTCTACAGTAAGGCTGTCTTGGTGTTTTCGATTCTGGGCAACAATAATGGTATTTAATAAACTAAATATTAGAGGAAAGGAAAGGTAACATTAGTACAATTTTTTCAAAAATAACATACATTTTTTTCTCTTCTCCTAGGGTGCATCAGTAAAAACCCTGGATATAGATCAAATATTTTTCAACGTACAATCACCAAAAAAAGGTTTCTTTGAAATCGGTGACCTTACATGCGTTACCTCGTCTTGTTAGTGATTTGGTTTTATGAAATGTTACTTTATTTTTCGCAATAAACTCAGGATATTACAAAATAAGCGAACATTAACTATTGCGCAAGTGGTGCTTGTATTGGTTGTTTACTTAAATATCTTATTTAAACTATGTTAGTTTAACTTTTAGTTTAACACTTGAAACTTGGTTAGTTGATCTCAAGTTGTAGTGTAGTACATAGTGTCCGAGTTGTTAACTGATTATGTTAATGACTAACATTACCAATTCCGCCCCCCCCCCCTACAGCTGTCAGTTCTATTGCTGACATCAACCGATCTGTAATGCAAATATGAACGGCTGATCTACTGCACATAGAATTATTTAAGATGACATCAACATCAAGTTAATATCATCATGAATGACATAAATATCAATTTCGTGATTGTCAGTTATATGGCGACATTCTATATTAAATTAAAAAAAAAAAAGTATGATCTTCCAATTAAAAATCAACAATAAAAAGTTGACGATACCAATCTAACTTGAGTAAGCCTTTTTAATATTATGTCATATCATTCAAATAATTTAATAGATAAAACGGTACGAATGACTGCAACATTCATGGCTTTCAAAGATTATTTCAAACTAAGATCGGTACCTTTCATATGATAACGTTCAATCTTGAACATAAAAACACTGCATTACAATGAGTTGAAAAAACTACAGCTTGGTTAGTTGTCCGTAAGATGGATTACGGACTACCAACTAGAAGAATTACACGAACGATTTTTCCCCCCCAAGATCCAGAGAACTGAAACAGATAATGTTTTTTATCTGTAGCATCAGATTATATTTTTTGTATACATATATCTGTATCTTCTCTTCGTATTTTTGTTTATATCGGTATCATATCCGCATGCTAGAATGAAATGAATGAAAAATTAAGTATATATTTTCTTATATATTATTCTAAGCGGATATTAGTCTCAGAATAAAATCAACTTTTCACTCATAGGATGAGTGAGATTCTGGTGAAATTCGGAAAATTTGTCCGGGATTAGGCCATGTACAGATGGGATATTAAGGCCATTATGTAGGATTTTAACGGTTACATAGAAGGGAGCATCGACTATTGTTTGAAGAACTTTATACTTAAAGGATTTAGTGCGTTTGGTATTAGAAAGTTTTATTGTACCCAACATTTCCAGTCCGCAAGTCCAGATAGGTTTCAGGATTGTATTATAGATAAACATTTTGTTCTCAACTGAAAGTTGAGATTTTCTTTTGAGTAGTCTATAAAGTTGACCAAATCGTAGGTTAAGATGTTGTCTTTTTTAAGACTTGTATGTGGATTCCATGCTAGTCTTTTGTCTAGAAGGAAGCCAAGATAGCTAACTTTGTCGGATAAGGGAAGTTGTATGGAGTTAATCCGGCACTGGTGGACAGGACTTGAACCAAAAGGTGATATGTTTGGATTTGGATTCATTTACTTGGATGCGCCACTTATTACAACAGTGTTCAATAAGAGAGAGGTGTCTTTGTAGATTCATGTATAATATTGAATTAATTAAATTATCATAATATCCATAAGTCATAATTCTTTGTGATACCGAAACCATGATATTTTATATATAAAGTAGATAAATCCACTTCTAATTACGAATTATAAACACATTGCAAAGTTATAACACATTTGATGTTTTTTTTTAGTTAAAAAATATATTTGGTTGTTTCTATCTATTTTCAACCTTTCGTATTCAAGTAACACAAAGCGTATTTTGCATGAGATTGTCGTTCCTTAAAGATTAAATAAATAATTTTTGAATAGATTCTGAGCATACATTTGATATTATTCATTAAATATCTACTTACTAAGAAGGTTGAAATAGAAAATTATATTGCTTTCGAAAGAGTTGCATTTTGCAAATATATGAAATCATTAGTTTTTATTCTTTAATATGTAGATCATCAGTTTCTAACATAACAGAAGGAGATTGTTGGAAGAGTATTTTTTTTTTTTTATAAATCTAATCGTTTTGAATTTTTTAGAGTCAGGAAGATGATCTTCAGGTTCGTGGTCAGTAATAAAATACATACGATTTATGTCTTTTAATCGTTTTATATGGATTAAATATATGACAAAGAATAAATGTGATTTTCTTTATTACATTCTCTTTTATTATATTTTATATAATTTATTGCCCATATCTCTCTTGACAATACTTTTTTTATGAACCGGATTTTATTTTGTATTATCTGATACTAATTTTCTAGTTTGTTAAAAGCCACATTTTCAAATCTCTTCTCTTTTTATTTCCTACTGTTTCCTGAAACATAAAATGTTTTATAAATGGTTCTGATATTGTTTATTATCTATTTTTTGTTATTCGTTCCTTTATGCTTTCATTTTCAATTTCTATTTTATTATTGTCTTATTTTATTTCTTTCCCGTGTGTATCCTATAACATTTTATTATTTTCATTTCTAAACTAAAAAAAATAATGAAACCAACTATTTTCTGTGTGTTTTAAATATATTTGTGGATACATGCAATAATTATATTATTTCTTATTTTCTTTCAAAAAAATCAAAATGATTCCCCATAGTATGCAAACTTTTTGTTCAAGATTGATCAAGCATTTGATCAATTGACCCTCATCATCCCTGCTTAGTAGAGAATAACATTATTTTCTTGGATGGGACGATGTTAGACGAATTGAAGGATATAATTCGAATACATTTTATTTTTCTTTATGTGATTGCATCCAATATCTTATTAAAATAATATATTATAAGCGATAATGAGTTTTCACTAACTCTTGTCTCATTATTAGTATGCCCTTAATTGTGAAAGTATGTAATATTACTCTTTAAAAAATAGAAATTAAGGTGCTTTAGTAGACCACACGATATAAGTGAAAATATGAACAAGGCGTAAATTCACTTAAGACTCTATTTCTGTTTATATTTCATTTAAGCACATTTTATTATGAACTTGGAAAAATAAAAGTTAAACTTACAGTAACAATTAAGTTAAACTACAGTAATTCTAGATTTTTATTACAAATAAGTTCCTTAAAACTTTTATACTTATTCTATGCTTTTCCCTCTATAGTTGGAGGGAGAAGTCTAGCTTTGGGTTAATGCCTGATTGTTTATATTGCATACAAGTACGCCTGCGTATTTATGTTTTTAATTTACTTAACTTCAGGTTATTTTATTTTTTTATTGTTTATAGTTTTTGATTATCATTTAGTTATTATTTTACTTTTGTTTATTTTGTGTTTTTTGTGTATATTATGTGAATGTGTTTACATCTCACTATAATTATTGTCCATATGACAGATTATTATATTTCTAAATAAATAAAAATGGAAACAAAAACTTATTCATAAAAAGTTTCACATAATTTGTTAAAATGGAACTTTTTTTCAAAAAGTTCCATCAAAGTTTCAACTTCTGTTTAAAACAGTATTTGTTTACGTTTGTACATTTAAGTCCTGTTGAGTGGCATCAATTGGGGTAAGACCTTAATGATATTAAAGATTAAAAGATTAATTAAGTATACATTGATACACCGAGTTTAACCAAAATCGTTTGAGCCGTTTTCGAGAAAATCGTAAAGATGTGTTACATCGGTGATATAAAGTGTCACTTACGGTGAGCGTATTTTGAAAAAAAAAAAAAAGACTATCATTTCAGGTGCATACAAACCTTAAATACACAATTTCACTTTCGTACGATTTTTCACATTCACACAGACACAAACCATTTTGCGGCCATGTGCTTCCGTTGAAAAATCATATTCGAAAATATTTACCTATCGCAATACTTCCCCTTCGTGTTTATTACACATAAAGGTAAGTTAAAGTAAAAAACTTTTATTTAAAATTCTATTAATTTAGATAAAAAATCGATCTAAAATTTACATTTATTCTCAACTATTCAACCAAGCGGAACATCAAAACCAAGTAATTCGTTTAAAATAAATTATAAATATAATCTAAGCTCAGTTACTTTCTATTATTCGTAATTCTAGAACTTTATTAAAAATAAGTTTTTAAAAACTTTTAGTTCAAAAATGCTTTTTTTAAAATGTTTCACAGAAACTGTTAAAATGGTGGTTCTAGAAATAGTTTTAACTGCTAGTTCTTTACAATATATTGAACCCAATACCCCACAAGAGTTGTATGGGTACCTTTTTTTTCAGGGCTTAAAAATTATTTTAAACTTTAATAAAAATAAAAATTCTTTTAAGGTAGTCTTTCCTTGTTATAAACATTTAGCATTCAGGTTCTCTTATAAATAATCACTCTACGTTTTTTTTTTTTTTTTTTTTTTTTTTTTTTTTTTTTTTTTTTTTTTTTTTTTTTTTTTTTTTTTTTTTTTTTTTTTTTTTTTTTTCCTACCCCCCAGGAATTTCTTGAATAAATACAGTATGTATATAAATGTGTATATACATAAATTTTCAACTTTCCTTTTATTGCCCAAGGGCATTTTAAGGTAGAGGGCTCTGCACGCTGTATGCGTTCTTTGCATCTGTGGCCAGAGGCCTTTTATTATACCACTGGGCGTGGAGGGACCGCCCTGCATTAATTTATTATTTATATTATTGTTAGTGGGTGTGAACTACAGAGTCCAAACCCCTTCCCTCGGCGAGAACATCAACCAAGGGGACTTTACCTTGCCACCTCCCAGGCCTGGGCGGCGGTACTATTTCCTGGAAAAGCGGGTTAGCACAGACCTTCAGCCCATCGAAAAATTTGACGTGCCTTCGGCCTATGAACTCAGGCACCGATGGGAGCTGAAGCTCCTCTCGGATCTTTACATTCTTTGCCCTTTGCAGGGTGGTACCTCTGACTATTCGCCGAAGGATGGAGTTTTGATAACTCTGGAGTTTCTTGAGCGTGGACTGATACAGGTGGCGGAGCAACGGTGCACCATAGAGCAGCGTAGGCCTGATGACCGCCTTGTAGATTTGCAGTTTTAGTCTCAACGAGAGCTGCGCCGACTTCAGCAGATGGTAGAGCCTAAACTCCTTTTTCCGAGCCAGCTTGAGCCTCTGGTTGACGTGACTAGTAAAGGTGAGGTGCCTATCCAGAGTCACGCCTAGGTAAAGGACTGAGTTGGAGATCCGCTGGTCCACTCCACCAATGGTGAAGTGAGTGGGCAGGGGCTTCTTTCCTTGCTGAAATGACATCACTATGGCATCGGTCTTATTAGGATTTACCTGTATGCCGTTCTTCTCAAGCTCCTTGACGATGGTATCGGTGGCATTCTGTGCTTTCATGAGAGCTCTCTCTGCGTTAAGGCTGGATGCATAGACTGCGATATCGTCAGCATAGGCTGCTACCACCGCTTCTGGATGTTTAAGTGCCACTACTGGCGCCGTGAAAACGACGAACAGTAATGGCCCCAACACAGACCCTTGAGGTACTCCACACGTTGTATCGACTGGGTTCGAATAGTCATTACCAACTCTTACGACGAAAGTTCTTCCACTGAGGTAGCTTCTGACCAGACGGCATAGCGGGGCTGGGAATTTGTACTCTTCCAGTCTTCGAAGTAACAGCGCGTGAGACACGCAGTCAAAGGCCTGGCTGCAGTCCAACGAGATGAGTGCCGTAGCTCTATTGTGATTCATCTGCTCTATGGTGTGTGCCTGAAGTTTAGCCAGATGATGTTCACAGGCGACTCCGCGTTGGAAACCGGTTTGCTCTGGTGGTATAACGTGCTCTTCCTTGCAGTGACTCAGGAGGTGATAATGAATCAATCGCTCAAAGACTTTGCTGACGTGCGGGAGGAGGCTGATCGGGCGATAGTGGTCAGTCATGTCTCCTTTCTTCCCCGGCTTGAGTAGTGGCACTACGATGGCATGTTTCCAGACTGTAGGGAAGTAAGATATCCGCAAGCATGAATTAAAGATGTCCAGAAGGAAGGCTTTACCCTTCCTTGGGAGCATCTTCAGTAGAACATACGGGATATCATCATGTCCCGACGCCTTGGTTCCTTTGATACGTCGTAGTACAGACTCAAGCTGGTTAAAATTGCAGAATATGGGCTTCTCAGTGAGTCCTGGTGATGATCTCTGCTGCACCGGTGGGGAGCTTCTAGTTCGCTCAGCATCCCTTGCTGCATAACTTTTCGCCAGGTGTTCAGCCTGTTCCCCAGTTGTTAGTAGCGCGTCTCCTGATGTCAGATGCACGCTTCTTTTCTTACTAACGAAGGTTCTGACAAGTCGCCAGAACTGACGGTAATCGTCATGAGTCCTTCGTAACTGCTCGTGCCAGAGTGATGTCTTCCAGTCGCTCATGAGTCTTGCTATCTGCCGGGTCATCGCATTGATGGCCGGTTTTAAGCTGTAGTTACGAGTGCGCTGGAAAACGTTCCTCAGGTTGTTTCGCTGTCTGATCAGAACTAGGATGGGCCGTGGCGGGCTTCTGATGGCGTTGGGCTGTGGAGCATACTTGGGAATGTTCCGTTTGGCTGAGGCTTGGATGGTGGTGGTGATGACATTTACAGCATTATCCACCTCATCTCGGGTTCTGCATGGTGTAACTGCTGGTAGTGTTTCCTCAACGCAAGATCTGTATCTCTTCCAATCGGCTTTATGAAGCAGATATTTGCTCGCGGGTGGAGTGGCGGGTGTGCCCTCAAATGTGTATAGCACCGGCCGGTGATCTGAGGGTCCGTACGGTAGTGCGTGGCAATCCGTGATGGTGTGCAGATCCCTGGTGAGTAGCAGATCTAACGTAGAGGTCCACTCAGGTCGGGCTGCATGCCTGAAGGTGTGAACACCCGGGTGGAAGACGGCGAGCCTAGTCTTTGTGATGTACGTGCCCAATGGGTTGTTACTACCACACAACCAGGAGGTGTGTCGAGCATTGAAGTCCCCAAGGACAACATACCGACTTCTTGCCTGGGCGTGTTGTAGTAGTAATTTCACTGACGTGAGAACCGCCCTCGGTCTCCTATAGACACAGGTGAACCTGTACCGATGTTTAAATCGCACGTCTACTGTGACTATGTGAGTTCCCTCTGTAGGTTCCACTGGGTTCGTGATGATCTTCGAAGGGACATCTCTTCTGACCAGTATAGCAACGCCTTCTGTCGACCCGCGTGAGCAAACCTCCCGGTATACAGTGTACCCATGGAAGTATAGTCGAGACGAGGGGGGCATCAATGTGTCAGTCAGCGCCATCACCGATGGTCTGTGTTGCTGCAGGAAAAGCTCTACTTCAGCCTGCTTCTGTGCGAGGCCTCTGATATTGTAGGTGCAAACTAGGTGCTCAATCATGTTTTTGTTGGCTCAGCACGGTATTAAGGAGGGTTGTGATGAAGCCCATCATCTGGTCTAACCTCTGGAGCATTCCTTCGACTAGCCTGATGAGCGTTGATTGTTCATTCTTTTTAGACGGCTGGGCTGCTTCTAATGGTGTGGCAGACGGGTGGGGAGAACTCTGGGGGAAGTCATGGTGATGGGGGTGAGCGGGCTGCTGTGATTGGCTGGTTGATCCGCCAATCACCGCTGAGTATTCTAACCCCGACTTCACTAGTTGACTTGGTTTCCGTGTAGGGAGTGGCGTGGTTATTTCCTCTTTCTTCTTCTTTTGGTTTCGACGTTGGTCAATAATCTTCTTTCGGTAGGAGCATTCTTTTGAAAACGCTGGATGGTCTCCTTTGCAGTTTGAGCAATAAGGTTTAACAGTCTTGGGGCATTGTGCCAACAGGTGATGATCTCCGCACCATGCACAATGACATGTACGGCCACAATATTTCATTGTGTGGCCGTATTCCTGGCAGTTTCTACATTGTACAGGTCCAATATCTTCTTTAAAGGAGGTCACTCTAAATTTGATCCTGTTGATAGCTCCAAGGTTTCGTATATCTTCTATTTTTACAAAATGATCTACTATTATCTGAATGGCTTCGATGTCATATCTTTCACCATTCGGAGCTTGTTTTGTTAACCTTCTAGCGAGTCTGAAGCCTGGTAGTACTCTTTTTAACTCATCGATTATGTCTTTGACGTCATAATCTACATCAAAGCCATAAAGGACAAATTTTTGGGTTCTTTTGATTCCACGCGGGGCAAAGGTGTGGAATTCTACCTTTTTCTCACGTAGAAGTGCCTGGAGAGCTGTGTTATGATCCACCTCAGTAGCTAGGTACAATCTGGTTTCTTGCTTAGAAGAATTGGAAGAGTATTCCTCTATGTTGAGCTCTCTTAGTAGAATTCTCAGCGATGTCAGTGAAATAGGTGGCTTGATTATGATGGGTGGAGGCGGACGGATCTTTTCATGTTGGGTAACATCTGGTTCCTGGGGCGCAAGAGCCTCGTAGCGGTTTGAAACCGGAATTCCAACAGGTACGGTGACCTCTGCGCGGCCCTTTATCTGGTGTCGCTTTGGTGGCTCTTGGTAAACTTCGGCACCTCCTGATCTTTTCTCGCCCCTCGCATCCTCCTCAGCCTCCATATGGGTGTCGTGGGAGGCCATCACGTTGGGGTCTCCTTACCAGAGCGATGCTGCCCGTTTAGCTGTCAAGGTTAGTTCCAAGTGATATGAATGGACCCCAACAGCGTAAAGGCGCAATCTAAGTAAGGAGCTGGCAATCTGGCAATAGAAGTCTTCAGTAGAGGTCCTGCTTCTGCTTCCAGCTAGTAAAATAACTGTTTGATGTGTTCGTGTGGTTTATCACCACCACCAAAAATATTTAACAACACAAACGCTATTAATTGCACGAGTAGAGCAATAGTAATAGCTGAATACTAATTTACTTTTACACGTTCATCGACTCTACGTTTTTTTTTTTTTTTTTTTTTTTTTTTTTTTTTTTTTTTTTCTTTCTTTCTTACCCTCCAAAAAGTTTATTGAAACAATTACATATATAGTATACAATAATACAATATAAACATGTAATAAATTCCTTCCACTGCCCGAGGGCATAGGACGTTAAAATCGACTCTACGTTAAAATTTTTACTTTGTATATATATATTTAAACTTAACTATTTATCGGGAATAAGGCCATTTAATTATTATTTAATAAACTATTGAATGTTCATTTCTTATGTTTATTGACGTTTCAATCCCGGTATTTTCTTTTTATTGGTCAACCATGGGATGCTCTTCAAAGCTAGAATTTTAAAAAATAGAGCTTCGATCAGGCCAGGGACACACCGACAGTCTCAGCACCGTCCACTAGCACATATATTAAGCTACTCTACTTAAGAGTTTAGAGTACTTAAGAGTTAGATAATAATATTATTATCCCTGAAGATGCCTGAAAAGGAGAAAATTTAGATAAATTTGAAATTAAGCAGTTATTTATCGAGACTGAATAGGCCTTTTTCTACTAATACGTATTATAGTCTCTTTCCGAAGATCGTCTTTTGTAAAAATTGAAATCAAAATTTTTCATAAAAAGTTTCACATAAATTGTTAAAATAGAACTTTTTAAAAAAGTTCCATAAAAGTTGTAACTTCTGCTTAAAACAGTACTTGTTTACGGAACTTGAAATGCAATTTTCAACAATTTTGGTTTTATTCAAATAAGTTTCTTAAAATTTTTATTTTAAAAATGTTTTTTCGAGATATTTCACAGAAACTTTTAAAACGGTACTTTTTGAAAAAGTCTCAACTGCTGGTTCTTTACAAAGTATTGAAACCAATACATTCCAAGAGTTGTATCGGTACTGTTTTTTTTTTTTTTTTTTTTGTTTTTCAGGGCATACAATTTATTTTGAACTTTAATAAAAAATAAAAATTCTTTTAAGGTAGCCTTTCCTTGTTATAAACATTTAGCATTCAGATTCGCTTGTAAATAATCACTCTACGTCTGAAGTTTTACCTTGGTTGCGCGTGAAATATTTGGTCCATCAACTGTCATGTTAGGGAATCCTGCTAAATATGCAATCAAGAAGAGTCCCTTGTCCCGAAGAACGGATCTTCTGGATGCCTGCTCTTTTCCCCTGACATAAAGAGGACATCCCTCTCCTGTGATTTAGGGCTCGGTAATTCAGCATTTACATTCCTGTTATAAGGGAACGGCTTCGCTACAGCTTATCAGTTAATGGGTACCTGAGCCTTCGTATATAGGTGGAGGTATCACTTCCGTTCTATCGGCTTACCATCTAGACTTGTCCGGATCTCTGAATACTCATAAATCAGGTTTTAAATTATGTTTGCCTGTATAGGAATCGATAAATTCAATTGTATTCGGAGGATCTGGAAAATTTTATTATGATGTGGGATATTTTAAATCTCATTCAAAAAATAATATTCATAAAAATACATTATGATTCTTTATTTCTAGTTTTTATTCCCCAATCCCTATTTAATTTTCCTCTTGTTTAGTTGACACAGTTTTTCATATTTTCAATTAATTAATTATCCTTTCTCTTAAATAAAGGATACATATTTATATATTTTATAATTTGATATTACTTAAATAAACATATATTTCAAAAAGAGACATATAGCGATAACGATATGAATGGGAAATCGAATCTATAAAGTCTTGAGCGTCTAACATAAGTTAACATTTAGCCTGCTAACGTTTCCCCAATTCAAGCATCATCAGACTTCATCGACTTCAAAGAAAAGCATCAAAAGCAAGATTACATTGATGCAGAATGAAAAAAAAGAAGAAAAAAAAAAGGAAAAACGTTGCTTTTAGCATCTCACCAAACCCTCCAAAAACTAGTGTTGCCCAAAATCTGTCTTGTTCTTGCACTTTGCAAGTATTAAAGTAGACCAAGGCCGCCTAACTGTTGCAAGACCAAGACCAAGGCTGGTAAAAACAAATCGATTTTTGAATAAAAATGAAGGCAAAGTAGTTAGTAATACTTGACAATTTTAATTAATATATGTAAAGAATTGGTATAAGCAATGTAATTTTGCAATTAACTCTTCTATTTTTTCAACTGTACTTAGTTATGTTTCTTCTATCGGAAAAATTACATTAATATCTCTATAGTAATAAGCTAATAAATAACTGCAATACTGTTGCGAGACTCTTGCGCAAGACCAAGACCAAGCCAAAGACTGAGTTCGCAAGACCAAGACTTGTCACGGTCTCGCATTTGGGCAACACTACCAAATACATACTGCAGGAAACTGAAGGTTACATAAACACAGCAGAGGAAGGTTATATCAAACAGCTGATTAGGAGAGATAAAAGTAAAAATATCCATATCTAAGTTGCATCAATATAAAAAGTCGTCAATTAAGTTTTGAAAAAAATAGATTGGTGAGATGTCAGTAGCATTTTTTTTTTCTTTCTGCATATATGCGATCTTGCTTTTTTCTCTCCTGATGCATAAATTGGCGAAAGTTTGGCAGGTTAATTTTATACTTGTATATTAAAGACTCGTGGCTTTATAATTTGGATTTTTCCATTTATATCCTATTTCGTGTCTTGCTGTGGCAATAGGCAACCAGCCAGTTCTATCAAAAACTTATGTATGGTATTTCGGGCCATACTTGGACAAAAAACTCACCTGGAACATACAAACAAAATTAAAAATAAACAAGAACTGACCAGACGACACAAACAACTATCACACCTTTTGGAGCACAGATCCACTTACGAAACAAGCGACTAATATACTCCACCATACTAAGACCTATTTGGGCATACGGAGTAGAACTTTCGGGGTTTCCCAAAACACATACATATAAACCAAAATGAAACCACACAATCCAAAATACTTCGTAAAATTGTCAATGACCCTTGTTTTATTTTAAATTATACTCCGTATACAGAGGTATACACTAGCGGATCCAGGATTAAATTTTCTTCATAAAAATAACGATAATTAGTTTGGAGAAACAGAAAGAAACTAACTACCTATATGAAACGGTGTTGAAGTGATTCCTCAAGTCCTTTTAAATGTAATTACACGAACAATAATACTTTAAGAGGTATTTTTAACATTTTTTTTTCTATAAAACGTGGTTATATTTTACCATTTTGGGGAGGGGCTTCAGCCCGAAAGCTCCCTCCTCTCCCCCCCGTAGATCCACCAGTGCAGACATAAACAAACCAAAAGTAAATTGCTGCATGCACCTTAAGTACACAACATTCATTATTCTACTCCCAATCATCCAAAGCCACTCGTTCTATCTCTTTCTTCCACTCTTTCACCTGGTGAGCCTCACAAAAGGCAAAAGCCTAAAAAGGCAGTGGCCTAGAGATCTCCTGCTGGCACCTTAATATATGAGAGAATAAACGGCAATAAATTTGTTTAATGTGTTACGACGCAGTGACAAATTCAATGTAAAATAAAGTATGTAGTTATATTTTAATGGTTATATTTTAAAATAGTTATAATCATTTATTTTTTCTAGCGTTATTAATAACTCTTTATAACAGTTTTTTGCTGTTAACTACATTTCATTGGTTTTGTCATCATGTCACTAATTGAAATCTTGAAATAACGTTCAGTGAGCTTACTTGAATAATTCATGTTGTATTTTTTTATTAATTATGTATAGAACGGTCAAACAAATTTATTCAGGATTTTTTCAGTTTTGAAAACCCATGGCCTAATGTCAGCTATTAAATATTAATTATTAATATAACTATATTAAATCATAAGATAATAATACAATAAAAAAGAAATTTAATTATTTAAAAGATATTAAATAGATACTGATAAAATAAAATCGAAGTGAATATTTCGGTTTTCGGATACCCACGGGACAGTAAGGGAGGTCACGACCCATTTTTAGGATATCTCTGGCCCGCGGAAACTCATAGGATATACAGAACAAATGTTTGCCAAACCCTTTAGAATGTAGGTTGCGTGCTTTCTTCTAGTTTGGTTTATTGCTAAATCTATACATACCAATTCTTGTAAAATAAATACAAACTTACCTGCTTTTTATTTATTTTGATTTATTTGAAGGAACTTTTGCTAACGTAAATAAATATTAGAATTACTATATCCACACATTCTTTGACTATATCCACTTCAAGCGGTTTTTTGAATTTTTTTTCTTGAGGGAGTAGTTAAGTGAAGTAATCGTTAAAATCAGGGATTGAAACGGAAAAAAAACACTTGATTGAAAACTTCTTTAGACCTCTTTTGCACTTTTATTTTTGTAGACAGTGATTTATATCGAGTCGTCAGATCTCCGATGCATGAAGCTCGAGTTAAGTCGGCTGAAGTCGACTAATAGATGAGTTTTTAAATATGGTTTTAAACATCTCAGAAAATAAAAATCGGAGCTACATTTTGTCTACAATGGAAGTATTCACTATTTCATCCTCTTTGTAATGAGCTATTATTCAAAATTGTGTCTTAACGCGACGTCGTGCTAGGGAGTCGAAAGGGGAAAAATACAGTCGAAACCAAATGATAACAAATGGTTATATTGAATATTTAATAGTTGACCGTTGCATTATAAAGGAAGAAGATGGTCAGGGGTGGCGGTCATAAATAGGCTAAATAGTGGCAAAGCTATTTCATTAAAACCCAACGTTTCGACCCGACTTTGCCGATCTTCTTCAGGGAGGTGTTTTCAGCTAGGAGTTTCACTTAGAACTGAGTTCTAATTGAGCCAGTTCTAAGTGAAACTCCTAGCTGAAAACACCTCCCTGAAGAAGACCCGCAAAGTCGGGTCGAAACTTTGGATTTTAATGAAATAGTTTTGCCACTATTTAGCCTATTTATTACCGCCACCCCGGACCATCTCCTACCTTGGTAACGATGTTAATCTAAAATATGGATGAAAATATTCCAGATACTAAAAATCGGACCTGTATACTGTAAGCATAGGAAATGTTCGGCATTTCATCCTCTTTATAATGAGCTATTGCATATAATTTATATTTCATATTATTATTAATCTCGCCTTGTTGGTTTTTTCACTTCTATCTTGTGATCTAAGCACACACCTTAGTTCGTTTTTGAAAAGTTTCAGTATCATCGGAATTTTTAATGTCGATATTTTTCAGTTCTTTTGGAACAACTTTTTCTCTCGCAATTTTTCAAGTAAAGATGTTTTAATTTTTAAAACATATATTTAAAAAAAATAATCCAAAATTCTGTCAATTTCGTTTAAAAAGTCGATCTAAAAATTACTTTTTTTCATAGATACTCAAACAAACTCATTAAACAGGTTTAATTCATTTAGGACAATTTATAACTCTAATCTAATCCCAATTATTGTTTGTTTTTCATTTAACGGAACTTTTTTTTGGAACTTGAATAAATGAAAGTTAAAATTTTAGCAAAATCTGGAACTTATCTGGAAAAAAGATCATTACGGTAGAAGGGATTATGCCATGTTCACGCACTAACGTTATTTTTGCATTGATAGATACGTTCAAAATTCACAAAAACATATTTGAAAATTGAAAAAATGCACTACATCGACGATAGGATAAAGCTTGTTCCTATTGAGTAATTATATCTTTTTTTTAAAATGAATTCTGTAATCCTAATACCTGAATTTATATTTGATTGTTGTCAATTTATACCGACACATGCATACATAACCATAGAAATGTACGAACATAAATTGGAAAACTCCTAGAGAGGCACAATGCAGTTATTCACTGTTTCAGATAAAATCCATATCTGCTCTATTTGTTTGTTTCTTCTAAACCCCTAGAGAGAAATGGGTTCTTTCTTTATACCAGCACTTTGACAAGATATATATTTAATATGATGACTTCAAAAAACCCTATCGATTAGATTTTCGATAAAGGTTAAAAAAAAAAAACCACACACAAAAAATGTCTATCCCAAACCCTCTCTCTCGCAGGTAACGAAGATTTATGGTACAGATAACCTCTAAGGTCTGTTAAACGATATTGAAAGACCCATCTTAGCAAAAAAATCCGAGAAAGAAAAACGGAGAGATCCTTTCTTGGCCAGCTGAAACACGTTTTTTTGCCAATCGGAGTGAACATCAGCAGCTCAAGGAAAATATTGTTTACTGCCTATTTTTTAACGAATAAAATTGATTCTACTAATGGCCAGTTTTCTTTTTGTTAAAAAAGTAGAAGTATATATTTTAAAATTTAAAGTAAGAGTTAATTAATTTAAAGTTGGTAGAAGTGATTGAAAATATATTTATTTATAATTGTGGGTTGATGGTTGACTGTAGAGAATAGTTGAATAGAGGGGTGGTTGGGGTGATCAGTCAAAATAAAAATAGAAAAATAAATAATAATATTTATTTTTATATTTTCCGAAGTTTCGGCCGGAAGTTCAGGCCTTCATCAGGGCTACGAAATAACCAGATAACAATAGGTATGTGAAAAAATATAAACATTGAATAATAAACAATTTAAATTAGAAAAAGGTATGGAAGTGGTATAGACTAAAAAATGTTGATAGAAAAAACTTAAAGTTAAAGGAAGTACATAAAGTACAATAAGGTAGGTAGAATAATAACAGTAACAGAGAACAGAGAAATAAATGATAATAACAGGAACAAAGCACGAACCAACGAAATAAATATAATCAAAATAAGGCAAGATATGAAATGAAAAATAGTAATCTTAGAATAAAATGTAAAACCGAGGAAAGGAATATGAAGTAATATAAGGAAATAATATTCAATATTTTTGATAGATTTTACAATATCCTAATTTTTCATTTATATCTATTATTTCCTTATCCTTGCTTTCCCTCCACATGTGGGGGATAAGTATGGTTCGGAGTTCCCATGGCTGACTGTAAATAGTGTAAATAGGTATGCCTGCATCTAAGATATTTATTTTCATTACTTTTTTTTTTAAGATAATTTTAATTCTATTTTATTCATTTATTTTCATTCTATTATTACTATTATTTATATTTTCTTTCTTCACTATGATATTTTATTTTGGTCTTTCGTAGCTTTATATTATTTGAAGTTAGCTTACTTTTTTTAAATTTGTAAATATGGTTTGAATGTGCTCTCAGAACTCTATTATAAATGTCGTTCATTGAGACAGATTGTAATATTTATCAATAAACAAATAAATAATTAATTTCCTTATATTATTTCATATTCCTTTTCTCTGTTTTACATTTTATTCTAAGATAAACCTTTTTTCATTTCTTATGTTATCTTATTTTGATTATGTTTATTTCATTGGCCCGTGTTTTTTTTTCTGTTATTATTTATCCCCCTTCCTTTTTTACATTGCAGCAAATTTTCTGAAAGAACTTCTAATATTTAATAATAGTTCTAATATATAATAATATTGGTGGTGTCGGAATCGAATCTTCGGGTTCGTTATGTCTATTATTATTTTATTTTATTATTTATTATGATGTATTGCTTCTGTATCCGTTAGTTTCATAATAATCTTCCGAAGCTCTCTTGATAGAAATTTACAATGTAGCCTCTTGGTCATAAATGGTTTTGTAAGGGAAAACTTAAATCAGTGTCAATACCTGGTCTCTATGTAGATTTACTGATTTCTTCTACTCCTGCGTCAAATTATTCATCAATATTATCATAAAAAAAATTCAATCTCTTCGCTTCAGATTTCTCTTCTCAATGGCCTATTTCTTGCAAAACATCTTCTGGAGTGGTAAAGATCGATTTTCGGTTCATTATGAGGCGTGATTAAAAATTATAAAAACAAATAAACTAACAATCAGCCATATAAATAATAGATATATTATAATTGTGGGTTTATGGTTGAATGTAGTGAATAATGAAGAGAAGGGTCGTTGGAGTGATCAGTCAAAGTAAGAATGACAAAAATAAATAATAATATTTATTTTAACATTTGCTACATTTCGACACGAAGTTCAGGCCTTCATCAGGGCTGAAAAAAGAACCAGATAACAATTGGTATGAGGCAAAAAAAAAAAAAAAACTTGAAGTAAAATGAAGTAGATGAGTGAACATTAATGTAAAATAAAGTTAAGTAAAATGTTATTGTCATTATTCTACCTACTTTATTTTACTTAAATGTTCACCTATCTACTTCATTTTACTTCAAGTTTTTTTTTTTTTTTTGCCTACATTGTTTATATTTCTCATACCCATTGTTATCTGGTTCTTTTCTCAGCTCTGGTGAAGGCCTGAACTTCAGGTAAAAAGCAGGCAAATGTTAAAATAATTATTATTATTATTTATTTTTGCTATTTTTACTTACACTGATCACCCCAACTATCATTTTCTTCATTAAATATATTATAATATAATGTAATACAATCTGACTCGAGCGTTACCTTTTGAGGGTTAATTCACTAGACCAAGAAAAATATTATTATTATTATTTTTTTTAAAACTTTTATTATGATATTTACAACTGGATTAGTATAAATACATCAAGTAAATTTATACAGAGAAATATTATTACATGAAACACGCTTGTTGAGAAACTACCCACTGGTAGCACTCTAATAATTTGTCTACATGAGAAGATCACGAGGCCATCTTCTTTTCAGACGCCTCGGAGGGTTATCAGGAATCGAAGAGGAAGCAAGGTTAGAAACAAGAGGATTCGGATGGTTATGAAGTTTATTATGGAAGGATAGGTATCTGGATTTGGCCAAATCGGAAACATATGGAACATTGAGGTCTTTATGGATTATTTTATTAGTGACAAAGTAAGGAGCATTGTGGATTTTACTAAGGATTTTGGATTGTAAGGATTGGATGCGAGAGGAATTCGATGGTTTAGTGGAGCCCCATAGCTCAACTCCGTAAGTCCAAATAGGTCTTATTATAGTCAAGTATATGAGTCTTTTGTAATTAAGGGGAAGTTTAGAGCGTTTGTCTAGTAAGTGTTGGAGTAGTCGGAAACGTCGAGCGGTTTCTTGTCGTTTCAGTCTGGTATGAGGATTCCAAGTTAGACGTTTGTCCAAGTGAAGTCCAAGGTATCGGATTTGTTCAACAGGGATAAGTGGGGTATTATTAAAGGATACTGTGGGACATGAGGTCATAGGTTTACGTCGAAGGGTAAAGGTGATTTGATGGGATTTATTAGAATTTATTTTAATCCTCCAGTTTTGACACCATTCTTCAAGGCTTGTGATGTGTGATTGAAGAGTTTGGGATGCAATGGTTGGGTCATTATTAACGGATAGGACACATGTATCATCGGCATAAGTGGTAATAACAGTGTTAGGATGGGTTGGGATGTCAGCTGTATAAACTGTGTAAAGGATAGGACCAAGGATACTACCTGAGGAACTCCGGCAGATTGAGAAAAGAGGGATGAATAGGTATTATTGTGATTTAATTTGAAGTGCCTTTCAGTAAGATAGGAACTGATAATAAGAAAATATGTAGGGGGAAGGAATTTACGGAGTTTGTAAAGCAATCCCGGATGCCAGACTCGATCAAACGCCTGTTCAACGTCGAGAAAAACTCCAGTGCAATACATTCCGCGCTCCAATGCAGAGGAGACGACGTCTACCACACGATGACATTCCTGGATAGTGGAATGGGATGTGCGGAATTCGTGATCAGGGATTATGTGGTTAGAATCT
Source organism: Nezara viridula (assembly GCA_928085145.1). Classification (NCBI taxonomy): domain Eukaryota; kingdom Metazoa; phylum Arthropoda; class Insecta; order Hemiptera; family Pentatomidae; genus Nezara; species Nezara viridula. Next base: position 67,329,247 of record OV725082.1, read on the forward strand.
AGGATGGGATACAGGAATTTTAAGATGAGCTTCTCCAGGATTTTGCCCATGATGGGTAAAAGAGAGATAGGACGGTAAGAGGATGGGTATTCTGGTGGCTTTTTGGTTTTATGTATCATTTTGACTACAGATAGTTTCCAAGGGTCAGGAAAATATGTGAAACGGAGTACGGCGTTATAAATGTAAGTAAGGAATAGAATGGCTTTTCGAGGAAGAAGCTTAAGAATGTGGGAAGTGATTAGGTCGTGGCCAGGAGCTTTGCGGGAGGGTAATCTGTGAATAATATTGGATATTTCTGAAGGATGAAATGCTTTAGGAGGAGGAGTCATTTGGAGTGGAATATCCAGTTCTGTTTCAATACATTCAAGCTGATTTGGATTAAGGATATCAGGATGTGGATTAAAAGTTTTGAAGAGATGATGAGCAAAAATTTGGGATTTTTCTTCATCAGATTTGGACCAAGTTTGATCTTCAGTAAGAAGTGGATGATTAAAGTCTTTAAATTTCAGGAGCCGTTTAGTCGTCGTCCGCAGTGATTTGTCGGTAGGTGTAAGTTTTTCAGTAAAATTTAGTAAATTTTGAATTTTATATTTTCTAATTTCTGATTTTAGTTTGTTAGTCAGTTGGGTATAATGAGTTTTATCTGTTGGATATCCAGTTCTATGCCACTTCGATCTTGCTCTGCGTTTTTCTTTTAATAAGATACGAATATGCTGTGGCAAGTTAGTCTTTTGTAAATTGTTAATCCTACTGTTGAAGGTGTTACTGTTTATACTGTCTGTTATTGATGTTGTAAGTTTTTCTATGGCACCGTTAATGTCTTCTTTTGTCTTAAGCGGAATTTTCAAGTCGTTTGTTTTCCAAGTCATCACGAAAGTTGTCCCAGTGTACTCGTCCTGTAATCAATTTAGGAGATGATGGTTTAGGATCATAGCTTGAATGTAGTGAAAGCAGCACTGGACTATGGTCTGGAGAAAGGTCATCGAGTGATTTGATTAAGGCTTGTGAGAAGGAAATCTGGGAGGTGATAAATATATCTAGGATATCGGGACGTTTTTTGAGTGATGTTGGCCAATAAGTAGGACTCATGGGCGAGAGGATTGAATAACTGTTGGATGATGAGATACGTGAAAGGATGTTACCGCGGGAGTTGGATGTTCGACAACCCCATCGTTGGTGTTTAGCATTGTAGTCTCCTCCAGCAATAAAGCGCGATCCGAGGGATTGAAATAAGGATTCAAGGAGGTTATAGGAGATGGAATTACCAGGAGGACAGTATACAGCTGAGAATGTGAGATGGAAAGGGCGCGTTGAAAGGACTATAGAAGTTGATTGAATGGCATCAGTTGGAGTGGAAGGAATAAGGGAGTGGGGTAAAGATTTATGGATAAGGATGCAGGAACCAGCGTGGGAAGTGTTATCTGGGTGGTCAGATCTGTAAGTGATGTAGTCATGTATGTAGAAATGTGTCCGTTGAGTGAAATGAGTTTCCGTCAGGAGGGCAATGTCAATGTGATTGTCATGGAGAAATAAGTCTAGTTCGTCTCGGTGGTTGAGTAGTCCATTAGCGTTCCATAAAAGGATAGCTAGGGGCTTAAAATATTATTAAATGTCATAAACAGTGATTAGTAATAATAGTACTTCTTCTTATTAACTGAGACTTTCAAGTCCATTGTGTCAATTCAGTAGCATTTCGTTTTTGTAAATTAGTATAACAAAGTGAAGCTTTGTAAACAGAAACTTGACAGATCTCTGGTTCCAGTTATTCAGGGATTTTAATTTTAATTTATCCTATCCTCTGCATTCATTAAGTATTCATGGCGAAACTTGATACGCATTGTGGAAATGTAAATTTAATTCAACTCATGCTTTTAAAACGTGACAATATTCCCTTTAAACCCTGCCATGCCGAAAAGTTGGAAATGTGTAATGTTCAGCTTACTGGATTATGCGATGAAACAAACGGATAAAATTATTTATTTTTATTATTATCGCTCAATTTTTATACATGATTTTATTCTTGAAATATATTTGTGCTTATTTCGTTTAGGTGAAATAATTTATAATAATATAAAATAAGGCTGGGTTTCTACTTCACCACATTTATTTCCATTTTTACATCGACTACGTTTCGGCTAGTAAGCCATCTTATTTAATCATGCTTCTTACATATATTCCATTACTATATATGGAATATATGACAAATATTCCATAATTATATATGGAATATATGTAAGATGCATTGTTAAATAAAATGGCTTACTAGCCGAAACGTTGCTGATGTAAAAATGGAAATAAATGTGGTGAAGTAAAAACACAGCCTATTTTATATTACGTATTCCTGAAATATATTTATTTATTTATAAATGTTTTGGGCTCTTTGACAACCTGAGTCATTTTCGCTCTATATTACAATTAGATCAATTAATTCTAGACATAAATAAAAAAACTACATTAATACTATTTACAGGTCAGGGAATTAAAAAATAGTTACAGTTGAATATAGTTGTACAATTAAATTAAAATTATAAAAACTAAAGATTAAATATTAAAAGAAGGTAAGGTAACAAATATAATAATTATAAAATGTTAATGATTTCAAGAGTAAAAGTTAAAATACAATTTAAAAAATAAAAATTAATGTTAAAAGAAGAAAACTACAGTTAACAAATACAATTTACAGTTTAGAAAGTTAAAACATAGTTACAGTTGAATATAGTGGTACAATTGAATTGAAGTTATGAAAATTAATATCGTTTAAGATTAAGAGAAGGTAAGTTAACAAAGACAATTATAATGACGTTAACAAATTAAAATTTAAATGTATAAATTTCTAGAAGAAGAGTAATAGTGATAGAGAGTAGCTCGCAAAATGACACTAAGCACAATTTTAATGGAGCTAAAGTTTGAAGTAATACCATGCATCGTAAGTAAGTAGGGTGTAGTCCGTAAGTAACAATGGTGCCAATTTTAAGCGAAAAGGAAACAGTGGCGAGATCTAAATGAGACTGATGAATACAAAAGGGATTCCAGTGTCGCCTGTTTTATTGTTTGTTTTCCTTCGGGGTTGAATCCTCTGTTTCACTAAATGGGATTGGAGGGTTTTGTCGATAATAGGATGCGGTACTAACTTAAATCGAAATTCTGATTCAATTAAATTTAAAGTTATCCGTTATAAGGGCATTTACACGTGGTGGAATTTAGCTAGTTGAATTGAATTTATTTAAACCCACTTTAATTTATTTCAGTGTATTACAAACTTAGATACCAAAGAAGTAATCACTAAACAGACAACTTCAAAACTATACTAATGCATAATGGAAATATTTAAAAATATTGCTCCAATTAAATCAGTAAGGTAACAATATTAGGTTTGCGAATGGCATATGCCTATTGGCTACTAGTATCACTGAAACAATTATAATTGTCGAAGACTTTAAATTAATAAAAAATCAAAAAAAAAATTATATATTGAATTAAATATAATATTCTGTCACTTGGACAATAAATATAGGGAGGTAAGTCCACATTGATACTATATATACAAAAAAGCTAAAATAAACAGAAGAAAAACTAAATAATAATGAAAAAGGATGTGCAATCAATAGAGAATAAAATAACTTGAAGATAATTGAAATTTAAAACCACACGTATATACCTAAATACACTATTTACAAGCAGGCGAGAGAACTCTAGGCTCAAGCTTTTCTCTTGCACCAAAGAGGGAAATGCGGAACTCCAGGAGTTCCCTGCCCTACTCTCCCAACAGCGTTACTGGTGCTAAAGCCAATTGAGGTTAAGCAAGAGCGCTAAAATTTTAACAAATTAAAATGTAAATAAAGTAAAAATTGGAGGACATACTAAAGAATATTGAACATAATCCACATATCTCCGACAGGAAATTTCTCCAGAAAAAAATAGAGTAAATAATTGGATGGAAGGGTAAAAAAAAGAGACTGGCACAAATACTGGTCTTCATAGAAAATCTGAAAATAGAATTTCTCTAATAACATAAAAAAAAAAAATGGTGCTACAGTCTTGTATCTAAGATCAAGGAACAAGAAAAATTGGATATTATGTAAAGGAAACTTACGACGTGTATGTTTGGAATCAACAAGAGAGAAAATACAAAGATCTGAGGTTTCCTTTATTATATAAAAATAAAAGGTTTGGCCATCTGACCAATAGACGATAGGTTGTCGAAAAGCTTTAGAGTTGATTCCGGTAATAGAAGATAGTTACAGAGGAAAAACTGGTAGAAAATGGCCAGGGACTGAAAATGTTGGTAAGAAATTACAAAATATATATATATATATATATATATATATATATATATATATATATATATATATATATATATATATATATAAATTTAAATATAGTTTTTCAAATAATTATTTTATTGCTTTTTAAAATAATTTCTGAGCTTAATTTCAAATATAATTTCATTTAAAAATCTTAAAATTTTATTTTCGAATGTTTTAATCAGCATTGTGTATTTTATTTCATCTTATATATTAGAACGTTGTTTCTGTCACAAAAAACCACAAATGATGAAGATAATTTTTAATTTCAATACAGCATTAATTCTATATAGAGAACAGCATAATAAAAAATGCAGAATTAATAATCGATATTCATAACCAATATCCTTCAATGATATTCCACTTGTTCCTATTGAACAAATCCGCTACCTAGGACTCCAGATGAATAAACGTCTCACTTGGAATCTGATTTCTACACTGAAACGACAAAAATTGCTCAACGTTTCCGACTGCTCCAATACATACTGGACAAACGCTCTAAACTTTCAATTAATTACAAACATCTACTTAACCATAATAAGACCTATATGGACATACTGAATTGGGCTTTGGAGCTCTACCAATCGAATTCCTTTCGTATCCAATAATTACAATCCAAAATCCTCCGTAAAATCCGTAATGCCCCATACTTTGTCACAAATAAAACCATTCATAAAGACCTTAATGTTCCATATGTCGCTCATTTATCCTAAGCCAAATACCTATCCTTTCATAATAAACTCCAGTCCCATCCGAATCTACTTGTTTCCAGTCTTGCTTCTTCCTCGATTCCTGATAATTGCCCTTGGCGTCTGAAAAGAAGATGGTCTTCTTAACTAGAATTAAATAGGGAGTGCTACCACTGAGTAGTCTCTCTTCAAGTCTGTTCATATCATCATTTCTAATGTGTGCATATTTATTGGTTGTATTTTTATACAGTTGTAAAAAAAAAAAAAAAAAAAAAAAAAAAAAAAAAAAAAAAAAAAAAAAAAAAAAAAAAAAAAAAAAAAAAACAGTTGTAAATACCATTAAATAAAAAAAAAGAAGGTATTCATAACATAAAACAATCGGTAAACCAATAAATCGATTTAGGTGACATGCTTTATGCTAGCGCAATAGACAAAATTAAAATATATGTATAATAAAAATAAATTCAGGCTTGAGTGAGCATAAAAAGAAACATCAGACTTCATATCTTCTACTAACAAAATACACATTTCTAGTCAATTTACTACATTCTCTCTCTCTTTCTCTTTTTTACAAATAAAATTAACATGATATTCAAAAATATTAATAAAATTTTTAGAAATCACAATGCAACTTCCTGAAATAAATGATAAATGACTGAACGAAATATATAAAAATGATATAATATTTTATGAAATAGTGCGTGATAGGTAATTTGCATCAATTTAAATCAAAATAATCAAAGTTTGTTAAATTTTATACGTAGTTATAAAGAATAAGGAAAACGTGTATTACAGAAAATTTTAAAATTGAAATATTTTAAAGAAAAGTAACTTAAAATTTTTTGTTTACAGATTCTTGAAAATGGCAAAAGAAGTCGAAACGTTAGATAATAAAGAAATACAATAAAATAGCGTTTTATTGCTTGTCTGTGACCTAATATCTATTAAATAAAAAAAAGTAGATTGTTTCATTTATATATATATATATATATATATATATATATATATATATATATATATATATATAATATATATATATATATATATATATATATATATATATATATTTGAAACATATATATAAAGGCCTTCGATAATTATATTTTTAAAGCTGAACTGCATTATTCTCCTCTGGGAGAGGCTTTTGCCTCGAAAATTATATCAATTAAGCTATATTATATTGTTATATTTGTCCGATTGAAATTTATAGAAACCAAATTATGTAAAGGATTTATAACCGTACCAAGAAGAACTTTAAACTGAAGAGATAAAATCTGTATTTCACTGAGGAGCAACTGAGAAACAGCCTGGAGCACAGAAATAGAAGAGATAGAAATATGGCAGCTTGCCATGTGTTGCTGAGCCTACAATAACAAATCATTAGCCGCAACAACAACAAATTATCAAGACGAAACAAATAATTCTAAATTTGGATCTCATGGCCTAAGAAAATTTTAATTTGACAGTAATTAAACGCGTTGTAAATTTTAAATTATTTATTTTATTTCTTCTTTGTCTTTTTACCAGCACTTGAGGGTATAAAACTTGTATTTTCTAAAGTTTAGTTATCATCAGAATTTTTATTTTCTATAGTTTTTTAATTATCGAAAAACTAGTAACTTTTTCCTTGCAACTTTCAAGTTTTATAAAAATTTTATTTTTAATATCCTTTTATTTAAAAGTTATCTCGATTTCCCTAAAAAGTCTATATAAAAGATGACTTTTATTCATTACTACTCAAACAGGAGAATCATTAAAATTATGTGTAATTCATTTAAGACAAATTAATACTCTAGTCTGAGTCTAATTACTGTTTATTTTTCATTTAAAGTTAAACTGTTATCATTAGCCTGGAACTTTATTACAAAAAAGTTCCTTAAAACTTTTATTCCAGAAAGTTTCACATAAATTGTTAACATGGAACTTTTTTCCTAAATTTTTTTAGCAGAAACTGTTATAACAGAACTTGATTGCTAAAAAGTTTCACAGAAACTGTTAAAATAAAACTTTTTAAAAGAGGTCTATAAAAGTTTCATCACCTGTGTTTTAAATTGATTTGCACCTGTGGGCAATCAGCAAATCTGCGGACTATACTTGATATAATGACGTCAGGTATGAACAGTACCGAGTAGTACCACTTCTCTGTCTTAATTATATTACTTTGCTTTTAAAGGAAGAAGATCCATCATCCAGTGCCTTTTTAATCTCCTCTTTATGCTGAGCAAGTCACCTGTAGCCATGTATCTTATTAAACTGTTTATATGTCAGTTTACATTTGAATAAAATGTTTGGTAAAGCTCCGTAATGTGTCGTTCAACGATTGGCAGGTTGAGGTTAGTAAGTTCGTTAGGTGCATATGTAGGTGCTTTTGGTATGAGTCTTAATCGTTTTGATTGGAAGGCTTGTAGTATTTGTAGATGAGTCTTATATCGCAGCGATATCTGCGATGAAAAAGTCCATTTGTGTTTATGTGATTAATTATTTAAACTATTGTTCTATCATATTCATAGAAAGAACTTTAACATTGAAGTTGAATTGTTACTTTTAATAACTTGTATGATGAACATTAACAAAATAAAGGCGAGAGTAAAAATAAAAGAGAAAATTTTGATTGATTATTTCATTCTTCGATTAATTACATAAACATGACGATTTTTAAAATAAGAGTATTTTCAGATTTTCGCATTTAATAAAAACAAATATATATATATATCTATATATATATATATATATATATATATATATTTTTTTTTTTTTTTTTTTTCTTCTAATATAACCAACATTTCCCAGTTTTTCTTTTTATTATCGTTGTCCTCAATACATTTCTTATGAGGTGGCAATTAAATTTCAAAAAAATTTTGCTTCATCGAGCAATCATACCAACCAAAGCAATGTAAACAAAAACAAAAATGTTTTCAGAAATACTTAGTTTTGTGAAACTATTTTGGGGATTTCAAAAAGGTTAATTGATTTTATTTGATTTCCAACAGTATAAATTTGTGAAACTACGCTTTTGTCAAAAATATATTGAGTTTTTGAGGGTTAAATATTGCTCTAGTTTTTTCTCATAGATATCTTTTATATTTAAAAAATAAATATTTTAAATCTGTTAATTTTCTAATCAACATTATTTCAAAACAATGAAGACTACTACTGATGTATTAGATTTCATTATTAAGATATTGGTTTATTATTTTCAATAATCAAACATTGGGATCGACCAGAAAATTCAAAAACTCAACCCCCTCTCAAAATTTGAGGTTTCAAGTTTCAGGATGCGTAGAATTCGAAAAACGAATAAAAATTTGTTTGGCCGTCCGCCGTCCACCCATTTTCTCCGAAACTACTTCACCAATTTTTTTCAAACTTTGATATTAAATCAGAGGTCACCCAAGGATGATCCTCCTCCATCGACATTAATATCCTCATTTACTTTCAAAATGGCGGCCGAAAAACCTGCGTTGCTACATATTGTAGCTCCTAAACGAATGTACTGATTTCAATGAAACTTCGCTAAAGTCATTTTCTTGACGCCCTTTAAATTTATCTATATAACATACTTCAACGAAAAGCAGCTGGAAAAAACGTTACGAGGGATGTAAAATTTAATTCCGAATAAATCAAAAAGTATACAATTATTTGTCGATATTTTAAAAGTTTATGGAATTTACTAAAAAAAAGAACAACCAAAAATTCGTTAAAATGGGACAATTAGGAGCAAAGATAGGGTCTCCAGTTTTTTTTTTAAATATGTTCTACTATAAATGTTATATTGTTTGTTTGGTTTTTAAATTTTTAATGTGTTACTGAAGTAATGCTATTTTTTTAGCATATTAATAATGATTAAAAAAAGAAGTTTAGTCCAGTAATTGGAATCAACTTTTATTTTTTTTCTTTGTAACTAGGTAGGTCATGTTACTTTAGGTGCATGGTTGTTTGGAAATAATAAACCATTGTGAAATAATTTGCAGCGTTTTTTATTTTTACATTCAACTTTCAACTAATCTAAACAATTAAGGATAGTGTACGTAGAATAGAGTTATTATGAAATAAATTCAATTATTCATATAGCCACATATTTACCTTATGTTGATATTGAGCTTTAATTATTCAGAGCAGTAAACCATATACCAACTTCCTCATATCTTTGGATAATTTGATCCATCAATTAATCCAACTCCAGCTCGCCAACTGTTTCATTTAGAGTTAGCCCCTCTTGGGATTAATACATTACCTCTAACTTTTAGATGAACCATACATACCTTGGTGCTCATAGTTTCAAACGGAATAATTTATGTTATGCGACCAATAATTTAAAGTTTAATTCACTACAATGAGCGATATCTTATAGCAAGGTTTCAACTAGGACCTCTATACAGCGTGTCTCACTTCTTAATAGCCAATCTCTAGGAGAGAATGGGAAGGGAAGGGGTGATTCTAGGAAAAATCCCCCCCGCCAAAAAAAAATATATTTAATTCATTAAGCCGATTCCGAACGGAAGAGGAGTAAGACCAATTTTGTATCTTCCTTAAGGTGATAAGGTTTTTTACTTATAAGAAGGAATTGCTCAAAAACTATTGAAGATAATTTAATTCTAAGTACATCATCATAAAGTAGTCAAAATTAGATGACAGTGATTAAATTAAAGGACTAATACAACAGCTGTACTGCTGCTGTTAAATGCGCCCGTACTCAAGCAGCTGTGTTCCGGATTCGTACGCAGCAGTACTGCGGTCGTATTAGACCTTCTGAAACTCCATTTATCATTGACCTTAGTAATTTTTTTCTAAAAGAGAGTTTTGTCAACTTTACGATGGTGTGCTTAGAATTTAATTATCTTAACTAGTTTTTCAGCAATTTCTTCCATACTCGATAAAATCGTAATAACCTCTAGAAAGACCAAAAATTGGTATTAACTGTTTTTCGCATCGGTCCATACATCAAGAATATTGCTCAGTTATTTATATATTATATGTTATTATATATATAAAAATTATATATATATATATATATATATATATATAACTTATGCGACTTTGAAATCAAACGATAAAAAAAAAGGAGAAAAGGGGCTGTTAAATGACTCACACGGCTTCAGAAACAATACTGCTTTATTTGTGAAGTAATCCTTCTTATATACACTTTAGAGCTTTGTTTACATACCAGGAAGGTATTAAGGCTGATACTGCCCGACTCCTGTCCTTATCTCCCCCCCACCAGTTTACGAAAAGCCTTTCGAAAACTTTTAATTCTCGAGTGAAGTGAACTGTATCAGCCTCACCACCTTGTTTCCTGTTCGCTCAATACAATAATAATATATATAAAAAAAAATACAAAATCGCTCAATACAATAATAATATATAAAAAAAAAAAATACAAAATATCATAATAATAGCAATACAACCAACTGAGGAGTTCTCTTGCATTGTCCTACAACAGAGACACTACTCTATGAATAAAACAAATACACTTCTTTTCGCTTAAAACTACAACGCAAAATATACAATAACGCAAAAACGGTTTTCTTAAAAAAAACATACAATGGAATTTAAAAAAAACACAGCACTTTTTCCTATATACAACTCTTTTTACATTGAAACACAAAAGCCAAAAAAAAACTTTTTCTGTGTGCAGGAAAGAGGGCACCACGGTTCATTTATTCTTTTTCTGCCCCTACAAACGGGAGTTTCAATTGCTCGATATGAACTGTGCGTCTCTTTTTAGGCTCCTTCATACTCTATATCGTCACCAAATTATGTTCCCTGATGGCAACCACCCTGAATGGGCCCTCATATCGCGTCAATTCCTTCCCTCGATTCGTTCCCCTTCTCCGGTACACAATAGTCCCGATTTTCAAATCCCCCATTTGGTCGCGTAATCTTAGATTCTCTCTATCTACCCTCTTCGTCTTTTCCCTTTCTATTCTCCTTCGTACCGTATCCCACGTCTTCTTTAACTCCACCCTATTATTACCTATTTGTTCGGCCACGTGGTCGTCAATCGCCGTTTCCGCGCAATCCCGTCTTCGTTCCCGCATCCCAAACAGTTCCTCGAAGGGTGAGAACCCAGTTACGGAATGGATTGAATGATTATACGCTATTATCGCCTTTTTCATCGCAATGTCGGGCTCCAATCCTTTTTCTCCCTGATACACGCGTATATGGTCGCTCAAGGTACTATGTAGCCGCTCGATGCTACCTCTGCTCTTGGGGTGCCCTGGTGTATTGAAATGCCAGTTTATCTCTAAGCGTTTTGCCTCCTCCCTCATTGCGCTATTATCAAATTCTCTTCCTCCATCCGAGGAGACTCTCTCCGGTACCCCATAAAATTGCATCCATGTTTGGATGGCTTCCAAAACTGCATCGGACGACCTCTCCAATATCCGGTATGCCATAGCAAGTTTGCTAAAAGTATCGATCATGGTTACCCACTTATACCCTCTCCATGTGAAAGTGTCGATCTGGAGATCTTGCAATGGTGCGTCTCCCGTGGGTGTCTCTTCCTGTCTTCCCTGAGGCGGGTGTCTGTCGTACTTCGTGCGCATACACACCTCACATGTTCCAATTGTTTCTTGTATGGTCTTCCTCATTCCCCACCAAAAGTATTTCCTGCGCAGTGCCTGTAAGGTTTCGTTCACTCCCCTATGGTTCGTCTTCCCCTGGTGATATGCAAGAGTCACCTCCTTTTGCCGTTCCTCGTCCGTTATCGTCTCCACCATATATCTGCATCGGACAAATATTCTATCTATTCCGATTTTTTCGGACCTCCACATCCTCTTAATCTTTTCCCATATTGTGGCGTTTCCCACATAGAGATGATTTGTCTTCCCTGGCTCCGATGCATCCTTCAGCACCCTGCAGATCTGATCCTCACGCACCCCTGGTTGCGACCAGACCGTGTGAACCTTACTTCTACCGTAGCGGCTGTAGTCGATTTTCATCATACCCGCCGTCCTAGTCTTCCAGATGACCTGGTGACGCTTATCGTTGATGATCTCATCAATTTCTTCTATCTCTGCTGCCCTCTCCTCCGTCGAGCTCTCCTCTTCGGGGGACTCCTCTTCCTGCCGTCCATCCCTCCCTTTCCGGTGTTCATTCACTCAGGAACTGTCGAACATCCCGCGATGGTCCACCACTGTCTTCCTCGATTGCATTCACTACTATGGCTCTCGACAGCCAATCGGCCACCACATTCTCCCTTCCTGGCTTATACACTATTTCAATATTATATTGGCCGAGAAATTCCTTCCATCGCGCGACTCTCGCAGAGGATTCTTTTAATTTCCCAACCCATTGAAGGGGCCTGTGATCGGTGTGGACTCTGAACTTTCTTCCGAATACGTAAGGCCGAAAATGATCAATAGCCCACACTATCGCGAGCAATTCCCTCTCCAAAGCGCTATATCTCGTCTCAGCCTCGGTAAGGCGTCTACTCGCGTATGCTATGGGCTGCTCTCCACCTACTCCATCCTGCGACAGTACTGCTCCCAGCGCATACTCGCTGGCATCCGTGGTGATCGTGGTGATTGGCAACCAGCAGGACTTACCTCTTATGTTATTGCAGGTCGCTGTGCGGTCGCCGCTCTGAAGACACACTCCTCAGATCTTTGCCTGCTTGCTCCTTCTCGATGCCGCTCGTCTTTGTCCGCTCCACTGCGTGCTCCTTCCTCCTTCGTCTCCGCTGCTCCCTGGTTCCTCTTCTTCCGTCTCCGAGGCCTCTGATATCTCCGTTACCTCTTCCGAAGGCCCGCTTCGTCGAGTCATATTAGGGTTCCTCCTCACCTTATGCATATTGACCTCCATCGGCTCATCTTGTGCCGTCTCCCTCCTTCTAAACATGTACGGGCATTGCCGCGCAATGTGTCCTTCTGTTCCGCATTCGAAACATTTGGTACGGGGGCATTGTGCCACTAGATGTCCCGTCCTGCCGCAGCCATGACACTTCCTTTCTTCCTTACGGGGTCCATTTCGTGGCCTGGGTGGTCCTGGTTTTCTTTCCCCTGTTGTGGTCCTTCCTCTGTTTCCGTATCCAGACTCCCTTTTTTTCCACCCTATCGGTGCGGACCTGAAGCGTCTCTCGCTCACTCGGTTCCATCCAGCTTCCTCTATCTCCATTCTACTTTCTTCCTCCCTCGCGCTAAAGTCGACCATCTCCTGGGCACACTCCAGGAACGACCGCTCTCTTGGTAAGCCGTCCCTCTTTCCCGTCTCCTTGGCCAGTTGAACCTTGAGGATAGTTGACAAAAACTCCATCCTGGCCTCTACTTCTCCTGCACTCATCATTTCGCGCATCTTCTCCGTGATGTGATTAAACTTCGCCAATAGTACTCCCGCATACTGCCCGTTTGTTTGTCGTTGCGACCGTCGTTCCCTGAACATCTGGAAGATGTCCTCCTCTGGAGTCCATCGGCCTCCCCCAAAAGCCTTCTTTAACCTCTGTTTGATCACCGGCCATGCTGTGTCTTCGTCTGCCTGTATCTGGTTAAGAACACTCCTCCGTACTCTACATACCAAGGCTGCTTTCAATGCTTCAGCATCTCCCAGGTTCACCAAATCTTCCGCCACCTTTGCCTCGATTCTAGAAATGAGACGGTCCCCACCTTTCAGAAAATGGTTCAACTCGCCTATCTCTCCACCGAAGCGTTCCAAGTCCGCTATAGCTCTCCTTAGATCCTGAGTGGTCGCTGCTCTTACTTTCATCCACTCCAAGGCATTGGCGTGTGCTTCCGCCAATGTGTCCCTTGGTAGCGGAGGGATTTCCGGAATCTGCGGAATTTCCGGAGCCTGATGAATTTCAGGTGCAATTGATATTCCCGGGTTAGGGATTCCGTCTGTCGCCATTCTGCTTCTATTTTCCTGTTTGAGCAAGTAAGAGAGAAAAAAGAAAAAATAGTTTCCTACTTACTGGGCAATAACAATATTCCCGGGTTTCGGCACCACTTATGCGACTTTGAAATCAAACGATAAAAAAAAAGGAGAAAAGGGGCTGTTAAATGACTCACACGGCTTCAGAAACAATACTGCTTTATTTGTGAAGTAATCCTTCTTATATACACTTTAGAGCTTTGTTTACATACCAGGAAGGTATTAAGGCTGATACTGCCCGACTCCTGTCCTTATCTTATATATATATATATAATTATAACTATAATATATAATATAATATAAGTTAAAGAATATTTTGAAGAAAAAAAACGATAAAGCTTCATATTTTCCAAGCCATTTTGAGCAATTTCTCCCATACTCGATAAAAACGTAATAACCTCTAGGAAGACCAAAAATTGGTATTAACTCTTTTTCGCATCGGTCCATACATCAAGAATATTGCTCAGTTATATATATGTAAATATGTTGTCTAATATTTAGTGAGCCATGGTGCTATTTTAGAATATGAGAAGGTTACAATGTTTGTGTATTGGTTTTAAAGTTGGGTTAATGATTGTAAAGTGCTAAAGGACCCTAAGATAAGGACTTTAATTCAATTTGTAAGATTGTGATGTAAGGATTATCAGACTTCAAACGATTCTTTAACTCACTAAAAGAATTAATTTATTTACAATTAATTTATAAATGATAAGTGTGATATAAACAAATAAAAGAAAATACAAAACAAAGTATTATTACCTAAAAGAATTGAATTAAAGTCCTTATCTTAGGGTCCTTTAGCACTTTACAATCATTAACCCAACTTTAAAACCAATACACAAATATTGTAACCTTCTCATATTCTAAAATAGCACCATGGCTCACTAAATATTAGACAACATATTTACATATATACGTATATATATATATACATATATATATATATACGTATATATATATATATATATATACGTATATATATATATATATATATATATATATATATATATATATATATAAATATAATATATATATAATATAATATAATTTAAAAAATATTTCGAAGAGAAAAACAATAAAGCTCCAAATTCGCCAAGCCATTAGTTGATAACACCTCTACTCCAAAGTACTTTCCCTTTAGTCAAACTATTTTCCATTAAAAGGAATATAAGAAGATTAAAAAAAATCCTCTTTTACTTATATTACTTTATATTTCTTATCCCACTTCACCAATTTCACAGACCAAGCTAATGGCTATTCCAAATCGATATTTATAATTAAGCTTAACACAACATTGATTTAGAGTTTTAGCGTTTTAATATGCAGGTATTTTATTTCATTAAAGTGTTATGCGATTATGTTATTTTATAATGATTAGTGTTTCTGTTTAATGTTATTTGTAGGTATAAATAAATAGTTATAGTTCAAAGTAAATTGTTAATATTTTCTATACCAGAAGATATGCAAAATAAAGTCTCTTATTCAATACCTTTTTAGTCATCTCCTCGGATTTCATAATCTACCATGTTACTCTACTTTGAATTAATTGTATTTACTAATAATTTTTATTTAAATGATTCAGGAACATAGTCGCAGACTACGGAAGATGGCGAGGGGGCGATCGTCCTCTCAATAAAAATGTTGATGAGACGAGAATATCGTTTCGCCCCCTAAATAATATGAAGTACAAAAAAATTAACTAATATTATTTATTTAACATGATGCCGACGATATTTTAATGAAAATAAATAGTTAATACTTAAATTATAAAAATGTTAAAGTAAAAAGTATTTAAATTAAAAAGAAATAAAATCGACTATGGAAATTGGGAAATTCAATCTGCCCTAAGCGAATTTACTTTCATATTCACTTAAACATCTTGGTAGACTGATATAAAAATTGACATCTGCTCATATTTAAACCATTTTTTAAAAAAATCTTAATGATATTTACAACTGTATTAAATAAATACATCTTGTAAATTTGAACATGTGGATATAATGACATGAAAACACTTGCTGAGTAAATACTCAATGGTAGCACTCTAATGATAAGTCTACATTAGGAGGTCACGGGGCCATCTTATTTTCAGACGCCTCGGAGGGTTATCAGGAATTGAAGAGGAAGCAAGGTTAGAAACGAGAGGGTTGGGATGATTGTGAAGTTTATTATGGAAGGATAGGTATACGGATTGGGCCAAATCTGAAACATGAGAAACATTAAGGTCATTATGGATGGTTTTATTGGTAACAAAGTAGGAAGCATTGAGGATTTTACGAAGGATTTTGGATTGTAGGAATTGGATATGAGAGGAACTCGATGGTTTAGTGGAGTCCCATAGCTCAACTCCGTAAGTCCAAATAGGCCTTATTATAGTCATGTATATGAGTCTCTTGTAATTACTTGCACTTACTGTCCTCGTTCATGCGGCAGACATGTCCAAACTACCTTAGTTGCCTGTTCTCCAAGGTGGTTTTGAGTTCAAGCACGATGTTCTCTGATATGATAATTTCATTTCTGATGCGAGTGTACGTTTTCTTGGAATGTGGTTAGACAGGCAGCTGAGATGGACTGTACATTTACGTAATTTGAAAACAGATTGCTTAAAACTAATAAATATATTCAGAGCTGTTTCTGGAATGAACTGGGGTGCCAACAGAAAGACACTTATCCTGTATCGAACTTTAATAAGAAGTAAAATAGACTATGGAAGTATTGTATATAATTCAACCTTTTAGAGAGCACTCAAAATACTCCACACCGTCCACAACACTGCAATAAGATTATGCACCGAGGTGTTTAGATCCTCTCCCGTTGAAAGCCTATACGTCGAAAGAGGAGAACCGAGCTTAGCTTTAAGAAAAGACTTATTTACTCTTATTTACTATTTCATACTTTAGTTTACGCCTCATCTATAATTTCTAAACCGGACCAACCTAACCATAGTTTGTTTACCAGTATCAACACTAAAGTGTACTAATCAACTGGCATTACGGAGAGAACCCACAAACTACTTTTACAATTAGACTTCAGACTGGACAATATAATGACAATAGGCGACGCTTTATTCTACCAATGTAATAACTCTTTCATAAAAACATATACGTCTCTTTCTAGGAAAATACAAACTGACGACGACCAATTCGTAAAAAAAACACTTATTTATAGAAATGAAACACAAATACCTCGGACAGACAACCCTTTATACAGATGCGTCAAAAACAGATAGTGACCTAGGATGTGCAGTAATACTGAAAGACCAGTGCCTCAAATTCAATTTGCCCCAAATAAACAACGTCTTCACAGGCGAACTATTCGCCATATATCAGGCCTTGTTATTACTAACAGAAAAACACATAAAAAATAGCCTTATAGTTACAGACTATTTAAGCTCATAAACTGCATTGCCGGAGGGAAAGCTGACAATGCAGTTTCCAGGAAAATCAAAAACTGCGTCTGGGAAATGAAGGAGTCGCCGGACAGAGACATCTTCCTCACATGGGCACTCTCACATTGTGGAATATCTGGGAACGAAGCTGCAGGCAGAGCTGCGAACCTGGCAAGAAGAAAAACTAATGGAACCACAATGATCAATTTAACGACCACTGCTGACTGGATATTGGAATGTAAAAAAATGCTAAATGAAAAATGGCAATTCAAGTGGAACCAATCTACGAATAAATTGCAAGAAATTAAAAAAGATACCAAACCGTGGACGACCTGTTTTAGAAAGAGCAGAAAAGAAGAAATAATTTTAACTCGGCTTAGAATTGGACATGCAGCCTTTACCCATGGCTACCTAATGAGAGACCTGGAACCACCATTTTGTATAACATGCAACACATCACTCACACTGAAACACATTGTAACAACTTGCAGACTATACTCTGACACCAGACCAAAACATAATTTACCTTCCAACATATCTGACTCACTTTCAGATGACGAAGAAAAGATACAAAAAGTATTTGAATTTATAAAAGACATTAAATTTGTACACCTAATTTGATTACATCTAAAGCCGCTAATGACCCGCTAGGGTAGATGCGGAATGTAACAATAAATAAATAAATAAATTTCTTATGCGATTCCTCCTAGTTTTTCCCATCGATCTACGTAGGAACCGCATTTCCGCTGCTGCTATGCGACTTTAATGTTTGTCCAATATAGTCAAGCTTTCTCCGCTGTTGATGAGAATAGGCAGGTACACTGACTTATAGACGTGCATCTTGGCATTTTTATCTACTTGACGGTAGCTTAGGATACTGCTAGCGATCTGATGGTATGCTTGATTCGCTTTAGATATTCTATACGAAATATCAGCATCTGTCTCACCAGAGTTAGTAATTATGGAACCTAAGCAGGTGTAATCCTTCACTACATCAAGAATTTCTCCGTTGCAAACCAGTTGGACGTCTTCTTCTTCTTCCCTGGCCATAATCATCACTTTACTCTTGGAGGTATTTATTCGCATACCTTTCCTAAGCAGCTCTTCTTCCCATTCTAACAATGCTTGCTGTAATTTCATCTTGGAATCGGCGATGAGCACAATGTCATCCGCATTTAAAAAGCTCTGTACGAGGACAGTTCTCATATTCCAGTTTCCAAGTACAGTCCATGCAGACCGACGCTTGCAGATTTTATGGATCTCGTCCATAAAGTTTATAAATAGGAGGGGGCTTAAACTATCTCCCTGTCTGACTCCTCTAGAAATTGGGAAAGGTTCTAATTATGTGCCACTTATCCTTACCACTCCAGTGACTCTCTGGTAGGTTGATTTCACGGCCTCAGTCAAATCTCCAAGCACACCCTTGGCAACCAAAGCGTTCCAAATTTCTTTTTTTGGAATTGAGTCAAACGCAGCCATTAGATCAAAAAATTACAGGTACAGGTTTTTGTTTCCGTCCCAGGACTTTTCAGCGATGGTCCTGAAGAACAAAGATATGGTCCTGAGTCTGCCGGTCAGGACGGAAACCAGCCTGTTCACCTTCTAGCTGCCACTCCACATTCCGCCGGAGCCTTCTTTCTAAAATAAAGGTTTGCAATTTATAGACCACAGATAGCAGACTGATGGGTCTATAGTTATTGCAGTCCATTTAATTGCATTTTTTTATATTGTGAACGGATTATGCCATATTCCCAATCCTTGGAAATTTTCTTTCTAACCTGGGAGAGCTTTTGAAGGGCTTTAAGGAGTTCATGTACGCCGTATTTCAGACGTTCTGGGGCGACATCATGCATTCTCGGTACCTTTCCTGAACTTAGAGTCTGGATTGCGTCTTCTAAAAAAAGGAAAAAAAAACACGAAAATTATTAATATTTATTTTGCAACGTTTTTATAACCCTTCCTAGCCTAAAAATTGTCAAATAAGTTTATTGCTTGCACACCATAGTCTTATCGTAACATTTAACTTCATACTTTACCTATAAAGCATACTATTACGGTTTAAACTACCATTCTTTGGGTAGTTTAATCAGCCAGTCATAATGGTCAAAATACCTTTTAAAAATATTTTATTACATGATATATATTTTTAAAATAATGGAGCAAATAAAATTCAATTATAAACTATTTATATATAGGAAAAATTCATTTTTTTTATGTTTTTTTCACTGAAACTTTATGAAAAACTTTGGTGTTTGTAATAATATGTTTTAATAATTGTTTATATTAACATGCCTACTCGATGAAGGTAAGTATATTGTTGATAGGTTATTTCTAATGTTTTTTTTTGTTTTTATTAAAGAGTATAGTTGTGTGTAAAACAAACATTTTTATATTTATATTTCTCTCGTTATTGTTGAAATTGAATTCCTTTAACTAGCACATAAACTTAATTAGAATTCTTAATATTAAGAAAAAGTATTGAGTTATGTAGAAGAATTATACATGGCATGTATTATGATAAGGAGTCAACGCTTCAATTGTGATATTACATTACTTTCTACCAACCTTAAAGACAGCGTAGGTTTTATATTTGTTATTTCAGCACTAATTTGTTCGAATAAGGAACACTTGTTCCCATGACGATAATTTAACAGCCGTTTGAATAAAACATTTCATATAATTATTAATTATATTATTAATCAATTATTTTAATTATATCGATTGAATTGACATTGTATAAATTAATCTTACGCTGTTATTAAATATCATTATGGTGAGCGAATGAAAGTCGAAAATATCAATCGTCAGTAATAATTGCATACAAATTGCTTCGATTACATCATGGCGCTTGATGATCGCACAAGATAGTCTGAAAAAAGAAAAATTGCAGGGGTATGGCAAAGACACGTGCGGACGACCCTTGAGACTTAGTTTTTACGTGACGACTGTTCTGGGGCCTGGTGTGACTTCTTGGCGACAATATTCCCCAGGTGGTATAAGAACGAAATGAGTGATCCCAGGGAACGAGCGATGAAAAAAAGAAGAAAAACGAGAAGATTGTGAGGTATCGTCTATCATGCATATGAATAGAGATGGCTTATGATAGACATTGATCGATTGCTTCTATTTTATAGTTAAATTGTTGTCATTTTTCCCCTTCTGCACAATTAACAAAATATTAGAAATCACAAAATATAAATCTGGTTTTGTGCGTGCATAAGCTAATTTCACTTATCACCCTACCTTGATTTAATGAAAACATTATAGACGGTATAAATATTTATTTTAAAAACAATTCATTTCAATAATAAAAATTATGCCCGGGTTCAAAATATCATAGGAAATATGCGAACGGAAATAGGGAATTTGATTACCTTTCGAATAAGTTCCTTTAGCTTTACAGGAGAAGTACAATTTTTGAGTTTATCGGGTAAAACATTTTTAGAATTTTTAACACAATATAAGAATAATGGTATATGTGTGTGTGTGTTTTTTCGGTTGGCGCTACAGACTATGAAGTTACATAATACAGACCCCGAGTGTGGTCTCTTAGACCACATACCGATTCTCGATATAAAGTACGGGGTAGGATCATCAATCCTACGCCCAGTCGGTGTGAGTTGCCTCCAGTAGAAATTACCTTCTTTTTTTTTGTAAATATGGTGTGAATGTGCGCACTGAACTCTATTATAAATGTTTTTTATTAAGACGGATTGCGATATTTATCAGTAAACAAATAATCCATTAAAAAACTAGATCCTCAAAATTTAGCGAGAATATTTTTTTTAGAAATCTAAGTTGAAGTGAAATTCGGTGGACTCAAGAAACTTCCTTACCAGTATTCCGAAAAATCAGATTCAAAATATTCCACAATCACAATATATATATATATATATATATATATATATATATATATATATAGTACTTTTTCTACACAGGCAAATACAAATAATAAAAATTTTGGTCGTATTAAAAAAATAATTACTAAATAATTGAAGTTTTGTGGATTGGCATCTAAAATAATAATAAACAATGTATAGATTAAAAAAAACATATTAATTATAGCTTATAGAAATTTATAAGTGCTATAAATACAAAAATGTAAATATTTATAAACACAGGATTATCTCTAACAATCTTAATATATTATTTGGCAAAGGTATTTTTTTGTTGGTACTTATTTTAATTTGTAAACATGTCCTAAAAAAATGCATGAAATTGTATATAATGAGTAAAGTTACGTACATGAGAGGTTTTTAAAAACGTATATAAATCTATGTATAGTTAACTTGTATGTAAGGATCGTTAGATTAGATAATTATGTAAAATAAAAAAAAAAATGCAAATGTAAATGTAATCTAACAATGACACTGAAATGTTTCCAGATTTTAAAATGGCCCTAGTGATGGTCGAAATGTTGTCGAAATAAAATAATTAATAAATAAAATTTTGGTGAATAATGACTTAAATTTTATAAAAAATAAAACCTCAAGACACCAATTCTTGAAATAATGAACAGAAGAAGAATGCAATTAATCTTTTTTCTTAGTCAATTTCAATTACTGAGAAAATAAGAATTATTTCCTCCATATTATGGTACGTTAGCAACATTTTATTAATTCATTATTTTGCGTTATGATAAATTATTAATGATAAATTTATGAGAAGACTACTGCAAAAATTGATATTTAAAATTCTAGTCCGACTACTCCGACACTTACTAGATAAACGCTCTAAGCTTTAAATCAATTACAAACGACTCATATATATATATATATATATATATATATATATATATATATATATGACCATAATAAGGACCTATTTGGACATTGGGGCTTCACTAAACCATCGAATTCCTCTCGCATCCAATCATTACAATCCAAAATCATTCGTAAAATCCTCAACGATCCTTACTTTGTTACTAATAAAATCATCCATAAAGACCTCAATGTTCCATATGTTTCCGATTTGGCCCAATACAGATACTTATCCTTCCATAACAAACTGCGAAATCATCCGAACCGCCTCTTTTCAAACCTTGCTTTCACCTCGATCCGTGATAACCCTCCGAGGCGTGTGAAAAGAAGATGGCTTCGTGATCTTGTTGTGTAAATTTATTATTTGAGTGCTATATGTGAGTTGTTTCTCAACAAGAGATTTCATGTTATTATATTCCTGAGTGCACATTTACTAGTTGTATTTTTTTTCTGATACAGTTATAAATATCAATGAATAAAAAAAAAATCTGTTATTTATAAGTTTATTTATGTGTAGATATCTCGAAAGGCAGCAAAGATTTAGCTAATCAGTAAAATTATAAACATTTAGTGATAACTTATGACGAAATATTAACTATTACAATATTAAAATTGAATAAAACCAAGGGCCATAGCCAAGTCTCCTCGAGATAAAACCCGGAGTAGAATTTCCAATTAAAATACCACTCTGGGCTAGTTAGGAAAGAAAAGTGGTCGCTTCTCTTCCAAGTCCTCCTTTAATCTAGCCCTCCATTAGATTAAGGCCATTCGAATTTTCCAGTTATTAAATTTAAAAAAAAAAAAAAAAAAACAGATGTCCTCAACTCTAATTGAAACAATTTTCGCTGCGACTATTGTGGAATAAAATAGAGATTTCCTTGAATTTAATGTATCCTACGCCTACACAAACTCGTATTATAACATCTTAATGTCTCATTGGCTTGGAAGAGAAATTGAGTGGTACCAAACAGGGGGAAAAAATGCATGGCTCTGTTTCCATTATAAATTGAGTCTTTTATTTCCAAAGTGAATCTTAATCGATTTTTCTGGATAAGTATCGATCCCTATGTGAAAACACCGACTGAATCCAAAGGTGCATTTTTTTCACTAAATATTTAAAAAGGTCACGTGAAAAAAATCTTCGGAACCGTCCATTACTCCAAAGAATGAAATGGAATTTTAGCTTAAAAAATCTTTAAAACACTTCGAAGGTCGCTACGGATTCACTTCACTAAATAAATGTATCGATTAAAAATTACAAAAAATTTCTCGTGTTACTGAATGAAAAATATATTAGATGAATTTTTAAATATATTTATCGATTAAAAAACGAAGTTAAATAATTTTAAAAAAAATATGCAAACAATTAAAACGAAAAATATGTTGACAAAATCAGGAACTTGAACATAAAATTCTATTTTATGCTACTAAAAAACGAACACAAAAATCACTGAATACTAGGAATAATTTTAAAATATTCCATACACTTTTTTTTCTAGAACCAACACCAAGGAACCTTTTAATTGTTCAAATACGATACTTGAAAATATTTTTTTTTTAATTTATACTGGAATAATCACAGTTTTTCAAAAATTGAATAACATACTTTCTTAATTTATGTTTAAAAAAGTATTTTAATTTACCTTGAAAAAATATTGGTTTTGATATTACTATTGGAATGGGAAATATAGTTTTTCGCGTATTCTGGAAAAATTACTAATATTGATTAAGGTTCACTTTAGAAATAAACGTATCAATTATCAGTCCCAAAAGAACGAGAAATAAAAATCAAACCATACAAACGATGTTATTCTTTTGAAATAAAAAAAGCATTGGTTTAAATATAGTGCTGTACTTGATCTGCTTTAGTAGAATATTAATTACTCACAAAATAAACAAAGTCAATAATAATTATATAATTATTACATCAGCAAACACGGTTAATTGATAGTTAAACAAACAAAGTTAAATAATCCATATATTAATAAATGCAAATGCTATATATACATAATAAATACTAAATCAATATAATACGAAATAAGGAATTATGTAAAAATATAACAAATACAAAGTTGAAGTTAATTAATACAAAGTTAAAATCAAATAAATAAAATAAATGCAAAATTAATAATAAAATCAGAGTAATTAATACCATTGATTAAATATATGTATATTACGTATATGTATATATATATATATATATATATATATATATATATATATATATATATATATATATATATATATATATATATATATATATATAAATAAACAAAATGTTAGCTTCAATATTGTGCTGAATATGTTTACCTTTCTGAACCCAAAAAATGAAAGTCGAAATATAGGAAACCTCTCTCTCTCTCTCTCTCTCTCTCTCTCTCTCTATATATATATATATATATATATATATATATATATATATAAACAGCTTGCTTTTCAAAATATGAAGCAGGCCTAGTGACCTGTAAATTGGCTTCCTACAAGAAGGAACCATCAACATAACTATAAAAACTGTCTAACAAGTCGAACCTAAACAAGATCTGAGTTCCGGGTTGTCACTGGAACTGTTTTTCTTGTTGTTGTTGAAGGGTGGTTGATTCGTCAACAACTGTCCTCCTGAACTAACAACTTTTATACAGTCAACGCACTTTTACATGTCAAATAATATGTATCAATTCACTCCAATACTTCTCTTGTGTACTGATAATTAAATAATAACAAAGGAATTATAATTACTTGTATTAGTGAAATATATTTATTTATATTTTTTTTTGTTTTGAGTTACAATAAATAACAATAATAATAATTAGATTTTAGTCTATTTGGAATAATCACTTGAATTATTTTTAAACATTTATATTTATATATTTAAACAGACACTACATACATGGTTCTGAATCATGGTTTACGTTTTATTGAGTGTCAGATGTTGCTATAACTATTTGAATTTTTTTTTCACCATGGGCAGAATAATTATTAAATAAAAAAATATATATATATATATTAAAGTTATTATAATGAAAAAAACGAGATAATATTTTAATAGCTATAAGTGGTATTCATCTCAACATTTTAAGATCATATTTTGTTTTAGTTGACATCAATGAGGATTGCTAGTTAGTCTCTATAGCTAAAATTAAATGAAAGTACTAATTTTTTGTTGTAGTTTTATGAATTATTTGTTCTGTTTTTATTTGTTATCTACCTTATCATCGATGATGGGGTCTAAAAATGGATAAAATCATTCGGAATATGTGGTTTTTCTTAATATTACTATTTAAAATGAATTTTAAATTCTAATATTACCTTTGTATTATTTTTTTTTATAATACTATTTAATTTATTTATTTTCGTAAAATTACACCTCATTCGCTTATCGCAAATAGCCATTATATAACCTTTTATAAAATCATATCACTATCATTACTTTTTTATTATTGGAATTTATAAATATTTTTATATGAAATAAAATATATATATAAAACAATAATTAAAAAAAAAATTTTTTTTCGAATTTTCGTAAACCCTTTTGAATTATATTATGTTTTCTTTTATTTCAAATTATGCCTCCCTGCGTACAGTCAAGTCCAAGAAGTCAAAACTTTGTGAAATAACTGTAACTATTGTTGGTGTCTAAAAGGGTTTGTGTAATTCCGATGAAGTTAATATATTTTTGTATCGTATCTTGTGGATCTATAATATTTAATTTTTTTAAAATAAATCGTTACTGTAAGAGCAAAAGGTCGTGTGTAAAACTTGTCTATGTTATTTCTATTTGTGGTAAAGGTGACATTTTGTAGGCTGCCACTGCAATAAATAGTCTCTTACAATGAAAAATAATATATGAATTTATACTGATATATCATAAAGAATTTTTTTTATTTTCAGTTTTTATTATGATACTTATAACTATATTAGTATAGATACATCAAGTACATGTGAACAGAGGGATATAATCACATGAAACACGCTTGTTAAGAAACTACGCTTTGGTAGCACTCTAATAATATGTATACATGAGCAGATTACGAGGCCGTCTTCTTTTCAGACACCTCGGAGGGTTATCAGGAATCGAAGAAGAAGCAAGATCAGAAACTAGAGGATTCGGATGGTTATTAAGTTTATTATGGAAGGATAAGTATATGGATTGGGCCAAATCGGAAACATATGGAACATGGAGGTCTTAAGGAAATAATCAGTTTTATATGCGGTTTTGTTAAAAAAAAAATCATTTTTTACATAAGACCTTTAAATTTGTTTACGACCTAACAGTAGCGATATGGTATTTTAAGAATGTGCACATGATCTTTGATAAAGACAAAAATTCTGAAAGATTTTTTTTTTTTTTTTTTTTTTTTATTGGTGATATTTACAACTGTATTACAAGTAAAAATACATTCAGTAAATGTGAACAAAGGAATAAAATAGCATGACATCACATGTTGAGAAACTACCCATTGGTAGCACTCTAAAAATGTATTTACAAAAGGAGATCTCGAGGCCATCTTCTTTTCAGACGCCTCTGAGGGTTGTCAGGGATCGAAGAGGAAGCAAGGTTAGAAACAAGAGGGTTTGGATGGTTCTGAAGTTTGTTATGGAAGGATAGGTATCTGGATTGGGCCAAGTCAGAAACATAAGGAACATTAAGGTCGTTATGGATGATTTTGTTTGTGACAAAGTAAGGAGCAGTGAGGATTTTACGAAGGATTTTGGATTGTAAGGATTGAATACGAGAGGAATTCGATGGCTTAGTGGAGCCCCAGAGCTCAACTCCGTAAGTCCAAATAGGTCTTATTGTAGTCATGTATATGAGTCTTTTCTGAAAGATAGAATCATAAAAACTTGGGTCAGAAGAAAACAGTCAAGTCAGCTCCTTCCCACCCTCTCCCCTCTCCTTTCTGGCATTGGGTGAGATCAACCGTGGACTGAAATAAATCAAATGGTCCCTGGCTTGCAAAGCAATTGATCCCTTTGTGTCAGGATTCCCTGATTGGCGGGTGACATTAAGCTCTTCTCTAGTACTGAGTATCCAACAGTATTGTAGTGTCGCAATCCAACAATAATTTTTTTTTTGGAAAGGCAATTATTAATTTTTATAATTATAGTTTTTAAGACAGGAAACAATTTGCATTTAAGAAGTATTGAAAAGAGAGGAAAAACATCTACTTGATAACCAGAGTAATTGGGAGGTGAGTGTGTCAGTGTATGGAGGAGGAAGAGCAATAAATAATTGCTAACGGAAACTTGTTAATGAATATCTTATGATTTGAAGGAAAGGATAAAATGGGTGGGAAATATTGCTCGTAGTTCTCCTCAAAAGACCTTGTAATTAAGAATGCTCAATCCTATTAGACAATGATACAAAACTTGAACAAAACAGTTACACCTGTCTGTAGACGAGTCTCGGTCTTGCAAACTCAGTCTTGGTCTTGTGCGTGAGTCTTGCAGTTACTTATTAGCTTATTCCTATAGAGATGTTACTGTAATTTTTTAGATAGAAGAAACCTAACTAAGCGAGAATGAAAAATTAGAGGAGTTGGATGCAAAAATATATGGTTATAACAATTATTAACATATAGTAACTAAGATTGTCAAATATTAGTAACTATTTTGTCTAAATTTTCATTTAAAAAATAGATTTTTTTTAGCAGTCCTGGTCTTGATCTTGCAACAGTTAGGCGAGGCGGTCTTGGTCTTGGTCTTGGCAAAGTGCACCGAGTTTGGTCTTGCGAAGACCGATTTTAGGCAACACTACTGGCTACCATCACACATGGAAATTAAAGGGAACTAAATGGCCGACCAAATAGCCAAGGAGACAGGATTGTCTTTAATTGAGTTAAGAGACATCCAAACCTTATCAGACATATGCAGATATTTAAAGTATCTAGTAGTCTAGGAAATTTTTTCTTATCTATTATCGTCATACAAAACATTCTGTACTTAATAAAGTCCGCAAATAGAAATAATACATTCGTATTTTTTGTCTGGGTTCCTGGGCATTGCGGAATAGTCGGTAATGAACTGGCCGATCGAGCTGCCAAAAAAGCCATTACTGGTGGAATACCTTATCGGGGAGTACCTGTTGAGGATTTTATGACCATCATCAAACAGAAAATGAAGACAAAATATTAACAGATTTGGTCGAATGTAACCGAAAATAAATTGAGGGAGATTAAGGGTGACGTTTCCTCTTGAGTATCATCAAATAGGAATAAGCGCAGAGAGGAAGTATTTCTTATAGTTCATACACGCCTTTACTCATGGATACCTCATGCCCCGTGATTTTTCACCAACATGCCAAACCTGTGACTCCTCTGACAATGAAACACATTTTAACAGAATGCAGAGCTTGTGAAACATTTACACTAACTTGTGACTTGACAAACGATCTACACATTATTCTACAGGAAAATACAAATGAAATTGGCAAATTATTTTCTTTTCTGAAATGTTCGAAAATAGATTGTTATTCTCAATGAAAATAAGACAATAATGACTCTAATGGTTGAAGCCTCTAATTGAAAAAAAAAAAAGATCAGATAGATTATTTTTTTCTTCGCATATATTTCATGTATGTATGTAAATATTCTGTTTTTAGCCATGAATTTTATGAAGAGCGAATTAGATTGAACCGTCAGATTTCCGATGTGTAACGCTCGGGGTAAAGTCGGATGGAGTTGATTAATTGAAGTGTTTTTGCATATATATTGAAATATCTCAAATACTAAAAATTGGTCCTGCATATTGTAAGCAAAGGAAATGTTCATCACTTCACCCTCGTTGTAATGGGCTATATTTCAAAATTTTAGATCAGCGCGACGCCGTGTTAGAGAGGCGAGAAGGAATGCAAACGGACTAACGCAACATAGGACAGAATTGGACTTATATTTACACGAAAAACGCATTGACATCGCAATGATAACAGAAACACACTTTACACCACGAACTAAATTTCATATTTCTGGTTACAATACCTACAGAACAGACCATCCGGACAACACAGCTCATGGTGGTACAGCAATACTAATAAAGACATCATTATCACATAATCCCTTATACTTACCTACTACACCTGACATTCAAACCACAGGCTTAACACTACACACCAAACATCACACAATAACAATAGCTTCAGTATATTGTCCTCCGAGGTACGTATTAACACCTTCGATGTTTTGCAACTATTTTCAAAGCCTTGGGCGTTGCTTTATAGTAGGCGGTGACTTTAACGCAAAGCACCAATTTTGGGGGTCACGGCTGTGCACACCAAGAGGAAGAAATCTGAGGGCTGCTATCCACGAGCTTTCATTAGACACTATATCACCTGATACACCGACATATTGGCCGACTTCACAACGTAAATCCCCAGACCTACTAGACTTTTTTATAACCAAAGGACTGCGCACCATACCTTACACCATAAATACGAGCTCTGATCTTTGCTCTGACCATTCCCTTATACATTTGGTTATCCTTGATGAGCCCATCAATCTTCCACGAACCCCTAAGCTCCTTAATGGTAAAATGGATTGGGATGCTTACAGGGAAATTCTGGATTCAGAACTTTCAATCCCTGGCTCCATTAAAACAGCAGATGAACTAGAAGAGGCAGTGGACAAATTTACAAAAAGTGTCCAAAAAGCAGCTTGGTCTTCATCGCTACCAAGGTCATCAAGAGCAGAACACTTGCCAAGATATCCTCAATATATAAGGGACTTGATCACGGCAAAGAGGAGAGCACGTAAGGTATGGCAGACTAACAGACTTCCCTCAGATAGACGGACATTTAACAGACTAAATAACGAACTTAAACGACTAATACAAAAATTCAACAGAACGAATTATGATGCTTATTTGAGCAGCATATCAACTGACGATGGAAGTTTGTGGAAGCATACCAAAAATTTGTTAAAACATCGAGAGGTGTCAGTACCCCTGCGAAACGAAGACGGTTCATGGGCTTTGTCGGATAGAGAAAAATCTGAACTATTTGCAGACCATCTTTCATCAGTATTTACACCATTTACCGACTTCACGAACACAGAACATGAAACCTTAGTATTTGATACTCTAGACATACCATTACAGATGACACCTCCCCCTCTTCCTTTCACTCCTTCACAAGTCGCACAACAAATCAGACATCTCCCAAAAAGAAAAGCTCCAGGTTATGACTTAATAACTGCCGAGGGTCTCCAGCAAATGCCTAGGAAAGCTCTAGTGTTCCTTACGACAATATACAACTGTATTCTGAGGACAACTAACTTTCCATTACAATGGAAATACTCACATATCAAGATGATACACAAAAGGGACAAAGACATTTTCAATCCCTCATCCTACCGACCTATCAGTCTCCTTCCGATATGCTCCAAAGTTTTCGAAAAATTAATATACAAAAGACTGGTTGACATACTGACAGACCAACAAATAATACCTGACCATCAATTCGGTTTTCGTACGTTTCATTCAACTACACACCAATTACACAGAGTTACTGACTACATTGCTGGAGCGCTAGAGCAAAAACAATATGCTACCGGCGTATTTCTGGATGTTGCCCAGGCATTTGATAAAGTCTGGCACCAGGGACTTCTCTTCAAACTCAAAACTATACTGCCTAATACATATTATCTCATTCTCCAATCTTTCCTTTTCGACAGATTCTTCTCTGTCCGACAGGGTTTAGAAATTTCCTCAATTCGACCAGTATCAGCAGGGGTACCTCAAGGATCAATATTGGCACCTTTACTCTACATTGTCTATACGCATGACATGCCTACCAACTCTGAAACATTGACTGCTACTTACGCTGACGATACAACAATTTTAACAAAACACCATGACCCCAGACTAGCCTCATTAAATTTACAAAATCATTTACTAAATTTACAAAATTGGTATTCACTCTGGAAAATTAGATTAAATCATAACAAATCACAACACATAACATTTACGCTTCGACGAGAAACATGCCCACCAGTTTATATCAGCAACAATCCAATTCCTCAGACGGACAGTATACGCTACCTCGGACTAATATTTGACAGAAGGATGACCTGGGGCCCACACATCAAAATGAAAAGAAAGAGTTTAAACAAGCGAGTGAAAATACTGTACTCACTGTTTTCTAAATCAAAATTGAAAATTAGACAAAAACTAAATACATACACTTACCTGCTCAAACCCATTTGGACATACGCCTCACAGATTTACGGTTCAGCAAGAAAGACTCACTTACAAAAACTACAATCCTTTCAATCTAAAATTTTAAGACTAATAACTGCAGCTCCCTGGTACGTCAACAACAAGACTTTACATACCGACCTAAGACAACCAACCATTGAACAGCACATACGTACTCTTTACTCCCGATTTCATCTAAAACTACACGGACATCACAATGGACTTATCAAAGACATGGCCACGGCTGAAATGCTCATCAGGAGGCGACTGAAAAGGAGCTGGATGAGAGATCTCCTTTCCTGATTTTAGGATATAAACAGGCCAGGGAAGTGGTGCTGCTGGGCTCCATTCTTCGTCATGCCTATCATGTCATTTTCAATTTAAACAGCTAATCTGCTAATTGTCACTACCATGACAGGTGCGGATGAAGATAGAGTAAAAAAAAAAAAAAAAAAAAAATATCTGAGAAACTAAAAATTGGATCTGTATACTGTAAGCGAGGACATTTTTCAGCATTTCATCCTTTCTATAATGGGCTCCATTATACTCCATTCAAAATTTTATGTCAATGTGATGCCGTGTTAGAAACGCGAAAAGCAAAAAAAAAAAAAAAAAAAAAAAAAAAAAAAAAAAAAAATGTGTCGACAACCAAATGATAAAGAATTTTATGGAAAATATGGATTAAAATATCTCAAAAACTAAAAATTGGCATGCATACTGTAAGCGATGGAAATGTTCAGCAACTCCTGTTATAATGAGCTATTATTTATAATTTATATTTCGTATTATTAATCTCGCCTTGTTGATGTTTTCAATTTAAAGAAAACATTCTGCACTCAATAGAGTCAGCAAATAGAAATAATATATCAATATTTTTATCTGGGTCTCTGGGCATTGCGGAATAGTCGGTAATGATGAATCGATCAGATGAATCGGCAATGAAACTAAAAATTGGGCATGCATACTATAAGCGATGGAAATGTTCAGAATTTCATCCTATTTATAATGAGCTATTATTTATAATTTATATTTTATATTATTGATCTCACCTTGCTGATGTTTTCAATTAAAACAAAACATTATTCACTCGATAAAGTCCGAAAACAGAAATAATATATCAGTATTTTTTATAATTTATAATTTATATTATTGATCTTGCCTTCTTGATGTTTTCAATTCAATCGTGTGGTCTATAACACACATTTTAGTTTTTTTATGGTTTTATTATATATGTTTTTTTCTTTACCGTCTTTTCTTTAATCTAGTCATTTTCTCTAAATAATAGACTTGTGAAATATCGTATTAGGGCCACTTAAAGTTAAGGATTGTATACCTTGTTTGTACTGGCATCTATTTACTTTTTAAATAACATAAAAAATAGTACTGCTATTAGGACCAAATTCATAAATATTATTGACCATTTTGTAAGCTTTTAATTGTTTCATTGAGATTAAAACTGTACTCAGACGAAGTTATCCACGAAAAAATTGAGTGGTGAAACTCGAGGAGGGTACAATAAGAAACTCTCTCTCCTCCTCCCCCCCCTATTTCTGGCGACACAAGAAGCGGAAACGCTAGAAGACCACTCCTCTCTGAAAACTGATAGCCATGGATGGGTAAAGTGCCGGGACGTAAGCTACATCCCTACCATAATTTACAATTCTATCGAGTCGAGTCTTCCATCTTAGTATGATTGCACTCCTATATCGATGAATCGCGAGGTGGAAACCGGATCAGATCACTGAAATTTATGATTCGATCATTTCAAACGGAAATGTAGTTTGTCGGTCTTATAAAACCGGTACCGCTATATGTATATTTTTTCCTACTCCACTTCTTTGCAATGTCCTTATAACGTTCCTTTTTCTCTTTATATTGTGGCATGTTACTTTTTATTGACGGTCTTTTACAATACTTGTAATCTGTGGATTATAAAATAAAATTAGCTCACCAGTTGGTGGTATATAATTATTTGATAATTTTTAAAAAAGTAGTTTATAATTAGAGAATTAGATTGTTGAACTTATTTTTACCTATTAGTTTCATCCAAATTTTATTGGTTTTATTGAGGATTTGAATTCGATAAATAAAATAAATATCAAATATGATCAAAATTTTTATCCGGAATTTTTGAAAAACATTCTTTTTCATTTTTTCATTTTTTTAATTATTATTTCTGATTAAGAGCGATTTTTATTATTTGGTCGTACGTGATAAAAATCATATTTTGATCAATATTTTTTAACAAAATTTTTATCATTAACAGAGAGAAAGAATCACTTTATTATCATAAAAGGGTGCTGCCCAATTACATTGGGTTGCTATAAACACAGCATATTTATTAATCGACAATTTTCCAAAACTAAAATACAATTATATAGTATTAACAATATGTATGAGCATAGTATACAATTAGTTTTATATATATATATTTTTTTTTTCTTTCTTTCTTTATTTTTTTTTAAATTTTATTATTCTTTTTTCTATATATACATATTTTTATTTTTATTTTTTTTTAGTATTTCTTTAATTTATTTATTAGCATTATATATCCCTTTCCTTTCTTTCTCTTCCCTCATAGATTTTTCTCATTCCTTAGATTCTCTCCTCTCTCTTCCCAAGCTAATTCATAAAATGCATACAAATACTTATGTATTTGTAGCAGTTTATACTGCTACTACTAATAATTCCTGATTAATATTTTTTAAAATCAGAAATGTAAATTGTTTGTAATCTCTATGATATATTTTGAGTTTGGAGTACTAGGTGGAGGATATTGTTGTCAACTATTAGAACATCTTTATTTCCAATAAAAAGTGACTTAAAAATATGTATATACAAACTCTTCGGGATTCACCTTCGAGACTCTTATAAATCCAGTTCTGGGCCAAGTTATTCTGAGCTTTCATTCAAAGGTATGATGTAATTGTTAATATTAAATTATACCTCTACACGCACCCATTTAATAGAATTTAACCAAAAAGATTTCTTTGTAAAAGAAAAAATAATGTATTTATTGGCTTATATAAACATTGCAGCCATGTAGTCTCAGTATGGTTTATTTAATTATTAATTTAATAAAAAATTGTATTATTGAACATGAAATAAACTTTTTTGACAATTAGTAAAATTAAATAAACGTAATTAGTAAAATTTAATAAATGTACCTAATGAGATTTTTTATTTTTTCCCACAAATATAATAAACGCGTGAAATGGGCTCTGGTAACTTGAATATTCCATGTAAATTAGAATATTGACTTTTTATTTATAAATGAAATATTGAATCACCTCCTGGCCCCATGATACTGAGACTAGTGTTGCCCAAATTCGAGCCTTGGTCTTGCGCAAGAGTCCCGCAGTCTTGCAGTTATTTATTAGCTGATTATTACAGAGATATTAATGTAATTTTTTACATAGAAGAAACCTAACTAAGCCCAAATGCAAGATTAGAAAAGTTAAATACAAAATTATATTGATTTAACCAATTTTTTACATACATTAACTAAAATTGTCAATTATTAGTAAGTATTGTGCCTTAATTATTATTCAAAAAATAGATTTTTTTTTAGATTGCAACAGTTAGGCGGTCTTGGTCTTGGAAAATGCAAGACCAAGACCTATTTCGGGCAACATTAATTGAGAGACTGTATATCTATAGTGTTCTAGAAAAGAATATTGCAATAATAAGTATTTTAAACTGTAAAAAATGAATTTATCATAATTTGATGGAGTTTTAATAGTATAAAAGCCGATCTGAAGGGGCTGGGTTTGGACGGCGAGCGGTGGAGAGAGGTGTGTAATAAGCGATTGGTGGTGTCGGCATCGAACCTCTAGGTTCGCTAGGCCTTTCATTATTATTATATTATTTAATAGTTTACTTGACTTATTTTAAATTAAGTGGAAGCCATTTATAAACAATTCTTCGTTTTTTACCATTATGAAATGTTGACTGAAAAAATCCCCATTTTTAAGACGTTTAAGATCAATCGACAACTAATTGAATTGGCCGTAATAGTGCATCAAAGGCCTCGGGGGAATCTATTGACATCGATGCTCTATCTCAGGAAGAAATTTGGACTATTTCATTTATTAAAATAAAGAGAAATATTGTATTTTATAAAATAAATAAATACATTACGATCAAGTATGCTGAGTTATTCAAATAGAATTTTAAACCTTTCTATCTAGAAGTTAGCTGTTGAAGGTGGTGTACAAAGGAATAAATGGAACGTAATGGAACAGAGGTGTAGTGGAATTCCCCACGTTTCAATAGAAGATATAAAGGTCCATTTTTTTTTTACCTTTCAGAAAATGGTAACCGAATTCTGTTAGTTTTAGATCTACTAGATTCGTATTTTTTAAAAAATAATGTATTTTTCGGGACAATTTCTTTTGTAAAAAATAGTAAAATGGTATCCGTAATCTGCTTAAATAAATTAGATGTCCATTATGTCGCTTTGTTTTTTAAATAAAATTTGAAGTCGAAATTGGCTCAAAAAATGATAAATATATCAAGTCTATCCTCTAATGTATTAACATTTACTTGAGGCAATGGAGTAAGTAATTACAAGATTTATTTCTTTATAGGGAATATAATAAATTTCCAATTTTATTTTAATTAATTGAAGAAAATCCAACAACGCTAATGTCATCACTGGGCAAGCAAAATATGACTGTATTCTTATATATTTCGGTATTACACCTTGGGATCAAATGTCCAAAACAAGTTGGGCACTTGGATAATATTTGTTTTTATTTAAAAAAAAAAGAAATAAGTGAGTAAATTTACTCCACTGTACATTAAGGGGAGTAATAATACAGAAATGGAAAACAAATTGGGAGTCCATGTGTGAGAAAAAACTGTATTAAATAATCAATATAACAAGTAAATATGAACAAGTAACATGACATGTACAACATGACGAGAAACTACCCATAGGTAGCACTCCAATTATATTTCTATCTCAAGGTCTAGAGGCCATCTTCTTTTCAGACGCCTCGGAGGGTTATCAGGAATAGAAGAGGAAGCAAGGTTGGAAACGAGAGTGTTCGGATGGTTCAGAAGTTTATTATGAAAGGACAGGTATCTGGATTGAGCTAAATCGGAAAGATATGGTACATTAAGTTCATTATGGATTATTTTATTTGTGACAAAGTAGGGAGCATTAAGGATTTTGGATTGTAGGGATTGAATACGAGAGGAATTTGATGGTTTAGTAGAGCCCCAAAGTTCGAGCCCGTAAGTCCAAATAGGCCTTATTATAGTAATATATATGAGTCTTTTGTGTATAGTTGGCGTGAATAGTTAGAGCGTTTGTCTAGTAAGTGATGGAGTAGTCGGAAACGTTGGGCGGTTTCAAGTCGTTTCAGTCTGATATGGAGGTTCCAAGTGAGTCGTTTGTCAAGGTGGAGTGTTAGATATCGGATTTGTTCCACAAGGATAAGTGGGGTATTGTTAAAGGATACTGTAGGACAGGAAGTCATAGGTTTACGACTAGAAGTTTAATACATTTAATTACAAAACGAACCAGCAATATTGCGATACCTGCCAGTCCCAGCTAACCATAAATTATATAATAGAAGATTGTACATTAGTGCATCAAAAACAAAATATCCTTTTATAGAGAACTAGCATTAAAAGAATGAGTAAATTCAATTGAGAATATTATAAAGCTTTTAAAAGGAACATAATACCACGTATAAGAATTAATGAAATACATGAAAAATAACAATAAAATACCTATAGTATTACTTATTAAAATATATATTGAATATAACAGCACATATATGTACACACATATGTACAACATTGTTTCAACCTCCAAATATAATTGTGAATTCATACATTCGTACAGATAAATTAAAAGTAACATCATAGCTCAAGGCCTAAGGTGTAAAAATCAAGTTGTTGATCGCCTAAGACAACTCTTAACCAAACCTAACCTACAGAAATGAAGCCAGCAAAAATATCAAAACCAGAAAATGTTACAGTATTCAAAATCAACCTTCAACCAATGTTATATGAAACAGTATAATGATTTTATACAAAATTTAGTTTAAAATACGAACCATAGGCTAATAATAATTTTGACCACACTTAATCTATATCGTGTATAATTATGTTTGCCCAAAATTGATTAGTCCGTAATTTAATAACCATCAGTCATTATTAATTAAATCAATTGTAACAAATAAATTTAAACTATTATGGTAATGATTGTTTGATTATTTTAAAGAACGTTAATGATAATTCAAATAAACCTAGAGCTCAATTTTACATAAAGAGACAAGGGATGCTGACAAGTAATAACTGATTAAAATTCATCATGCACCAATAAATATTATAACCTAAATTTAAATCATACACTCTCTCTGTTTAACATTTTATGTGTATGAACATGATACTTTATATTCAGCTATGTATTCTAAGCAATTATACAATTACTGTTTAAGGCTATACTTGTTTGTTTTATCAATATAAATTAATTTAGTGATTGAGTGAATAATAATTATAAATTATTATTAATACTTTTTTCTTGTGTTTAACTGTGTTTAACTTGGACTTAAATTATCTTAAAATAAAATTATATTATTGACTTTTTAAAAGAGTTTTAGTATTTCTTTTTTACAGATTAAAAAACAAAATATTTTTGGTGAGACTTGCATGTTTTAGTTCCTCATGTAGGTTAGATGGTTTGAAATTTTACATTAATGGTCGTTGTCTGTTATTCTATTTAAAAAAAGTTGACTAAGAGTTAATTTTTCGTAGTACTTTTATCTATAGGTATTTTGAAAATAAAATAATAAAAAACAATATATTTTCTGTTTTCTTTAATGTCCTAATGAAGTTTTGCATTTGTTATATTAATACAAGCGTAAGAGTAATATTGTAAGATTACTTAGAATATATATTGTAATATTATTTGGCATAACATATTCTTCTTCTTATACCAATAATATATTTATATGAATGAATTAATGAATAGATGAATAAGTGTATATATTTTCTCAAAATTAAATTACATAATTATATTATATTATGTATAAACAATAAATAAGCATGGGCATTGTCCGTATTCTTGGAATTTGCTGTACCTGTTACTGTTGCTAGTAAAAATAGTTCAGTACACATTTACGAACATATAAACAGAAGAAAAAGTACTAGAGTTAAATATTACTAAGTCACAATTATTATGTATAAACCACGAAAACTTTAATATCATATACACATATATATCATGTCCATGATTACCATGATATTGTTTAATAATTAAATACTTTTATCAGGGATGTTCTATACCTTAGTGATAAGTTTGTAAACATGTAGATTGTATTCAGATCCTCTTCATTTATCATACCAAGGAACTCATTATAAGTTAAATTATTCTTTTCGAAGTATTTTATTCATAATTCTCTCAGAACTGGGCATACTGCAATGAAGTGATACATATTTTCTATTTGGTTTAAGTTCCACAGAAAACAAATATGGCTGCCGATTCTATCTAATCTGTTATTTAATTGAAACTATTCCCCTCTTACTTTTATAATTTTGCTTATAAAATGCGAAGACCAATTTTGAGTGAAATACAGTTTTGGTAGGTTCCGATTTAAATCTTTGCAGATCAAATGAAATTTATCACCTTTACCTTTATTTGTAATAGCAATATCTCTAATTATTTCAAATCTCTAATTAATCTAGCAATAAATAAACTCCTGTTTTTGAGATTAATTCATTAACAACATTTGCATCTAGTCTGTGGGCCCAAGAGATTAGCTGTTGTGCCCATGATATGTTTTGTTAATCATACCATTGGCCAAAATTTTTGATAGTCGAGATAATGGAATTTTTATGACTTTGCTAATACAGTTGATGTTTGAAGATATTGTATGACAGAATAAAGGTTTTAATCTATTTCCTAATAACAAACACTTTTTTTGTATCATTATTTACTAAACGCAAGCAATTTAGCAATTAATGTTTATATTAGCTTATTATGCCATTTTATTTTGTCGTATCATCTAATTCTTGCTAGTTAATATTAACATTAACAGTTTTGAATGATGATTACATGGTAAAAAAAGTAAATAAAAAAAAATGGTTGGAAGGAATAGCACAATAATAAAACAGGTTTTAATACTTTTATAAAATACAATAGAAACGCGAGAAACGTAATGAAGAACTGAGTTACACCCGAAAATAAATTTAAGGAACAACAAAACACATAATAAAGTATATCATTATGATCCTCTTATCTTATCTAGAATGGTTTTCAGGTGTCCGTAAACAGTTGGTTATTTCGAAAAATATAATTCTCTTCAGGACAAAAGAGACCTGTCTTGTGAAAACTTTACAACAGCAAACTTGATGAGTACTTAGTAATAACAGAACAAGAAGCTGGGTTAATGGCGTTTTAATTTATTTTTCTATTTTCTCCTAGGAAATGTTGGAATGGATTTAAGATAAATGTTGATCATTTCATAAGGCTATACTGTTAGTTATGAGGTATCAACTGCATCATTATTGCTTGCCTCGATACATTTGCATATATAATTGATGCTGTCTTGAAAAAAAAAAGTTAATTAATTTATCTTTAAAAAAAAAAGTAAGGATTTTTCTTGTTCTGAAAAGAAGGAAAAACAAGTAAATTTAAAATTAATCTAATGGTGCATACTTCATCATTCCTGCATCCTATTAAATATAACGACAAATATATTTTACAGGACCTTATAAAAATATCCTAAATGTGATTGTTTAGGTGATTTTACTTAACGATAATTCAGTTAGGCCTCCTGGCTCTTATCCAGCTCCACAATTCCCTGGAAGATACTGTTACCGATAAGACTATCGCAATTTTCCAGCCTGTTTTCAAACTCACCAAGTGAGTAAAAGCTGCTGGAGCGAGTTCTTTACAGCCAATTTGCGGTACTTTCATTACATTTTATTTTCATTTACAATATTATCGCAGAGAATAACTTATTATAAGGCCCTAAGAAAAGATCGGATAGTCACTAAATTAGAACAAGTTATTGAATACTAAAATATTTTTAGTATTAGTAGAGGAGTAGAATATTTTTCTTTTAAATATTCTATAATAAGGCTAGTCTTTTTTTACTAGAATTTCTCTTCTATTTTTTCCCTACAGGAAACTATTGGTTTATTTCTTAAAGAGTACAATAGATGCAAAAAAAAAATATAGAGAAAAATAATTTTAATTAAAATAGCGCTCTCTTCTCTTTATTACAGATAATTGATTGTTCTACGAAGGCAATCACATCAAAACTTGGGCACAATACGAAATGTTCTGGTTTCTGGGAGACAGTCTGGTTAGATATCAGGATGATGGTTGGAATGGAAATAATATTAATTATTTATTAAATAAACTGTATTTAAAGAAACATTGCACTGACATATAAAATAAACAAAAAAGACCCACAAAATCATTATTTCGTTTTACCAATGACCTATTACGGATTTAATCTCTCTTACATCATGGAAGACTCATTCCTCTTCAAAACTACGGCATTAACCCAACCACCTCGACTAAATAGAGGATGGGTTCTGTGACAAAGTTTGGAATTGAAATCATTTAAGTTAGAGTTTGAGGTCTCATTCTGAGTTAGAATTAGTCCATCGTTACGGATCGGCCGATTGTAAATTATTCTGTTTCTGTCTTTATTCAATTTAATTCTATTTATTAAAGTCACTTCGTTGTCCTCTACTATTTTACTGTTTTAAATACATAATTATTTTTAAAATAGTAGGAAAAAAAGAATGTTCGCCTTGAATATTGGAGAATTTCCTTAGCTCATTCGTTTGTTCGAAAACCTCTTTTCGTAGTTCCCGTGGTTATCGTTCTGTAATACCTTTTTGGATATTCTTATTTTATAAAATAATAAAATGAGAGTAAAGCATGAAAATATAGAATTTCTTTTAATAGCAGTTTAATGATTATAAGGCAAGTGTTGGGGTCAGGGGTACTTCAAAATCGAAGTACAAATCTTTCCCCGGTGCGTTTCCTCAATGGTGGGGAAAATTCAAGAAAAAAATATTAAAAATATTAAAATTAAAATATTTCAATAAATAAAAAATGGAAAATAAAAAAATCCTCCTTTGAATGTTTACAGTTTATTGAGATTAAAAAAAAAGACCTAATTATGTATAAAAGTTAAAATAAATATTAGTGTAAAGATGCGAGAAAATTAAAACATAAACATAATATGCAAAGAAAATAAAACCAAAATAACCATTAATAGCAAAATATAAATAAAATCAACTTCTAAAATGATGGTAAACCAAGAGAAAAAAAAAGTCTGTGGTAACGGTGAGAGAAGTGAACGAAAATAACCCAAATTGGAGGCTATATTTCCAAAGAGGTTAGTTACCTGAAGTTCAGCTGTCACAGCAGTCGATGGTGGGGGGATCGATATGCATATTGATGTGCTGATCGATGACTCGCGATGATACAGCTGGGCCCTTCAAAATGGTGAGGTGACAAAGAGACGAGAGGAGCCTGGAACTTGGTGAAAATGATGGAGGTAGACTTCTGCTCCATACGAAAGGTAGCTCCAGACTCCGGACCCCGCAGTATTTGTGTCTTAATCCCTAAGACAGGATATTACTGCCGGGCTGGAGTGTATACACAAACGCGATAATACATCGTAAATAATCCTACATCTATAAACAATGTACAATTCTGGGACAATTATCCCTCAGTTTTTACCAAAAAAAAAAAAAAAACAAACCTTTTATCACTAACACAAAAAAAGGGGTGAATGGTGAGAAAAAACAATACAAAAAATAAATAAAGATATGAGCATGCGGCGTTAACAGCAAGTAAAAAAATGACCTTACACCCCAAGAAATATATTTTTTTTAATTATAAAAGCAAAGTTATAGTCCAAATACACATTCCGATTCATATTTGTGAAGATGACAATAAAAAAATTCTCGCAGTCCAACAAAAACAACAGTGAGACGTTGCTAATGATTTGTCTCATGTGAAATATATCGCTATAATATAATAAGAAATATACATAATAAGATATAAGTTACTACTCAGTCATTGAATCATGATACTGTGTTCTTCTAATTTGTTTATGGATATCCTAATTTATTAATTAATTGAGCCTTTCAGTTGATAGAATAACTAACACCAATTTCAACATTTTTTATTATATTAATAATTTAAGTGATATCTCTAGTACGAACATTTATACCTTTATTCCCAGTTCTATGTTCTATATACTCCGTAATTAACTTACTTACTATCTGTACAGATATAAATTTTCTAACTGGAAATGTCACTAAAACGACTCAAAAATGTTGAAACTGGAGTTGTTAATTCCGTCAAATGAATAGCTCAATGAATGTATTCCGATTTATGAGTGGTTAAGAAATTATTTTTATTTTTTAAATAATGTAACATTCTGTCAATTGGAAAATATTTATCATGAGATAAGGCCACATTTGTACAATACATAGATAAAAATATAAAATAAACTGAATTGAAATAACGACTAAATGATAATCAAAAAGTATTTATAATAAATAAAAATAAAATCAATTAAAGTAAAGTAAATTTTAAAAAGCCACTGATATACCTACATGCTCTATTTACAAAAAAAAAAATATGATTTTTTTTTCCTTTACTTTGTCTGGATTTCTTCGTTATGATATCCCACCAATCGATTTTAATTATTTTTAAAGGAGAATTAGAACAAACGTATTACTTATGGTATTAAATGAATCATAATTTATCGTAATTAAAAAAAAAATTCTTTCATTAAAGTAGTTCAGGTCAATTTTGTAAATTAGTTATAAGTAATATCGGAGAGTTATTAAAAAACAAAATGTTTGCTTCAATATTATGCTGAATATGTTTGTACCTTTGTGTACCTAACTAATCAAATTCGAAATATAGAAGACCTCTCTCTCTCTCTCTCTCTCTCTCTCTCTCTCTCTCTATATATATATATATATATATATATATATATGTTATGCTATGTTATGCTATTTATTTGTTTTATAGTATGGACGGTTGCATATATATTACATATTAATCCTAAGTGTGACAGACTGTAAAATTTGACGTTGAAAGACAGTAAAAAACAAAAATTTACATTCAAAATATTTATAAAAGCATTATATTTTAATTTGTTGTTTATTCATCTACCAATAGACACTGCCGATCAGTGAGTGAATTGCTCTGAATCAGCTATTCAGTAATGTATGGTATGCATTAGGTATTGATTATATATGTTCATGTATTCAGTCGCTTTCCATTTCAGTGCTTACGGTCTATACAGAGGTACATTAGGCTTAGTAAACCGTTTAGGCCGATAGAATTCTGTCAAAGGTAATTACTAAGTAATGTACTATATTGGTCTAGTAACACAGGAACGTTGTTCATGTCAACTGTAGGGGCAGGTCTGTCGGATTAAATTTGAGCCTCAGGATAACATGTCACGCGGATAAAATCGAACCAGCTTGATTCGTACAAATATTTAATTGAATTTATCCAACTGCATTTATCTTGAATTATCTGAAATCTTATTTATAAAAATAGTGTTATTTCGTTATGACAAAATTTTATGTAGTTTATTTATTTACTTAAACTTAAACAAGTACAGAAGATATGCTTCTAGTGGTTCTGATAATTTTATTGTTTCTTGAATTTGGTATAGAATATACCTGGAGATTTATTTTGCTGTTGAATTTTGTCTCCTTAAGCAGCATTCTTATCTTTGGCTATCGTGCATGCACTGTTTTTTTCCGGTTCTCTTTAATTTATTTTTTATTTTTCCACACTCCAATGCCACTACAGCCATACGGGTGGAAGTAGTGCGAAATTAAGCCTTATTGCATACTAACACACTACTGCAACTATATCAGTTTCCAACTTTCACACTCTTTTGCTTTTCCTCATTCCTCAACAGATTAGGTCTGGCTTCCAGAATTCGGAGGTCTTCCCTGATCTGGTCCTCTTTTCCTTCTGTCCTAGAGGCCCAGCTTGAAGTGAGCTGGACCCACCGTCGTCTTCCAGCCATTTATGAAATCGTCACCCAATGCATGCTCTACTGTTCAATTGTTTCTTCCCCATTTATTTTTTTCAATGGTCTTGTAGATGGATTGCTGCGAGCTACATGCCCCGCTCTTCTTAAACTCCTTCATGTCATGAGGTATTAATAGACCAGTTTCTGTAAACAGTTCCCTATTGGTCGTTCTCCTCCACATGTTACTACTCTGGGCCCCTAATCGATTTACATTATGCTCTGTATTGATTGTCATTGACTAAGAGACTTTTCTTCTATGCTCTAAGACACGTGTTCGAATTTGGCTGTGGCAGCTAATTATTTATTCTGTAACATCATCTAAGGATCGATCCCACTCAGTCTATATAAAGTGGGTACCTTTCATATAATAATTATCTGAAGATAATAACCTGGCGTTCGAGCGTGATCTCGGTCAAATCAGATTCTTCACAACCGTTACCTATGGATCAGTACCTCCTTTCAAATTACTAAATATAGGATGTAAAAAAAAAAAAGAAAAAAAGAAATAATCATTTTGCTA
This sequence comes from Nezara viridula, assembly GCA_928085145.1. NCBI lineage: Eukaryota > Metazoa > Arthropoda > Insecta > Hemiptera > Pentatomidae > Nezara > Nezara viridula. The sequence goes on from OV725082.1 coordinate 67,374,014, forward strand.
TTTACTATGAATAGAAAGCTTCCGGCTTGTGTCCACTCTGGCATAGGTAGGTGATGTAAATTATTTTAAATTAATAAAGTAGATAGGTTTTATAAACTTGAGAGGATTTATTAACTCTTAGTTTGGATTCAGTTATCACCCATATATATATATATATATATATATATATATATATATATATATATATATATATATATATATATATATATATATAAGTTAAGGTCCGGTGTGAGATAGATAAGACTTTTAAGACTTAATATTATTTGTTTCAATTAAAAATAATCACATTATTATTTCTTGCAATTTAAAATAAACACATGTTAAAATATATTAAAAAACACATGTTAAAACATATACGGTTATAACCTTTTTGAGTTAGATACTACTGTTTGTTGTTAAATAAAAACTATTGAATTATTCCCAGTTATTTGTTTCTTCATTTTTCTATTTATCGAAGCCAATAGTTAACTGGTGCCGAAACCCTTGTGTTGCCAGGACTGCAGTATTAGAAGTATACGTGAGTATCGTATTATTTTTTTTTACTTGTTCACGCTAAGAAAGCTAAACAGTGAGAGATGATAAATCAGCAAGTGGAATGGCAAATCCCACCAATGCCAAGAGACACGTTAGTGGAGTGTCATGCGAACACTCTGGCTTGGTTAAAGGTGCGGGCAGCAACTTCTCAAGACTTAAGAAAAGCGGTCTCTGATTTAGAAAAATTCACCGGGGAAACCGGTGAATTGAACCATTTCCTAAAAGCCGGTGATCGGTTGATGAAGCGGATTGAGGTGAAAATAGCGGAAGAACTAATTGACACAGGAGATGCGAATTCAATTAAGGCAGATCTGGTTTGCAGAGTCAAAAGGAATATTCTTAACCTAATCCAAGCCGACGAAGAAACCCCTTGGGCGATTGTCAAGGATAGATTAAAAAAGGCGTATGGAGGCGGAAGATGGACTCCAGAAGAGGACATATTTCACATGTTTAGAGAAAGAAGACAGCCTAAACAAGCTTATGGGCAATATGCTGGAGAACTTTTGTCACAATATAAAAAGATAATGGCAAAGATGCGTGAAACGGCAAGCGCGGCAGAAGTAGAAACAAAGATGTCATTCTTGTCATCAATCCTAAAAGTTCAGTTGGCCAGAGAGACGGGAAAGAAGGATGGCCTACCCAGAGACCGCTCGTTCGTTGAATGCGCACAAGAAATGATCGACGCAAGCGCGCGCGAAGAGGAAGCCCGGATGGAGATAGAGGAGTCAGGATGGAATCGGGTGACATACAGAAAACCAAGAATCACACCAGCAACATGGAGGAAGAGGAGGGATTTAGAATATGATGAAAAGGAGAGAGGAATGGCTGAAGGGAGGAGGCAAAGTCAGAGAAAATCTAGACCCTTCGGAAGAAGAGAGGACCGTAAGTGCCACGGATGTGGCAAACCTGGACACCTAGTGGCACAATGCCCCCGCACTAAATGTTTTGAGTGTGGCACAGAGGGACACATCGCTAGACACTGTCCCTACATGCACCGGAGAAAAAATCTACCCAAAGAAGAGCCATTGGAAGTTAACGCCCAGAAGGTATGGAAAAGAAATAGGACTCAGTCAGAATCGTCAAGATCGACAGAAACGACCGAGACCGATGAAGAAGCTGAGGAGCCAGGGAGCAGTGGAGGTGAAGTAGAGAGAAGCAGGCGAAGGAGCGGACGTTGGCAGGTGGATGGAAGGAGAGAGCAAGTAGAGGCCTGAGGAGGGTGGTGGCCGAGGGGCGACCGCGTGCTATTGAACTGCAGCGTGAGGAGCGAGTATGGCGGTCTGCCCATTATCCGAGTAGCAGGTGGAGTGAGATGTCTCGTGGACACGGGGAGTTCAACTACTATCATGAGCCGGAGAGCTGCGGAGAAGCTATGCGCTGGCAAAAGGACACTCCAGACTCAGGTATGTTCATGCAAATTAATCACCCTGGGAGGCCCATGTACGGTAGAGGGGGAAACGGTTTTGAGATTGAAGAAGTGGGGCGTGAGGGAGGGTAGTTTAAAGGTTCATGTAGTGGGGAGTATGCCTCGGGAATATGATGGGATAATAGGATGTGATCTATTAGGAATGGTAGGAGCGAAAGTTAGTAACAAAGGCGGACGGTGGACTCTCTGGATTGGTAAAAAGAAATACGAGTGTGAAAAACGCATAAGAAATGACGGAGCAAGGGTAGGAGCGATCACTCAGGCAGTAGACTGGAGGAAAACATTGAAAGAGGAATATGAGGATATCTTCTTCGAGGAGGGCGGTGTATTAGGTGTAACGGGGGAAACTGTTCATGAAATTCCGCTGAAACAAAATCGAGTTACATATGTAAAAGAGAGGCGGTACCCGCATGCGTTAAGACAACATATCAGAGAAGAAATAATAAACTTAAAGAAACAGGGTATCATAATAGACAGCACGTCACCATATAACAGTCCCTTGTGGGCAGTGAAAAAAAAGGGTGCGCCGGGCGAAAGCCAGGAAAAGTATAGAGTTGTCATAGATTACAGGAAACTAAATGAAAACACTGTAGATGAAAAATACCCGATCCCCAGATTCGAGGACATCCTGGATAGACTGAGCGGAGCAACATTCTTTAGTACGTTGGACCTGAAAGCAGGTTATCATCAGATCAAAATGCACCCCAATGATCAGCATAAGACGGCATTTACGTTTGAAAGAGGACATTACGAGTTTACAAGAATGCCTTTCGGCTTAAAAAACGCGCCGATAACGTTCCAGCGTCTTATGGATGAGTTTTTGAGGGGTATCGACGAAGCTGTGTGCCAAGTCTATATGGATGATTTACTAGTATTCAGTAAAACGGAAGAGCAGCATGTGGAACATTTACGAAGTGTCTTTGAAAGGCTTAAGAAATTTGGTCTAAAATTATCATCGGAAAAGTCACTTTTGGGTCAGAGGCAAATCAATTTTTTAGGTCATACAATTTCGAAAGAGGGTGTGAAACCGGATAGAAGCAAGGTAGAGGCAATAGAAAGAATGGCAATTCCGAGAGACATAAAAGGAATACGGAGATTGTTAGGGTCATTGAACTACTATAGGCGATTTGTTCCTGAAATGGCAAAATATCTAGTACCTCTTAACAACCTACTCAAAAAAGGGAAAAAAGTGGTAATTACGCCCGAGATGGAAAACAATATTAGGCAATGCATGACGAGACTACAAGATGAGCCAGTGTTAGCATTTCCAGACTTCTCGAGAAAATTTACCATCACAACAGACGCAAGTGAGTATGCATTGGGGGCGGTATTGTCACAGGAAGGGGACAAAGGAGAAAGACCAGTTGCTTACGCCAGCAGGCGCCTCACGGATACCGAAACGAGATATAGCGCGTTAGAAAGGGAGCTGCTCGGGATCGTGTGGGCCATTAATCATTTCAGGCCGTACGTGTTTGGCAGGAAATTTAGAGTCCAGACGGACCATAGACCCCTCCAATGGGTGGGGAAGCTAAAGGAATCTTCCGCAAGGGTAACGAGATGGAAAGAGTTTCTGAGTCAATACAATTTGGAAATTGTATACAAACCAGGGAAGGAAAATATTGTGGCCGACTGGCTGTCCCGGGCGATAATGGTAAACGCGATAGAAGAAGAAGAGAGAGGGGGACCCTCTAGGGATGTCAGGCAGTTGATGCGGGAATGGACACCCGAAGGAGAAGGAGAACGAAGTATGCAAGAAGGTGACGAGGAGACCCAGGAAGAGGATACTTCTATGGACGAAAGACCCTTAGAAATAGAAGAGCTAGCAGAAATTATTAATGACAAGCGACATCAAATTATATGGAAGACCAGGACTACGGGGACAACAAAGATTGAGTACGATGAGTATGGAAAGTGCAAGATCACTAAAATCTGGTCGCAACCAGGAATTAAAGAGGACTTAATTTGTCGCGCACTCAAGGATGTGTCAAAACCAGACACCACCCATCACATATACGTCGGGAATGCGACGGTCTGGGATAAGATTAAGCGGTTATGGCGGTCAGAGAAAATCGGTACGGACAGAAGATTTATTCGATGCACCCTGAAGGTTGAAACACTGAAGGATAAAGAGACCCAACAGGAGGTGACGATCGCATATCACCAGGGTAAGACGAATCATCGAGGAATACAAGAGACATTGCAAGCACTAAAGCGGAAGTATTTTTGGTGGGGGATGAGGCAAACAATCAAAGGGGTCATTGGGGCTTGTGAAATATGCTTAACCACCAAATACGATAGGCATCCTCCCAGAGCAATACAGGAAGAGACGCCCACTGCAGATTCACCATTAACGGACCTACAAATAGACACTTTCACTTGGAGGGGATATAAATGGGTCACGCTGATGGATCTTTTTAGTAAGGCAGCAATGGCGTACCTGATCCAGGAGCGGTCGTCAGAAGCAGTCTTGGGGGCTCTAAGAACATGGTTCCAGTTTTATGGCGTACCTGACCGGATTGCATCAGATGGAGGAAAGGAATTTAACAATGCCATTATGCGAGCAGAGGCGAAGATCTTGGATATTACATGGCACATTAACACCCCTGGACATCCAAAAAGTAGAGGAGGCATAGAACGACTACATAGCACGCTTAGTGACCACCTTAGAATATATCAAGCAGAAAAAGGGCTAGAACCCGGTGTGGCGATGTCGAAGGCTATCACGGCATATAATCATTCAATTCATACCGCAACAGGTTTTTCGCCTTTCGAGATCCTATTTGGGCTGCGGGAACGGCCCAGGGATAGCACGAGTACGACAGTAGACGAGGAATTATCGGAACGTGTCGTTAATAATAGAATAGCGTTGGTGAAACGATGGGAGAAAGTCCGTAGTAAAATTGAGAACGAAAAAAGTAGGAGGGTAAGAAAAGATAACTTAGGGCTGAAGGACGTACTGGGTGATATTAAAATTGGAACGATAGTGTACAGAAGGAGAGGATCCAATAGGGGCAAGGAGCTAGTGAGGTACGAGGGCCCATTCAGGGTGATCGCCATTCGTGAACATAACACTGTGTCTATAGAGAGCTTGAAAGAGCCTAAGAAGCGCAGAACAGTCCACATCGAACAACTAAAGCTCCCAAAAGGTGAGCCAAAGCAACCATAAATAGATGGAATGTCCTCATTGTGGGACAGGAAGATTTTTTTTTGTAGTTATATTTTTGCACTATTGCAGATTTTTTTTATTGTTTTTATTACTTAACCATTCTTTTGTATCAAGTGAATTAAGTAACCACAGTGCAAAGTTCTCATTGTATACCAATGTAAAATTTTATTGATGAAAAAGTATAGCCTGATGACGCTTCACTCCGGACTTGACCTACCTGTAAGATTCAGATACTAGTTTACGAAGAATATTCATAAACTGGCAGGGGGGAGTTAAGGTCCGGTGTGAGATAGATAAGACTTTTAAGACAATATTATTTGTTTCAATTAAAAATAATCGCATTATTATTTCTTGCAATTTAAAATAAACACATGTTAAAATATATTAAAAAACACATGTTAAAACATATACGGTTATAACCTTTTTGAGTTAGATACTACTGTTTGTTGTTAAATAAAAACTATTGAATTATTTCCAGTTATTTGTTTCTTCATTTTTCTATTTATCGAAGCCAATAGTTAATTTATATATATATATATATATATATATATATATATATATATATATATATATATATATATATATATATATATATATATATATATATATATATATATATAAAGATGCAAACGTTATTTGCCAATAAAGAGTGCAGGCCAGTGAAGATTGGTTTAAATGCTTCTTTTACGACTGCTAGACTAAATCCTTTCCCTTAGGAGAAAACACTTTAGGCCCATCATTTAGAAGGGTCTCGCTTCTTCCGTATCTGTGACCCGTGGGGAATCTGTCTCATATCGACCTGGTTGGAAAAGGTTTGTAAGTGCCTCAAAGTGTTTGTATCCGATTTTAAAAACGATTTTTCAGCGAAATTTTCAGTGTAAGGCATAAATAAAGAACAAAGTCTCGAAACGCCTCCAAACTATATTTACAAAAAAAAAAAAAAAAAATATATATATATATATATATATATATATATATATATATATATATATATATATATTTACTGTTTACATTTTGTCTTCGTTATGGGTTATATATGTCCTTTATTGAGACAGATTGTAATATTTATCAAAAACAAAAAAAAATAAATAAAAAAATGGGTTATAAATATAAGAAAAATTAAGTTACAGATTGACCTTTTAAACTTGGGAGGTATTACTGTAAAGACCATTATTGTATACAAATGAATAATCAATTAATATTTTTGTAAACTTCGTCCGAAACAGAAATAAGGCATGAAAAGTACGTAGGATTTAAATAAAGGGGTTTTACTTTACCCACTAATACACAGAGTGTTTTTAGTTCTTAATTGTCAAACTCTAAAGGATGATTATAGACAAAATTTCCGACAAAAAAATTAATTTGATGGGTCGATTCTGAAGTGAAAATGAATTAGGCCTAATTTTGTTTTATTCTTAATTTAGTCGCTTTTTTTGGTGAATAAGAAGACATTTCTCAAAAACTGTTCAGGAGAATTAAATTACCAGTACACCATCGTACAGCAGATATATATTTTTTTTTTGAGGAAAAAAGGAATAAATTTACAAAGCTCAATGATAAAAGATCCTATCAGAAGGTATAATATGGTTGACATAAAAGGATATGTTGCTTGTGTATGGGTACTGTAACTGCAGCAATCCAGCTGCCTGGATCATTGAATTTTTTAAATTTAATCATTGTTCTCTCTCGAAAAAATTGTCTACTTTACGATGGTGTTCTTAGAATTTAATTATATTAAACTATTTTTTAACCATTATTTCTCATTGAATAAAAACCTGGCTTTATTATTTAATATTTATATATACATATATATTTCAAAGATATACATATATTCTCCTCACGATTGGTCTTGAATATGAGTATATATAGGATATTAGTTCTTAACGGTCAAACTTTGGAAGGTGAACCTAGACAAACGTTTCAACAAAAAATTGTATTCTATGTTTTTTCTTTAGGCAGTCAGGTTTTTATTGAATAAGAAATAATGGTTAAAAAATTGTTTAATATGATTAAATTCTAAGAACACCATCGTAAAGTAGACAATTTTTTCGAGAGAGAACAGTGGTTAAATTAAAAAAAATCAATGATCCAGGCCGCAGGGTTGCTGCAGTTACAGTACCCATACACAAGCAACGTATCCTTTTATGACAATCATATTATACCTTCTTATAGTATCTTTTATCATTGAGCCTAGTAAATTTATTCCTTGTTTCCTCCCCCCAAAAAAAAATATATCTGCTGTACGATGGTGTACTGGTAATTTAATTCTCCTGAACAGTTTTTGAGAAATGTCTTCTTATTCACCAAAAAAAGCGACTAAATTAAGAATAACACAAAGTTAGGCCTAATTCATTTTCACTTCAGAATCGACCCATCAAATTAATTTTTTTGTCGGAAATTTTGTCTATAATCATCCTTTAGAGTTTGACAATTAAGAACTAAAAACACTCTGTGTATTAGTGGGTAAAGTAAAACCCCTTTCTGTTCCTTGGAGGTATATGAACCTAAGTAAACTATGTTCAATTCTCACCTATACACAAAACTAATAAAGTAACCCTCCTCATACCTCTTCCTGTATTATTAAAATCCTACGTACTTTTCATGCCTTATTTTTGTTTCGGACGAAGTTTACAAAAATATTAATTGATTATTCATTTGTGTACAACAATGGTCTTTACAATAATACCTCCCAAGTTTGAAAGGTCAATCTGTATTTTTCAGCCTCAGTCATATTTAAAATTTTCAGAAACTCTCTAACAATGATCTTTTTTAAAGTTTTCATTGATTCATAAATTCCACTGAATGCTCCCTTACAAAACTTTTCTGAACTGGAAAGCATAATTGTTTTCTTCCTTTAATATTTCATTATTTATAATATTGAATATATTTATAGATCGAAGAGGAGAGGGGGAGTATCGAGAATATTATCGGATAAAGGCCACCGGTATGCCCCTCTTCCCAACTTTGCCTAATCCGATCTGTCATGGAAAAGTTAATCCCCCTACGGCAATTTAACCAATCCGATTTAGCTTAGTATGAGGGCTGCGTCGAGCAAAAATACATGACAGCCGATATTAAACCCAACTTATTTAGGTTTAACTTGCTTAATTTCTTGTATATCATGGTTTTCTGTTATTAACATGAAATAAATGTTTGTTTTGTTTACATCATATCGGTTCTGAATTATACTGATAATTATTCGTAAATTTCCAACATTGGTATACATTTTTTTAAAATTATTTCTGTATGATATTTACAACTGTATTAAAGGAATACATTTAGTAAATTTGAACATATGGATATAATGGCATAAAAACACTTTTTAAGCAACTACCAAATGGTAGCACTCTAATGATATATCTACATTAGGAGATCACGGGGCCATCTTCAGTTCAGACGCCTCGGAAAGTTATCAGGAATCGAAGAGGAAGCAAGGTTAGAAACGAGAGGGTTGGGATGATTCTGAAGATTATTATGGAAGGACAGGTATTTGGATTGGGCCATATCTGAAACATAAGAAACATTAAGGTCATTGTAGATGGTTTTATTTGTAATATAGTAGGGAACATTGAGGATTTTGTGAAGGATTTTGGATTGTAATGATTGAATGCTAGAGGAATTCGATGGCTTAGTGGAGCACCATAGCTCAACTCCGTAAGTCCAAATAGGTCTTATTATAGCCATGTATATGAGTCTTTTTTTAATTAATTGGAAGTTTAGAGCTTTTGTCTAGTAAGTGCTGAACTAATCGGAAACTTCGAGCCGTTTTATTGTCGTTTCAGTCTGGTATGAGGATTTCAAGATAGACGTTTGTTCAGGTGGAATCCTAGGCAGGGTTCAAATCTAATTTGTGAAAATCAGAAATAACAAATACAGTAAATATTTTTTTACTACTTAATATTATGTTAACGACATGTCTTCAGTATATTGTAGTCATCGAGTAACATTTCTTCACCTTAAATAATTATGAACTTTGTTGAATTTTTTAATCGTGAATTCATAAAGTACTGAAGTTATTGAATGAAGGTGTTTGTGCAGTTTTTATGAACTTGCCTGTTTTTCATAAACATAAACTAGGTCGAAATTCATAAAAATATATTTGAATGTAAACCTATATCAAAACTGCACTAGATTTTTGCGATAAACCAAGTATATATTATATGAGGGACCTTGATGACCAAACGGGCTAAAGCGCTTACAATAGGTAATGTCGAGCGTTGTCAGTACTTTGATGGGTGACTTCTCGAATTGGGTAACTTCCCACCGAATAAAATTATGATGTCTGAGATTCTTTCCTTCCCCACGGGTGTGCGAGATCCTTCAACCTGCTACAATCAACTCATAATGATCGAGCGTTGGTTTGATGAACCTATTCCTTAAGGAATCAACTATGGGGCTATAGGTAACCTTCTGCTTCACCATACAGACCGTTTTCCGAAAATATGTTAGGTTCGGTGATCCTCTCCAAGCTAATTGTGCTTATCCATCTATATGCATCAGTAAGATCATATTGCGCCCCCATAAATATACATTGTCTATTGTGCTAACCGAAAAAAATACACCATTTATCTGTTTTTTACTTATTGTTTTTAAAAATTATTATTAGAGTCCCTCTGCTAAATATTCAAAACTGAATGTGAGACAGAAACTAAATACTCAAACATACTTTAATCATCACAGATATATTCTAAAAAATAACCACATACAAAACATAAAATATTCTAATTAAAATTATTCTAATTCATAACAACAGCACCTTGGAATGTGACTTACAAAACTCTACATACTGACCTCCACCTTGCAACATATAGCGACCTTTTACCAACGATATTACACTAATTTAAACGGAAAAAGTAACAGATTAATAAGCGGCATGGCCATAGCTGACATACCCCAGAACATGAGGATGAGACTAAACATCCGTTGGATGAGAGATCTTCCTAAGAAAAACTAAGTAATTAAAACAAGTCAGGGAAGAGGTGCTGCTCAAAACTATCCTGTCGTGTCATTATTTTTTGTATCTCCAGCACAATTCCTGTTTGTCAAGAAAGACGTTGAAGGTCAAATACAATCTCATGACAAATATATATATATATATATATATATATATATATATATATATATATATATATATATATATATATATATATATATATATATATGTATGTATGTATGTATAACTTAATTTTTCTTATATTTATACGTCATAATGAAGAAAACATGTAAACAGTATATATACCGTATATGTATATAAAATTACAAATATACTTTATTTATCAGAATCATATTGTTAAATAACTAGAATCGAGTTGAAGTATATAACTGAAATATTTTTTTGGCTGTTATGAAAGTTATAATTTGAATTCATAAACGTTATTTTACATGCAAATGGTCGGATTATTTCATTTTTAAATGCAGGAATTCAATAGATCTCACGGAGCTGTAACGTGTGCGTTGGATTACATTTTCGGTATTCGTCTGTAAAGGAGTGTTGCTTTCCTCACTGTATCGTATTAAATCAGTCTTAGTATTACTGTGCTTAATTATTTTTTACTTTTTTTAGTGTTGCTAATACTGTCAGTCAACGTTTGATCAAGAGGAGTGCAAAGGAGGAATTCCCTCTCCTAAAATAATCATTAAATAAACTCTTTATTACAAGTTATCGTGAATAAATATGTATCCATTAGATAGACGGATAACCGATTTATTACAATTTTTCCCATAGATAAGATAATATTTCTACTAAAATTTCTGGTCGCCCCTTTTCCTCTAAAAAAAAAAAAAAAGGAAATTAAAACTACTTCTTGATCTGCACCAACTGATGGTTTACAGATAATGAGTTATTTTATTAGACATTGATTCTGCGCCTTCAAAGTATATAAATACAGTACCTCAGTATCGAACTGTTATGCGGGTCAAAGGGTCTATCTATTGAAGGGGTCAGATATGTTATAAAAATAAATATTTATAAACTAATTATAAAGAATCTTTTATTCTTTCGCTGTTTTATTTTCTAATTTATTATTAATCAGTTAGTTTCTATCAATTCCTAAGATTTAAAATTTCCTCTCTAGGCTAAATTAAGTTCATTAACTAATTGATGTTCCTTTGGTCAAGAAACATCAAAGTGCTTAGTTAAACTATTACCATTTCGATAATCTATCTATTGGCTAATCCATATTGGGCAAGTTCCTAAGCTCATCGCTGTAATTATCGGTGGCATTAGATCAATCTAAGCAATGTTGTCGATGAGGTTACGACAAGGTTAGGAACTTGTCCTTTGTTAGCGGCTATTAAATCACTGGTAAATGATTCTAATCAGTTGTAGGTATAGCGTTGTACGTAGCTATCACTTGCTATCAATTCTGTGTTTTCTTTTGTTTTTATTATACTTTTAGTTTTGCTATTGTCTTTATTGGTACAACATAGATACTTGAGGAGTACCTCCATTGATTTTAGAGAACTTCTTTGTATGCTTATGTTATTTCATATATATTTAAAATATTTTTTATTAGTAACATAATAAATGGAAATAGAATCATTTAGGGATAGAAGTATTTAGCCAAGAGATTACTAAAGAAAACACCAATAGATTATATGTTTGAGAGGAAAGGAACCCAGGCACTCCCAGATGAGTTATACAGTCGGAAACTACCCATTCTAACGTGTAGTATTTTGTTAGAGTTTTAAGCACCTCCGAATTAATCTTGTATGTGTAGATAGTTTTTAGTACCTTAGGGCACATTTTATTGTACCATTAAGGGAGGAGGAGGAAGAGATCCAGGAACGCATGTTTTCGGCTAATAAAGCTTCTTTCTCGATAAATTTTCTTATGAGAAGTAGATTAGTAAGGCACTCAACCAAGTTAAGGCTATATATGGCACTAATGAGATCATTAGCAACATTGTATTTGAGACGTGGCCAGTTAAAAAATCAGTAGCTTTAAAGGTCGACGTCTTTGAAAGTAAAATAATATTAAGGCGTATTTTAGGCATGTGAGATAAAATGCTTAGAAAGGATAGAAAATTATATTTCTTATATGGTGATATGAAGTTGTCGGACTATGTCAGAAGGTCTATCTAGATAGATGTGGGTCAAATGGTCTATCTATGTTTCAATAAAATGAAAAATAAATATTTATAAACTAATTATAAAGAATCTTTTATTCCCTCGTTGATTTTTTTATAATTTATTATTGAAGTGTGGACACTGTCCTTATTATAACTATTCTTCTCATTTTGATAGAATATATTATTACTCAATAACTAAATAAACTATTTTTTTTATTACACTTATGTACTTAACTTTTTTTTGTATAACTTTTATCTTTTCTTATTTACATACTTATCCACATCTAATTTTGATGATGTAATTTGTTATTTTTGGCTCTGATGATGAACCACACATAGCATAGGTTTGTGTGATTTAATCTTGCGGTACCTTAATTCAGCATAAGAGTGTAGGTTATCGTATAGCGGTGGAATTGAAGTGAGGGAACTCTGACTATTAGACGCACTAATGGCCCGAATGAGCTTGTTAAAGCTCCGTGCCTCGGGTCCCCAGTGTACAGTTAGCGGTCTTATAGCTTACGGTACGCCCTATACTAGCCACGTCTCCATATTATATATCTACTAAATTACTTCACTAAGTTGTAAGTGCTCTCAAACATTCATGTAATGTTCGAAAAGTTGTGTTTGCCAACAACTCAGTTTATCTCCCAATAACCGGCTGAAAGATATTCGCTATTCGGTAGAATACATCATTCATTCATTACCTGTATCGTATGTGGTTGGGCTTATGTAACTGTCTCGAACAATTAGCCTAATGATGATAAAGCAAATATAATAAAATGAAAAATAAATATAATATTGTTTAACTAATTTTTTTTTAGAAACCTCTATAAAGGTTATGATGTTATTGAGCCTATCAGGGATAATTATAAGTCGACTAATAGAATAATCTATATAATCCGAAATTACAAGATCTACAGATATTTTTTGTGCGAAAATAGTTCAAAATTTCCTCGTTACGGCGAGTGGTGGGGGCAGATCAGAAGATCTAAAAGATGACACTTAATCCATACGAGCGACTGTTCACTCAGCCCATACCAGCACAAATAGTCACAGACAACATATGCTACGATAGTACTCCCAGGTAAACAGATGTTTTGAGCCGGCATAAAAATGGTAAGCTATTTTTGCACTATTCGTCTAACCTACCAATCCATTAAAATACACTCCACTCCATAAAAAAGTTGAATGTTGCCTATTAAGACTCATGAGAGTTATTTGCCTTGCCATAATTTAAAATTTGGAAAGTTGTCTAAACACATATTATATGTAAGAAAATAGCGTATTTCCCACCTTCGACAATTACATCAATTAGGATTGGAATATTACTAAATAGTTTTCTAAATATCACGTCCTTAGAAGAAATTAGCTTTTGGTATAATAAAATAGTCGATAATTTTTTTTTCTAATCATGATATAATTTTCGCTGACAGATCGAAATCGGATAAAGGTCTGGGATGTTGCAAACTCACCCAAAACAGTATAAATGTATGAAAACTTAATATCAATAATTCCATTTACATTAGCGAGCAGTTATGAAAATATTCGAATATGTAATCAATAACAACATCACACAATCAGTTATTTTGGCCGACTTCCTATCGGTTATTGAAGTACTTTAAATTATGTGGATAAATGACATATTAAACCAACAAATTCAACTGCTAACAACTCCATAAAAATGGTCAATAAATAAAAATGTTATTAGTTCCTTCACATATTGATATTCCTGGAAACGAACAACCTGATGAAGTAGCAAAAGGAAGCATCCGAAAGTCCTCGTCCACCATTTTTAGGATCGATAATTATTAATGTATGAAAAAAAAATTATAAGCAAAGTTAATAAAAATTTAAATGAACAATTGGCACGTCTTTCACCTAATCACCTTCGTCTTTGCAAAGAAAACAATCAAGCTTGGCTGCCTCCAAAACACCTGAAATCAAAATAATGTTCCATAATTAGCAGGCCGAGAATAGATCACATCTCCATTCACTTCTTAGACTACATCGACCAACTTGTGATAGATGTGATAATACTAGCGTGACTGTAGAACATATATTTCAATTCAGTAAAAGAAATTCAGTAAAGACAGACTAGAACTAAACATTGAAGACATAATTATGCACAAAGAACAGAAAGGAATTCAAAAAAAAAAAAAAACCGTTTAAGTTTATTTAATAGAAAAAAGCAAAGTTTATTAAAATAGCAAAAAGCATTGGCCGAACAGAGTCCTGGACTAATAAGCCATTAAGCAAATAAGCCACCCGGAAAGCGTTGGCGAGGACGACCGAGAACCACGTGGATGGAAGGAGTCCGAAAAGAGATGGCCGGCCGAGGTCTACAGGAGGGTGACTGGGAGGATAGAGATGTGTGGAGCTCTGCTCTGACCTGAAGAGGTATCCCACGTTGGAACACCGGAAATAAGTAAGTAAGTTTATTAAAGAATAAAAATTAATTAATTATATTTGAGAAGAACGATCGTCGCTAATGGCCATGACCGTGGAAGGGACCTTAAAACAGAAAATAAAAAAAATGTGTTATTAGGTGTTTTTTTTTATTTTGTTATAAAAGATTTTTCTTGTGTTTAGAAAAAAGTACTACAAAGGTTTTGAATGGCAAAAAGAAGATTTTTTACTAAGAGATTAAAAAATAAATAAATTTAAAATTATATATATATATATTTTTTTTTTAACTTTTATTATGATATTTACAACTGTATTAGTATGAATACATCAAGTAAATTTGTACAGAGAAATATTATTACATGAAACACGCTTGTTGAGAAACTACCCACTGGTAGCACTCTAATATATTTTTTTAAATTGTGAATTGATGGTTGACTGTAATAATTGAAGAGGAGAATGAATGGTTGTGGTGATCAGTTAAAAAAAAATAGTACAAATAAATAATTATGTTTATTATGACATAAAAAAAATTGATAATTACTTTTTTTTTTACTTATAACCCCAACCATTCTTCTCTTCAACTATATATTTTTTCATATTAAATGTCAATGAACAATTTGTAAAGATATGTTTGAAAATTACCAAAAAAGCCGAAACGTTACTTATATGGATCTTTCAACACATGGAAAATCTCGTTACAGACATCCCTTTTCCTTATAGCCTGCTTGGAGGCATTAGTGATGCCCTTTTCCGCCTAGCTACATGGTGTAAGTATCCATTTGCATAGACATGGTATTTTCGAATCACGAAGGTGTCGTTTGCGACAGCTCTGGAAGTGGCATCTACAGATCAAAACGAACTATTGTGGATATTCAGCATTTATTGGACCGCGAGGCATCGATAAACAACAAAGCGCAATTAAACAATAATTCAACCTAATCAAACTAGCTTGAATGAATCAAAACAAATAATAAATATAAACTACTGTTACTCACAAATTACCTTTTGATAATTCACGTATCGTCATGATTGAAATATATGGAACCATATATTTATTTAGTTATTTACTATTCAAGATACTAGGTAAAAATTTAATTAAGTTCAATTTTTTTTTTTCAAATTCTGGAATAACCTCATTTGATTTTCAGTAGTTCACAGAAGTCAAGCAACTGTTGACAGTTTTCAAAGTACAGCGCTAAAATAGGATATAAATGCTTATCAGATACAATATATCACTCTCTAATTGTTAATAATATAATCGCTAAGAAATGTTGTTAGAATGAATATTTGGAATGGAAGGTTACGTTTATACTACAGTTATAAGCGATTATAAGTCTTCAGACATGTATGGTTTTCTGTAGTCGATTCTACAGGGGGGTATAACTTTAGTTGGTTGGGAAGCGGGGTGGCCGAGCGGGTTAACGAGTTTGCAATACACGCGTTGTCTAGCTACATGATAATCTGAAGATTACGAATTACAGTCCGGGTACACGGGATTAATTTCTCAAGCATTAACTTCCATACTCTGACCCGGAAAAAAACCTCGTATAGTCGCTTTAATGGAGCAAAAAAGCACCTATAGTTAATATGATTTCATGAAATATTCAGGAATTGTGATTTCACCTTATTCCGTCAACTTATTCGGATTAGATGTGCGTTTTCTTATAACGAGGCTTTATCTCAAAAAAAGCTTCTTTTAAGGTAAATTTTATTTAAAATGATATATGGTGTACTTTGAAATATACATAATTACACAATGGAAAAGAAATCGGAATGAAAACTATACATTACTCAATATAGGTTTTTAATTGTGCCGGTTTAATTTGCCTAACTTTCACAGCACAGTACCAAGTTATGAGTAATAAATAATTGTTTGTATATTTATTAAACAAGATGAAAATGATGGTATTTAGTGGAAAGCGCACATACTGGTGTCATGAGGTTTGCCTGACATTATTGGAAGGTTAATGAGCCCCATTGTCAGTAACGGGAATTGATCAATATTCCAATTATGATATATCAATGAACCTGATCAAGATTCGCTTGATTAATAATACTAATAGTTTTTTCATTCAAACTGTGAGTGAAATGACTGAATAAAGCTGCAATAATAAGCTATATATATATATATATATATATATATATATAAAGTAACTACTGTGGACTACAAGAAGCTCCACCGTTTGTCCATTGAGTTACAGTTATGCAGAGTCTAAGTTGAATGGGGAGCTCTGGAAAAATATGCGGCCGGCCTGGAAAGAAAACAACTGTCTCCAAAGTGGATCTTCTATGGCCTATTCTTTATTCCAGGCAGAGATTGATCGCTCCACATTCTTAAGAGCACTTAAGGTTCTTCTTCTTCCACTACCATAGTTCTGTCTAACGGGAGGGAAATAGTGTCCTAATACTGCATTCCTGAATCACAGTTACTTTCTAAGGCGAGCATATATCTATTCGTGTTCTAGTGTTCTAAATTTGGATTCCTTACTATCAATGAATATTTTTGAAGTATATTTGTATAGAGTATTACAAAAGATATAAATCATATAAAAACGCCAATGACTCTTGAGAGTAGAGGCGCGAAAGAGCAAAAGAAATAAAAAACCTAGAACATGCATAAAGTTCTGCATAAAAGAGGTACTTGCATAAACTACAATAATTATAATCCAAAATTTTAAGACTGGTACGTTAATAACAAAACTTTACATACCGACTTATGACAACCAACGATCGACCAACACATACGTAATCTCTACACCCGAATTCATCTTAAACTGCATGGGCATCATAACGGACATATCAACGACCAACGACATGGCCACAGCTGACATGTCCATCAGGAGACCACTGAAGAGGAGCTGGATGAGAGGTTTCCTTTTTTGAATTAAGAAAGTTGAACTAAGGAAGTAAGACCAGGAAGATGTGCTGGTGGGTACTATTCTTCTTCATGCCTAAAATGACAATTTTCTTTACAATGAAATCAAATCTGCTTAGTTATAAGATAACGACGGGTATGGATGAAAATAATAAGAGAAAATATTTAAATTTTAAATAAATTATTTTAGTAACTATATGTATTTTTGTTCCAATACGTCGCAGAGTGGTTCTATAAAAGTATAGAGGCGAAAAACCACTAAAAATGAAAGTATTCCATCCCCCCTTTTGTCCTATATATACTTTCCTTGACATCCCTAGAACTTAGAGCAATAAATATTTTGTCCAGTTTCCCCCGATTCAACCTTTAAAAATACAAATTAAAGAGCATATTTCAGTGATTTTACAAAAAATTAAGGGTATTTACAGATAAATTGAATACATGTTTTCATATCTCAAAAAGAGTGTTGTTATTTATTTTTTCTTTGAAATTGTAATTATTATGGACTTAAGTCGTATAAGGGGACGAGGCAGGCAAAACTCGAAATTTCCATGACTTTTAAATGTTTGAAAACAGGTTTTTTAGGCTTTATTATACTACATTTCCAAGCGATTCCAAAGGGTATTTTTTAAAAATATATATTAATTTATAGATTGTATTCATAGTTATTGAAGTAATTAGATAAATTATCTAAAGTTCATTAGAACGGATATCAATTCGCAAGGAAAATGAAAAAATGAGCCAATCAAAAAATGTTTCCTCTTTTTTTTTTAAGACACATTGTTTTGTCTTGAAGTAAGAAGTGATTAAATTGGTACGACTTCTTCAACCGATTTTTCTTTATGACTTCTTTACCATTTTTCCATAGTTTGTTTTTCGACTAGAACCTTTTTATATGAAAGAGAGAGGTTATGGTAATGATTTTTCTGATATATCAAATAGTACACTTGTTAATAGTATTAAATATACATAACATACTAAATCACTTGAGCAGTATTTTACACGCACTTTTGTGCAATTTATGAAATAGTATGTATGGTCATTAGACGCATTTTTTTTATTTTATTTTTTTATAGAATTCGGACTTATAAGCCATAAACAGCTTTAGTGCTATATTTGGAATTTGCAATGCAATCTTTTAGCTTTACAGTCAGTTGAAGAGAAAAGCTCACTAACATAAAAAGGTAGAAAATCATGTTTACAGTTGTTTATTATAAAAAATTATAATATTCAAGATGTAGCTGTAAAACAAAAAAAGTATAAAAAACGCGACGTTTTAAAAAATATATATATATATATATTACATACAAAACTTCTGTCAAAAATCCTCAGTATTCAGCAGCCCTCCTCTCCCCAAAAGGGATATCATTTGACTAAAATTGTAACCATTTCCTATTTTCCGTATATTTCATAACATATGTCACTTCAATAACCAATTGAGGACTATTCAAGATATAACTCTATGACATTTCAAAACAAACTGAAGTAAAGACATAATTTTTTTTTTTACCTTTAAGCAGTGTATATGTGAGGTGCTAATTACAGTGTGCAATCATATGATTTTATTTTTTTTCTATAAAATCTATATTCTATATCTGATTCTGCAGAACTGATATTAAAATTATTTATTTAACGCTGTTTATTTATGTTATTCATGTTCCACTAATAACGCATAAAATATTCCTTATAGTCCCTCGAACTCATATAAATATTTTCGACAAAGATACTTTAGATTTTATTTATATTGTTTTAATAATAAGCTATTATAATAACCAATTTTAGTAGATTGTGGTCTAATTACTGTTGCTAGTGTATCGATTGTTGGGCAACTATGAGAGGTAACTTAACAGCAGATGCCGTACTCGATATAGGTCGATCCCTTAACTTAGAGTAGTTCTAGCAACATGTGGCAATTCAGCTAAACAGAATAATGTGGCTAACTTGCTGCGTCGTTTCATTAATCATCGGAATAATAATGGGTGCCCCCATCCCTCCATCTCTCCTTGTTAAAGTTTCTTAGATAATGGTAGTTTATCTTTCTAGGATACCAATCATTGAACAAGCATTAATTTAATAATGCCGACTTTATCTTGTATTGATTATTAAAAAAAATAAGTAAATATTAAACGAAATCTCGTTTTTAAATTATAGAAGGTATTTTGCTTTATAATATGTTTAAAAATGTTGCAAGTAATATTATGTATTACAAATACATACTTCAATGACCATATTATTAATGAGGTATTATTATTTTAAAAATTACATAATTAATTAATCATTTTATACATGACAGCTAAATTATGGATATCTACTAAAATTTTTTTTTTTTTTTTATTGATGATATTTACAACTGTATTACAAGTAAAAATACATTCAGTAAATGTGAACAAAAGAATATAATAGCATGAAATCATTTGTTGAGAAACTACCCACTGGTAGCACTCTAAAAATGTATTTACAAAAGGAGATCTCGAGGCCATCTTCTTTTCAGACGCCTCGGAGGGTTGTCATGGATCGAAAAGGAAGCAAGGTTAGAAACGAGAGGGTTAGGATGGTTCTGAAGTTTGTTATGGAAGGAAAGGTATCTGGATTGGGCCAGATCAGAAAGGTCGTTATGGATGATTTTGTTTGTGACAAAGTAAGGAGCTCTGAGGATTTTACGAAGGATTTTGGATTGTAAGGATTCTATACGAGAGGAATTCGATGGCTTAGTGGAGTCCCAGAGCTCAATTCCGTAAGTCCAAATAGGTCTTATTGTAGTCATGTATATGAGTCTTTTGTAATTGACTGGGAGCTTAGAGCGTTTGTCTAGCAAGTGCTGGAGTAGTCGGAAACGTCGAGCTGTTACTTGTTTCAAAAAAATTAAAAGTTAAAAAACAATTGGAATATAAAATAATAAAATAGTAATTTAATCTTTCTAGACCGACAACCATTGAACAAGCATTAATTCTATAATACCGACTTTCCCTTATATTGTTTATTTAACAAAGAAATAAATATAAACGGAAAGATTTCGTTTTTTCGATAATAAATGATTTTTTATTTTATAATATTTTCAACAATGTAGTAATTATGTTGTTATGTTTTTGAAACTTTAATCGTATCATGTATTACAAATACATACTTCAATAATTATATTATTAATGAGGTATTATTATTTTAAAAATTACATAGTTAATTACTCACTTTGTTCAGCATAACTAAATGGTAGATATATACTAAACAAATTAAAAATAATTAAAAGTCGAAAATTAATTAGAATATAAAATAATAAGATAGTAAAATTTAAATGATAAAAGAAATAATAACAGAAATAATTAATAACGTATCGAATCCGTCTCAGTTTAAAACATTTATAATAGAGTTCAGAGAGCATATTTACTTATAAACCATTGAAATTAAAGATGCAATATACATTATTTAGATAATAATTAGCAGACCTGAGTACTATTTCAAATGAAATATGAAGGACCTGCTTTAGCTGGATATTGCTTTTCCTCATGTCTTTTGTGTTTATTTATTCTTTCTTTTTTGGTTTGCGAAATAAGCTTACTCAATTATTTATGGTGCAGATTTTTACTGTTCGGCACAGAAAATAGTTTTGATAAAGTTTAGTTTTCCACGAACTCTTGGAACATTAGCAGAATTAAAAAACTAGGGACATTTAGAAAAAAAAATATTTATAATGATTACCTTACAATAAATTCTCAAAAAGATATTTACGGATAGTGCGAAATAATAATAAATTGTGGAATTATTTAAAGTGATATGGACATTTGATATGAAAATACTTGGTCAAAAGCCTGGTCTTTGACAAGGAAATACTCCGATTAGGTTATTAGATAATAAAAGTACAAAAAGGCTTTCCTAAACATTTGTTTGAATTATTTACCTATTTATGTAAATAACATATATTTGTAATGTATGTGATATATAGGATCACTCAAAACTTTAAGGGCTTGATCAACCTTAAGTACTTAAGGGCTACGAGCGCAGAGACTAATTAAGACGAAAATTGCTTTACCTCGCAATATTGAAATTCTCCTTATCAACTCATCTCTTATATAATGAAATTGAAAATCATGGAACTTATTAGAAATTTCACATGAATTTATAAAATAGTTTTCTCTATAAACATTTTACCAATTTTATTTTGTCCTTGAAAATAATTAGGCAATTTGAAAATGTAATACCTTTAGAAAAAGAGGATTTTGAAAAAGTGTTAGTGTGATGGTAATGAATAACTAATAAGTATAAAGTTTTCAACGAAATAATATATTCATTCCAAAGGCAACATTACGAATGTTTAAATTCCAAATTCTGAGGTAATGAGTTCAAAGTTTCATTTTGCTTTCAGAAATCTCACTGATCTGTTTTTATTTACAAAATTACAAAAATAATTCAAAAGGTGTCATATTTTGACATTTGAGAAACAATCCAAGAGGATGTTTGGATCGTCTGTAAACAAGGGCTGATGGAGGTGGTGACAGACTTTATCTATCTAGGTAAGATAATCAATAGGTCGAGTAAAGCAGATTGGAAAGTCTCAGGCAGGATATCGAATGCGAATTCCGTCTACTATACGATATACAATACCGTAATGGGAATAAAAAGTGGGACAGGATTTGAAGCTCCATCTGTTTAAGTCTGTCTTCCTACCGGTACTTCTTCGAGAGACTGTGTCCGAGATGAGAGAATCAGGGAATAGTTAAAGATACGCCCCGTGCTGGACACTCTGGAGAGGAAACAGCTGAAGAGATGTGGGCATGTCTGCCGGATGGACCACCACAGAGAACCATTTAAAACCCTAGAGTTGAGGCCGGTGGGGAGAAGACCGAGAGGGTACCAAGAACCTCATACGCTAGTCATCAGGATCGAATTGGAGGACGAAGAGGGAAGACCCTGGAAGAGATGAGGAACCTTGCCGGGAACAAGGATGCATGGAATTGATGGATGGAATCACCCCCTCGCTGAGAGGCAAATGGGTGGAAGAGAAAGAAGAAGAAGAGAAACAATCCAATTTCAGCAAATGGTCTGATTTAAAAAATAATAATAACGGAGTACTTAATCCTCCACTTTTCCGTTCTTTTTTCTTTATTTTTTCTGTTGGATTTATTAACTCTGTAACTCTGTCATTTCTTTCAAGTTATCTGCATGCAGCTCTATTGCATCTTTGTTGATTCTTTCTATCTACTATCCTCCATATTAAAAGGCCTAAAATATCACAAATACTGTTCGAGAAATTAATGGATTGCCTACAATACTAGGAATTTTTCACCCTAAGAGGTTAACAGGATCTAGATAAAAAAAAAAAGTGACAGAACTTAATTAAGTTTCTCAAGATCTAGTTGATGATGTTATCTTTCACAGATCCTATGCATTATTTATATTTTGATAACATAGACCTATTTGTAATTTAAAACTTTTTTGTTTTTGCTTGTTTGGGGACCACATAAATTTATATATTTATCCATGAGATAAAAATGATAAAGAAAAGTTGTGATGAACAAAACAGTTATTTTATTTATTTAGATATTTCAGGTTATTTGAATTTTCCTGACCTATCAAATTTTTTTCAGACTTTTAATATTTAGTATTTAGAATATTAATCATTACTTGTCAAACGATTGCTATTGATTTTATCACGTTTGATGTCACATAATTAATTTAAATCAATTCAGCTTATATATTTGATAATCATAACTTTTATAATGATTTTTAGAAAAAAAAACTTTAAATAATTTTTGTCTGAGACAGTCAGACAAAACTTAATATATACACTTACCTAATCGAACCCATATGTACATACGCCTCACAAATTTATGGTTCTGCAAAAAAGGCATACTTACAAAAACTACAGACATTTCAATCCAAAGTTTTACGACTTATAACAGGAGCTCCTTGGTACGTAAACAAGAAAACTTTACATAACGACTTACGAAAAACCAACTATCGACCAACACATACGCGATCTCTACTCCAGATTTCATTTTAAGCTACACGGACA
Organism: Nezara viridula; assembly: GCA_928085145.1. NCBI lineage: Eukaryota > Metazoa > Arthropoda > Insecta > Hemiptera > Pentatomidae > Nezara > Nezara viridula. The sequence goes on from OV725082.1 coordinate 67,397,498, forward strand.
TCACAACGGACTTATTAACATGGCCACAGCTGACATGCCTATCAGGAGACGACTAAAGAGGAGCTGGATGAGAGATCTCCTTTCTTGAATTAAGGAAATAAATCAAGACCAGGAAGAAGTGCTGCATGGTACTATTTTTTCCTCATGCCTAAAATGCTAATTTTTCGTATTAGTTACATCACATCTGCTCATTTTCAAGTTCATGACAGGTGCCGATGGAAATATGAAGACAAAAAAAAGGAATAATAATTTTTATAGTTCGTAATCAATTATTATAGGTTCTCGCTAACTTATATATTTCAAGCGAGGTGCTATTTATTATGTAATTCGATTTAAGTTTAAAAGAAGAAACGTCTGATATTTATTGGAGCTTATCAATTAAAGTCGAGTTATAAAATATTTGGAAAATGATTTAATAAGATTAATATCTTTACAAAATATTTTAAAGCAGATCAAATAAAACCCACTTTATTTTGATATTAGCGTGCGGTTCTGAGCGCCTGTGGTTATGAGAAAAGCTCAGGAATTTCCTGGAGGCCTCCTTTGTCCTCTATAAATTGGTGGACAAACACGGTCAGAAGTTAGCAAGATAAAATGTAAATGTTATGAATTTATACAAAACAGCACATACGGTTTTGTAATATCCTTTTTTTCCATTTATTTATTTTATATCTTTTTACATATATTTTTTAAATATAATTGAGGTGATTACGGTTAATTGAAGTTAGGTGATTACATCACGGCGAATAAAATTGTTGGATTTAGTAACGAAAGAATTCCTTAAAAGGTTAATACTTTCTATGGTGACTGGTAATCGTCCGAGGGGTAGACCAAAGGGAAGATTGCGTTAGTGCCAATCTGAAGAGACTTGGTTTGGACGGCGACCGATGGAGGGAAATGTGTAGACAGCGATTGATGGTGTCATCGAAACTTCGGGTTCAATAAGCCTTTTATTGTTATTATTATTATATATTTGTATACAGTCAATAACGTGCGAAGGACACATTTCATTTATTTTTAATATGTCACATGTGCTATGTATTGAACATAGCGAATAATATTTTAAAATTATTATGAGGTGTAGAAAACAAAGGTGAACGAAACCGACTTCTGACATCAAAAACAGCGTCGAGGTAGAGAGCAGGTAAAGGACAAGCTGAAGCCTAAGTAAACTGAAGGCTAGTAACTGGTTCCTTTTAGGTTGTTACCAGTTATTGTGGAGTAATAGGGTGAAGTTAAGGACCAATGGAAATCATCCTTGACCCACCCTAAATATTTGTATATAATACGCAAAGAAGTAAGAAAATAGGTCTTATGTTGACCTCCGTCCTGGAGGAAAGGTCTTCTGTTGATGTCCGGCCTTGAGGATAGATCTTATGTTGAGTTCCGGTATTGAGTATGGGTCTTATATTTTCTTCTTGGGGACTGAAGCCTTGGCCCTCCATAGACCATGATGATCCTTGCAGAGCTTTAAACCATGATGAGATGATCTCAACTTAGCAGATGATGTGAAGAAATCTATCCACTACACAACGCCATCTACAATTAATAAGTTTTATTCCTAACAATGAATTTACCAAGGTTAGAATATTTCATGGCAATATAATTTTCAAAACAGTCCATCTAAAATCATGGCTTCACAGTTAATTATTAAATTTATTGAATCACGTATTTTGTTCTTGTAAATATAATTTGTATATATTCTTTATTAAACATAGAAATGAATTAAGTTTTTTAGTAAAATTTATTTTAATTCTGCTACCCATTTATGTCATGATGATCAGAGATAATTTAGGTAATTAGAAGCATGATAAACGCACACCCGACTTTGAGAAAATAAATCATAAAATAATTAATCATGGACCAAATATATTATAAACCCTAATTTGTTTTATTAATTTTTTATTATTTATTTGTATTAAATATTTTTGGGTAATTATCACCAATGATTCTCCTGTGGCACCCCGAATAAAAATTAAACACCCCCAAAATATAGCATCTTAAAATCATCCTTTTTGTGAGGATAAAACGTGACTAAAAAAATGTCAATATAAAGTACTGTTCACTTTAGAAGATAAATCATTCTGCCACTTTTTGTAGGAAAAAGATATAACTTCGATATTCGAATCCAAAAATATCTCACCATTTGTGAGGAATAAGGACGGAATATATAATCGTTTCTCTAACTCTATTGAAACTTATGTCAAAAAGGAATATATTCATGAAACTGAATGAAAAGGGGTTTCTTTCAGCCTATTTAATGGCAGAGAATCACCTATAAAGCCATCAAGTTATTACAAATTGAAAAGGTCAGCTATGTATGTACTTACCCTTGGCCCCAATAGATATATTTTATTTATTAAAAAATTTTACTCGCATCTGCTTATTGTCAAGCTTATGACAGGTGGAGGTGAAAATATGAAGAACAAAAAAATAATTAAGAGTTTTTTATTTTTGATTATTACTTTATAATATATACTTTATCATTATTATTTAGTTGTTATATTTCTTCTGTTTATATAGAGTAAATTTATTCCTACCTCAATATAAATATTGTCAATGTGACGAATATTATATTACTCAATAAATTGGTTTAAAAAAAATTATATTTAAAATACGAAGTATTTGGTGTTTTTTCAAGTATAGTATACTATAGTTAAAAATAATTTAATTTGTTTTCAGAAAAATCTTTTCAAATATAAAATACGAAAATATTTGATGGCTTAATTACAAAAAAACCAAATACAAATAGGTTTTCTGAAATGGTACTTTCAATTTTAAATAAATTTTTAAATTACAAACCACTGGGTATACTTTTAATAATTAATTTTGAATACATTATTTTACTCAATTAATATTAATTTTATAAGTGTATGATAAAAAGGGTGATTTGTTAAATTATTTAATTTGATATATTCTCAAAGATAATACACAATTGAATCTATTTTTCTTTGCGGAAATGTACTCGAAAATATTGTAAAATAAATATTTTTATTTCATGTTATTTCATGCTTCGGTCTTATTAACTTGTTTATTTCACAATATAAAGTAATTGCTCCTCTAGAATAAACAATAAGCTCTTCTACCTATTCTTATGGCAAGTCCTTCATAGTTTTTTAAGACTTGTAGTGTTTCAAATTGAATAAAAAAACACCTTAACAAACTTTTAATCTCAATTTTTCTAGTAAAAAGTTCTCGTGTCATGCTACAATAATAAAAGAATCCTATTAAATTCGTTTTTTTTTTTTTTTTGAATTTTTAAAATAAAATAAGTTATTTTATATTTTAGTATTTTGAAGAAAAAAAAGTAAGATAGTGAATAATGTATTTTATATTTCACTTGATTTAAGTAAAATACAGCAACGGGTTTTAAAATATTTTGTTTGACACAGAGCCGATGTTTGAAATTAATATTAATATAAATTAAAATAACATCTGCAAATAAATAGTTAATTGTATCACAGGATTCTATTGAGCTTTATATTTCTATTATATTTTATTTATGGAATTGTTAATTTCAATACATTTTATATAAAAATAATAGGTTTATGAGGAAATTCTCACCTCATAAAAGGTAGGTAATTTATTAATGCCAATAGCCAATAGCGACATTACTTGAGACCCGATAATTGCAAGTAATATCGATTTACTCGGATATAATTATCTTTAGAAGTTATTAATATATATTATAAATCTTACCCTCCCTTCCCCCTCCCTCGGTAATCTATAACTGGACTGTGGGTTCTGTATTATAGATACGTTAGCCTCCCATAGTCCGAGATAAGCTGGCTTTGCTGTGGTTCCAACAGATAGTCCTTGCATAAATTTCACAATGTGGGGGGGCTCTTGTGAATTTTAACTAGAGCAAAAGCAGCTTTAACAGTAGATATAGTTCAGTCCTTATCAATGTGGCATTGATTCAAACTCTATCAATTTTTTTTTATGGGTTTAATAAATGTAAATATAGATAGTTTCCTTAACGTAGTAATAATAAACTTCACGGAAGTAGTATGAAGGTGTATAAAGTGTTACATGTAATAAATTACATAAAACAAGATTTTAATAGTGTTACAAAACCAGAATTGGCATCAAATGCGACAAATTGCTGGATAGATCTATTATTAATAGTATTCTAATCATTATATATTTTTATTATAAAGAAATAATAAACTTTGCCACAGTTATGGGCGTTAAATATTTTTTTTATTATTTGGTTTTGTCTTTATTTACTTGTAGGCCGATCTGCTTTGTTTCTCTTATCAGAGTTTTAGCGAAGCTAATACTCTAATAAGATGGCTAAGATAATAGATAGAATGTGGGTTAATAATCGTGAATAATGATGTTTTTATCATATCAAGATAAATCCAGAGACACATCTACTCTTAATTTAAATAAGCAAATTATCTGAAAAACCTTTTATTTTTTTATTTATCTTTTTATTGGTAAATAATACATTTTGCCATACTTAAGGACACTGAGTACTATAGCTGAGTGAGGCTCATTCATACAATACAAATATAAAAATATACAATACAAAAAAAAAAAAAAAAAAAAATATGTATATCTGTATAACAAGGCAAAAACTATAAAAAAAAAAAAAAAATGTAACTTGAAGATAAAATTAAATTAAATACAGGAAATTGTAGCAAAAAAATATATATATATTATATATTATTATATACTATTATAAATACATAAGTAATAGAAATAGATAAATAAAAAAAAATAAATTAAAAAGGAAAACATTCATACTTATTTACAATATTTACAATCAGTCTAGAGAGCACCAAATCCAGCCCTTTCCCCCATGTGTGAAGGACAAAGCGAGACCAAGAGATCCCAACGCTTCTCTCTCAGCCGCATCACTAAGATGGGGATCCAGTGGAGACGAAGAAAGGGCACTAAAGCCACATACGTTCGGACATTAGATATAAGAGCAATGTGATACTCATCATTCCATACATAAAATATGACAATATTGTAACGATTGAAAATTAAAAAAAAAAAAGACACTTAAAATAACATTAAAAAGATATCAAAATTCATAAAAACATATCAATATTTATTTAAAATGTTTACTGATAATCGAGGTGGTTCGGGCTCTGCCCTTTTCCCCCACGTATTATTTTTATTTATTGTATAAGATAGTGCAAGACTCTAGGAGATTCCAATGCTTCTCTCTCTTACGCGTTATCGAGATAGCAGTCCAGTAGAAACCAAGAGGCACTAATGCCACAATCAGCATTGAAAATCCCCGGGGGCTTTTAACTATGAAAACCAGTTACAACGGATACGTTTACCATGTCTTAGATTAAAATCCTCTGAATAAAAAGAGCAAAATGTTATAAACATAATTTATTGTTAACGGATTCAAGATGAGCTTTGTATACAACTTAATAAAACTTCTAATTGGCAACTGAAATATCTCTGGAGATGTATAGTTTTCTGATTATTTGAAAATCTAATTGGAAGATAATATCTTCTCATTCTTTAAGAAATTATTTCGCTTCATACAGAAAATTAATCACATTCCCCAGACTGCAATTTAAGGAATGAAAACATCATTTGCCCATAACTCGAAAATTATACAGTTTATGTTTGATTAAACCATTAATAATTATATAGGAAACTAAATAAATTACTTTTTTTTTTGTTTGTCACAAATATATTTGCCCCTTTCAACTTATTGTTGACAATCAGCAAATGATATAATAGTGTTGACGATATGTTATTGATGACGATGCATGATATAATGACATGACAGGCATGGGGAAGGAAAGTACTCAGCAGTACCTCTTCTGTAACTTGTTCCAATTACTTAGGTTGTCTAAGGAAGGAGATCCCTCATCCAACTCCTTTTTAGTCTCCTCCTCATTTTCTGAGGTATGTCAGCTTTGACCATGTCTCTTATATTATGTCCATTTAAATTTTTGTAAAATCGTTGATAAAGGTAAGTTATATGTTGGTCAACTGTTGGAAAGTGGAGGTCAGTATGTAGAGTTTTGTTAGTCACTTACCAGGGGCTTTTGTTATGAGTCACAATAATTTTGATTGGAACGTTTGAAGTTTTTGTAGGTGGGTCTTTTTAGCGATACCGTATATTTGTGATGAATACGTCCATATGGGTTTAAGTAAGTATGTATGTGTATTCCGTTTCTGTTTTAGTTTTAGTTTTGAAGATTTAGAAAAAAGAAAGTAAAGTAGTTTGAGTCGTTTGTTAAGTGTCTTACGTTTCATTTTAACATGCGGACCCCATGTCATCCTTCTGTCGAAGGGGAGTCCAAGGTAAAGTACCGTAGGAAATAAATCACTAAAATTGGAATTATTAGCAAAAATTAAATTTTGTCAATATGGCTACTGTTAGTGCAAAAGGTTGTAAGTAACAATTTTACATGACTATTCTCTTTTCGCTGAAGGTACCATTTTTTAGTCTGCAAATGATATAAGTAGTCCGCTAATAAGAAAGTAGTAGAGGGAAGATAGATATGAAATTGTACTTATAAATCAATAGGTTTTTTTTTATACATACGGTATTTTGCACTATATAAACTATCCATATACTTCTGCATATAATTTTGACTAATCAGCAATTTATATCGACCAAAAAAATAAAATACTACTCACTCTCATAATGAGCAAAGTAGGTAGGCTATACCTACCTCATGTAATGATAGTTTTAATTTAATATTAAAATTTGTTTCAATTACAAAAATATTTTACCTGCATAAGGTTGTGGTTGACTTGGATATGGAGGTTGTGGTTGACCTGGTTATGAAGGTTGAGGTTGTCCTGGATATGAAGGTTGAGGCTGAGTTGGATAAGTTGGCGATGGTCCAATTGACTTTTATTTTGCAGCATTCCTGACTATGAGTAAAAATGAGTATCAGTTTATTTTTTTTTTCACTGACCGACATACTCAGAAAATATTAATTATATTCATATAAACATTTTGTAAAAACTTGATTTATTCGTTAACACCTTATTTATCTTGATTTTAGTATTCATTTTTGAGATAGGAGATCCCTCATACAATCTTCTGATTTATTTCTTATTAGGACTTATCTTCTGAACCCCACTAAGCGTGTTATTGGGCATGTTAACTTTGGTCAAGTCTTGATGAGTGTCTTAGTATATCCGTATAAGTTATCGTGAAATCTTTTCTTCTGTGTGTGTATGTTGTCATCTGTAGCATATGAAAGTCTTAATGTAAAGTAATGTTTAAGTTGCTTAAGTTATTGTTCTGAAAGTTTTTGGTTGAAATGTCTGTAACTTATGAAATGTTCTTTTTGGCTGTCCTATATATCTTTGAAACATAGATTCAAATGGATAATTAATAATAAAAAATACGTTTTAATTTTTAACGTATTGAGTAATAAATTGGAATTAATAAATTCCATTCAACCTACAAAGAATGGTTTTCATCCATTGACTACCTCGTCCTGAGCATCTGTGGCTCTAGTGCCCTCCTTCAGTCTCCACTGGCTTACTAGTGACGCGGGAGGAAGAGAGGCGCTGGGATCTCCTGGAGTTCTGTTTTGCCTTTCCCTTTTGGAGGACAAAGCTTGGCTCGGAGTTCCCTGGGGGAATGTAAATATTGTAACCTAGGAATGAATGTGTTAAGAAGATGTATTTTTTTCTTACTTATTGATTTATTTTTTATTTCGCTTATGTATTATTTATGTATGCTGTTCTACTTTTACATTTACTTTTTCTTAGTTTACTTATTTTTTATTCATTTTATTTTCCTATTTTATATATATATATATATATATATATATATATATATATATATATATATAATATATATATATATATATATATATATATATATATATATATATATATATATATATGAGTGAACATATTTAGCGTTGTTACTTGTTGCCATTCAATGTGACAGATTGTAATATTTACTGCTCTATAAAAAATTTAAAAAAAGTATCTACCTCACTAACAATAATGTAAATTATATAGACGAGGCTACTGAAAATACTTGAACTAGCTAGCCCAAATTAATGCCAATAATTACTGCCTAGAATTAAATTTGTGAAGATAAAATTTTAAGATGTTAGTGGCAATAAATAAAATAATAATAAATTAAATTTTAACTGAAACCTAAATCATCTCTTAATATCGTTTAAGGCATTACCTAATGATGATAACTTTTCGTTGCCAGTTTATAGAGTCAGAAAGTAGCCATAATGAGATTGCATAAATTGATGAGAGCAATCAAAATTATCTCATTAATTTCCTTAGTGATTCATTATCGTTGTTAATAAATAGCATTATGTCTCAACCCTAATGAAATTACGTTAATAACGTTCTTGAGAGGAAATGTTTTTAACGATTCGCTAGCTCTAGAATTAGCTGATATTATTATGAAAATATATAAAAAATTTTATTATTATTTCTTAATGATATTTACAACTGTATTAAAGAAGTACATTTAGTAAATTTGAACATATGGATATAATGACGTGAAAACACTTGCTGAGTAACTACCCAATGGTAGCACTCTAATGATATGTTTACATTACGAGACCACGGGGCCATCTTCTTTTCAGACCCCTCAGAGGGTTATCAGGAATCGAAGAGGAAGCAAGGTTAGAAACGAGAGGGTTGGGATGATTCTGAAGTTTATTATGGAAGGATAGGTATCTGGATTGGGCCAAATCGGAAACATATGGAACATTCAGGTCATTATGGATTATTTTATTTGTTACAAAGTAAGGAGCATTAAAGATTTTACGAAGGGTTTTGGATTGTAGAGATTGGATACGAGAGGAATTCGATGGTTTAATGGAGCCCCAAAGCTCAACTCCGTGAACCCAAGTAGGTCTTATTATGGTCATGTAAATGAGTCTTTTGTAATTAATTGAAAGGTTAGAGCGTTTATCTAGTAGGTGCTGAAGTAGTCGGAAACGTCGAGTGGTTTCTTGTCGTTTCAGTGTAGTATGAGGATTCCAAGTTAGACGTTTGTCGAGGAGGGGTCCTAGGTATAAAAAAAATATATTTAAAATAACAATAACAATCTAATTTTTTTTCACAAAAAGAATGTACAGTTGCTATCATTTTCTTCGTCCTTAAACCTTCGTCCTTACAGAAAAGAAATACGGCTTGTTGAATGGTAGAGAATTTATCAATAATTTACGCGATAAATAATTTATTTGATAATTGTAAACAGACACTTTATAAGTGCATATTGATTTTCATGAACATTATACAGGATTCCCTGTAAGTAGAGGGAAATTTTTATAGGAAGACCTGCAGAGCTACAAAAAAGTTCATATGAATAATGGGCCAATTTTCAGCAAAAAAGTAGGAAATTGAAGTTTTGTGTTTTATTTGGTAAGCCACGCTTTTTGTTATCACCTTAATGTGTCTAGTCCTAAAATTTACGTTTAAAATAAAGAAACCTGCTGATTTCTTCAATTATTTTCATGAAAATATAAATGTTGGGCCTAGGAATATTAAGTTTCTCACTTATAAATATGGATCAATTCATATGATAGATATTTTGGTGACAAAACAGTTTCATAACAGCTTTACCAAAAAAATATTCATGAAAATCATTATTTTTATAAATAATAGAGTTTCATCATTTAATTCTTTAATCAGCTGATGCGAAGGTTGTATTCTCAAATCGTCTCTCAGTTTTAGCCTATTTTTCAGCGGAATCTATCTTATTATTCACTGAATACAGTCCAAGTGTACATCAGAGCAGTTGATATTTCATCGCTCCAATAACCACAGTGAACACGTCAGATCCAGAATCTCAGCTTCAACCAGGTACCTCTTCGCAGGAAATGGTTATAGAATCTCCTTTCTTTATTCCGAACCCGTTCCAAATGCTTCATAATGACAAAAAAGTAATGAAGTCAGCAGCAATAACCAGAGAACCATGACCTCCTCTGATATTTGTAAAAAATATCAAAAATTTCCAGCTATTGTGTACACAACTAAACGAAATCTGCTCCGGAAGTTATTCTTGCCTCAACGGGACCAACGATACAAAAATAACACCAGATACTGCAGAAACCTACCGTAAAATTGTGAAGTACCAGTCAGAGACGAATGCAAATTTCCATACGTACCTGCTGGAACAGGAGAGATCGTTACGGGTGGTGATAAGAAATTTGCACTCTTCCCTCCCAACTGATAAAAGAAGAACTAGCAGCGCTTGGTTTCAAAGTACGCCAGGTAACCAACGTTCTGAAGGAGAATAAGGAGCAGCCTGGAGAAAAAAATAAAGTTCCACTACATTTATTTTTCGTGGATCTAGAGCCATCACCTGGCATTGAGAAAATATATGATATCAAGAGATTGTACTACACTATCATGAAGATAGAGAAGCCATACCCCAAGAAGGAAATTGTGCAGTGCCACAATTGCCAGACGTATGGCCACACGAAGACTTATTGCCATCACTTGCCGCGTTGCGTGAAATGTGGCGAACAACACAAATTAGCAGAGTGCACCAAACCTATACAAGATCCTGCAGTTTGTGCCCTATGCCTAGTGGGACATCCGGTAAACTACAAAGGCTGCCAAACCTATAAGAGCCTCAAATCCAGATACCAGAAGAATCGAATTCAAGATGAGACAACCAGACCAAGAAGAGAACCTTATAGAATTGTTAATAATAATTTATCATACTCCAAACTACTTGGAGGTAAGAACACACATAACCATCAACAACCTCAAATTTCTCATATCCCTTATATATTTATTTATATATATATAATATTATATATTATAAAATATATATATATATATATATATATACCATGAATTTGAAATATATTAAAATGAGGTCCATATTTCAAGAACAAAGGAAAAATTCTAAACTAAGATTACGAATGCTATGCTCACTTCTTTTAAGACGTCCGAAATTAAAACTTTCCTTTCAAGACAGAAATTAAAGACATACACTTTCTTAATTAAGTCCATTTAGAACTAGGTTTCATATATATAAGGGACAACCAAAAGACCCAGCACATGAAGACCTCCAGATGCAACCAGTTAACAACCACATAGAAGATTTCACAAAAACTTACTCGGACATAGCAACTCACTGATTCAAGAGATGGCCACAACGTGCCCGATGGCACTCGTAAAAGGCTCAAGAGAAGCTGGATGAGGGATCTCCTTCACTGACAACAAATATTAAAATCAAGACAGAAAAGGACGCCGCTAGGCAATCTCGCCTACGAACGGCTTATTCCAATTTATACTTCTCAGTATCACAGTCGCTGTTTTCCGGTAATGCTGACAGGTGTGGGTGGGAAAATAAAGTTAATAAAAAGAATATATACATATTGATAACCTAATATTAACTGAAAATGGAAGTCGTTTATTTGAACAGTAAAAACTATAATCTATTTAACTACAATTCGTTCAGTAATAAAATGCATAATTAAAATTCTACTCCTGAGCTTGTCCCGAGACACCAGGAACAACAAGATCTATGTAGGCCATCTGAGGACCCTTATGGTAAAGTGGAAGACCCTCTTTTGTATTCATTGGACTCCAATCCGATATCCTTATAGTTCCGCTACCCATTTTATTATACAAGGCAAATGCGTTTTGCGTCTGAGAATGAGATTTCAATACTTTTTAAACTACGCTCATCGGAGATACTTAAGTAACAGATTCGAGAAACGAAAATTGAATCGCATATTGAATGACAATTATTCTATATTTTGTGGCCTTTTTCCACGTTTTGTACGTGTTTTATTTCTGATTATTGCTCTGGTAACTGCAGTGCTTCAAAAATACTGTTTTATTGTTAATTTTGTTTTCGTCTGTTAATTTTATAATTTTAATTTTTGTTTTTTTTGTTTGGCACCATACTCCTAGATTATGTACGTAAGTGGCTGTGCGTTCTTCTTAAAAACGAATGCTTGCGAGTGTTTGTTGTTGTTAACATTCATAGTGAGAGAAATCTCGGGCTGCATAGCTTTAACTAATAGACAGTCACCCGATATGCGCAGCCACTTATGTAAGTATTTACCAGGCTCGACATTGCTCAAATTTGATTAAAAATCGCAAACGCCTTGGCCATTCCAGTTCTTGATTTTCCTCTGTTGTGAACATTATATTTGAGCTATTGGTCCTTTTGCGAGATTTTCCCTGTCTAAAAGCTCTACCGTAAGATGGGATAACTTTGGTATAGCAGGTAAAATTTAGTTTGTGGAAATTCCGTGGTCAATACACTGAGTTTGTTCAGTCTTCCAAAACGTGTTTTGTATAGGATTGTACTGCGTTACTATCTTGTGGCACTTTTTGAACACTATTTCACTAAACTATATACCACGGAATCACCACAAACTAAACTTTACCAGCTGTCCCAAATTTACCCCATCTTACTACGATACTCGTTATTCAATACTACTGTGAGAGTCTGATAGTACACGCCAGAAACAGGTGATGACTACCTTTGGAAGGGCGAGCTATTCAAATAACATAGTAGAAATTTATTCAATGTAAAGGCAGTTTTTCTCTTTACAGCCAGAATAGAACTGGTGCCATTCCATATTCATTCCTTATGTTGGACATAACTTCATGTTAGCGAAAAGTAATGTGCTAATCTTAAAATACAAACCATTGTGGTCTATGATCCAAAGTCCCTTCTTGGACCCTGCTGATATCAATGCTCATAATTAGATAATTCAAATTAGTAAATAATTGTTCTACAGAAAGTTGAAAAGCAAAAGGAGAATTAAAAGGGTATTAGTACACCCTTCAACAATATCGACAAATAATACGGGAGAAAATTTAGATGAAAATAATGTTTGATGGAACAGAAGCGTCTGGAAGAGGAATTGTTTGGAGATAGTTGTCCAGTGGTGAGGTCAGAAAAAAGGTTCTCGTGCATTTATATATATATATATATATATATATATATATATATATATATATATATATATATATATATATATAATATATATATATATATATATATATATATATATATATATATATATATAATATACATATATATATATATATATATATATATAATATATAATTATATATATAATGTATAATATATATAATTATTATTATATATATATATATATATATATATAATATATATATATATATATATATATATATATATATATATATATATATATATATATATATATACACATGGGGATAGCCGAGTGGGCTAACGCATTGTGTAAAACAACAATCATCCGTTAACAAAAAAAAATATACATATGCACAAACATATATGTGTACGTATGCAATAAGTATTGAAATTAAAAGAAAAAATATTGCGTACATTAATAATTTAATATTGATTTATAATAAATTTCCCACGCGCGGGCTCATTACCGCGTATGGGGAGCGTCCCACGGGTGGCGGATGTGGGGATGGTCGGTGGAAATTCCTTGGAAGTTCCTCCCGGCTAAGTCCGATGGACTCGCTGACCAACAATGAGAGGGGCCCTCCAGACTTGCTGGAGGGAGGGGACCTCCAGACTTGCTGGAGGTAGGGGCCCACCAGACTTGCTGGAGGGGGTGACGTAGGATTGAACGCCCTACTCACATATCTTTAGTTCACCAAACACCACAAAAAGTCATGGATCTCCCTAAGGTAAAACGCTCATTATCCGGAGGTAATCTAGTCCCCCGTTCGGGTCTCCGGGTGGGGACTGCTTTAGGGGATTCATGCCGCAAGTTGAAATATAGGGATTTAAATATTGGTACGTGGAACGTAAGGAGTTTAAACACAGCAGGGGGGCTAAAATCGGTCGCGAATGAGGTAAATGGGTACAATTTGGATGTCGTGGCTCTGCAAGAAGTTCGCTGGCCAGGGGAGGGCTCGATGAGGGAAGGAAAGTACACTATTTGGTACGGAGGAAGCGGGAATCATTGTTTAGGTACCGGGTTTCTAATTAGGAGTAGATTACTATCCGCTTTGAGGGACGTACAATTCTTTAGTGATAGAATTTCGGTAGCTACATTTCAGGGACGTTGTTTTAAAATCGCATTAATAAACATACATTGTCCGACCGAAGACAGTGACGATGAAGTCAAAAGTGAATTTTACGATAAACTCGAATGGGTTTATGATAAACTACCGCGAAACTACATGAAAATAATTGTAGGTGACGCGAACGCAAAGGTAGGAAGGGAAGAAGTTTATATTCAGACGATTGGTAAAGAAAGTTTGCACGAATATAGTAATGATAATGGGATCCGTCTGATAAACTTTGCCATCTCGAAAAACCTGGTAATTAAATGTACGACGTTTAAACGTAAGGATATTCATAAATATACTTGGGCATCGCCGGATTCGCAAACACGAAATCAAATCGATCATGTCTTGATACAACACAGCTGGCAAAGCAGTATAATCAATGTACGGTCTTATCGCGGAGCAGAATGTGGGTCGGATCATGAATTAGTAATCGCGAAACTTCGACAAAAACTTAATATAAAAAAGAGAAAAGAAAACCGTTTCGATTTTGAGAATTTTAATTTGGAAAAATTAAAAAATCCATCAACCAGAAACCAATTCGAGCTAGATGTTAAGAATAGGTTTGAAGCTTTAGAGCTTCCTGACGAGGACCACGAGGATATTGACAAGTTATGGGTAGAGATCAGGGATAATATTAAAGCGGTCGGTAACTCGTGTCTAGGAAAAAAGGAAAATAAGAATAACAAACCGTGGTTTGATGAAAATTGCTTAAACATGTGCGAAAAAAGGAAAGCCGCTAAATTAAAAGCTCTAAATAATCCTAGCGAAGACAATCTGGAATACTTCCGAATCTCAAAGAACGAAACGACAAAATTGCTCAAAAATAAAAAAAGGGAGTATCTTAAAAATAAAATAATTGAAATAGAAACTAATAGAATCCAAAATAACGTAAGAGACATGTACAAAGGTATAAACAGATCACGTAAATATGTAGGGCCCGTAACGTCTGGAATTAGGGATGATAATAACAATATTCTGACCGATCCGGTTGACATATTGAATAAGTTTAAGGAGCACTTTGACAATATTTTAAATACGGGAAATTATGAGCGGTGTCCTCCTTCTGAGTACCAGAGTGCTGAACCGTTGATAGAAGGACCAAGTAAAGAGGAAATTGAAGTAGCTATCGGTAAATTAAAATCATATAAAGCAGCGGGAATCGATAATATTCCTACTGAACTAATTAAGGCATGCGGGGAAGCTGGAGTTTCTAAAATACATCGGTTGGTTGAAAAGATCTGGGTGAACGAGAAATTACCTGAAGAATGGAAAGAATCTATTCTTATTCCGATTCACAAAAAGGGTCCGAGGACGGATTGTAATAACTATCGAGGAATTTCACTCCTTCCGGTATGTTATAAAATATTCACTGTAATCTTAACCAGTCGAATCACGGAATACGCCGAGGAAATTATCGGAGACTACCAATGCTTATTTAGACGGAATCGTTCGACTATTGATCAAATATTCTCTTTACGGCAAATATTAGAGAAAAAATTGGAGTATAACGGTATTGTTCACCAGCTGTATATAGATTTTAAAAAGGCTTACGATTCTATTGACCGCCAGAAACTGTATAATATTCTAATCGAGCAGGGGATTCCAACTAGTAAAAAAAACTAGTAACAAAAACAAAAAAACTAGTAAATCTAGTCAGGATGTGCTTGACGGAGACACTCAATAAAGTTAGAATCAGTAATAATTTGTCCGAAAAATTTGAGGTTCGTTCGGGCTTAAAACAGGGGGATTCTCTTTCGCCTGTCCTGTTCAATTTGGCATTAGAACATGCCATTAGGGAGGTAATGCGTACCGAGAAAGGGTTGGATCTGGGCGGGACAACATCCGTGCTGGGCTATGCTGATGATCTGGTACTGTTAAGCGAAGACGTTGACACTATAAAACTAAATACGACAACGTTAATGAAAGCCGGTAAAGAACTAGGACTCGAAATAAACGTGGATAAAACAAAATATATGGTTAGCTGCAAAAATGGCGATACTACTGGTGATATCGATATAGATGGTAATATGTTTGAACAGGTAGATAAATTTAGGTATCTAGGTTCTACGATAACTAGAAAAAACGAAATTGAAGAAGAGATTAAAGTTAGACTGAAGGCGGGGAATGCTTGTTATTTTTCTGTGACAAAACTACTCAGTTCGCGCCTCTTGTCCCGAAACTTAAAAATTAGAATCTATAAAACAATTATCTTGCCTACAGTTCTTTATGGATGCGAAACTTGGCCGCTTACATTAAGGGATGAGCAGCGTCTTAAGGTTTTTGAAAATAAAGTATTGCGTAGAATATTCGGACCGAAGAAGGATGAGTTAACCGGAGAGTTCAGACGGTTACACAACGCCGAATTGCGTGAGCTATATCCGGGTAATATAATTGAGGTAATTTCATCGCGGCGAATCAAATGGGCTTGTAAAGTTGTTGGGCTTAGTAACGAGAGAATTCCTAAAAGGTTAATATTTGCTGTGCCGAATGGTAAGCGTCGGAGGGGTAGACCGAAGCGAAGGTGGGAAGATTGCATTAAAGCTGATCTGAAGGGACTGGGTTTGGACGGCGAACGGTGGAGGGAGGTGTGTAACAAGCGATTGGTGGTGTCGGCATCGAACCTTCGGGTTCGCTAAGCCTTATTATTATTATTATTATTATTATATTATAATAACTTTAATTTGTTCCTATTCCCTTCGGTCTATATATTACGAGTATACAGTACTTTAGACTTTTAATATTTAACTAAATATTTGATGGTTGACCGTGGTATATTATTGAGTAAGAAGATGGTCCGTGGTGTCGATCATAAAAATATTAAAATAGTAAAAAAATATTTTATTTAAAGCCAACGTTTCGACCCGATTTTGAGCCGAAACAGATAGACAGTTTCAACCGAAATTCCCTTCTGCATACAACCCTCGGAAAAAGACCTGCAAAGTCAGGTCGAAACGCTGGCTTCAAATAAAACAGTTTGTTACTATTTTAGTATTTTTATGACCTCCACCCCGGACCATCTTCTTACTCTTTAATATGTAATATGCTTCCGTAATCTTAAAACTAATTGAAATTGGTATTTATCTCTTTTTATATCGGCAATGAGAATCATTTATGCCTAAAGCAGTTCAAACTAAACGTCATCTATGTTATGGTGAATGGCAGATGAGTGAGGATAAGACGCTGCAGTCTCCGAAAACATAAGATAGAGCCGTACTTAGAACCGACGTCAAGAGCAGAACAAATTCGGCGAGCGAGGCCTAAGTCAAGATAAGACCCTCCAAGTCCTCCACCCAACCGGGGGTTCTATTAAAACCATCCAATCTACCCCGAGCCAGCTCTCAGGTGCGACAATATCCCACAGCCAACTCTTGCTGAAATTTTATATCTCCAGTTTCATTTGCCTTTTACTATCTCTGACTATAATGAAACTTTTTCGAGGAGTGCCAATATTTTGTTGTTTTTCTAGAAGACTTGATATCTGCTAGAATTCATTTGAAATAAGTAGTAGTGAAGATGTGGTAATAAATGTTTAGAAGTCTTCTACCTAATGACATAACTTTTTCTTATGTTGCTATGTTATAATAAGAAATAAAAACATACCCCAGTGAGCATTCTCACATATAATATGTCAATGCATAAGTCAAATTAATTAAATATATTTATTCTTATATACAATATAATATTATCGAGATAGTTTATTTAACACTCAATAGTTGAAGCTTATCACATAATAAGTGAAAAGCTTGTCCCACTGAAACATATTCCTCCAGTTAATAGTTAATAGCAATAAGAAACAGCTAATACCTTCTCCCCCCTCCCGGAGTTGGTAAATACAAGAGTAAATAAGTAATTAAATTAATTTAATGATCATGCGAAATTAGTACGATTAAATCACTCATTAGTCTTAGAATAGTGGGTGATGAGTTATCACTCTAAATTGTTCAGCTCTGAGTAAATCACTCATCACTCATTTCATTACCATGAGTGACGAAAGAAAAATAATTTTTTTCTTTCATTTGCTTAAGTATTTATTTTATTATTATTATTTTTTTTTTAGCTGGGTAAAATCGTTTTATACTTAGCAAAATATATTTAACAAAAAAAAAAAAAAAGGATGTAGATTAAATGAATGAAAAATATTTTTCTTCTCATTACTCATGGTGATAAAATGAGTAATGAGTGATTCGATCATTGCTAAACGATTTAGAGTGATCACTCACCGCTCATTAATATGAAATTAATAAGCAATTTAATCGTACTCAGTACTCATGATAATAGAATTAATTTAATTATTTTTATCCCCCCTCCATTATTTTAATCACTCAAGACCTTTTTATTTCTTACATAAAAGCTTGGGTTTTTAAATCTCTCACATACTAAGGCATATACAAGTATATTACTGAGTGCATAGAAGCTATACGACAATATTATTTTATTTACTAAAAATATATTTCTTTTTATATCATCCGGATTGCCCAAGAGATCATTGATGCTCTTCATGCTGTTAATAACCTTAAACAATTTTTTTTTCTTTTGAAACGTTTTTGAGATTCGTTTATTTTTTTTTTTATATATACATGATCTATGACATATCATAACAAATCCATAATACTCATGTCAGATAATATTTATTGTTGGTTAGGATTGCTTAGAGCATTCCAATAAGCCTTTAAAGTCAATAAATATCTATTTGTCGTAGACCTACATATTCTTCCTTATCTTTTATTCTTAATTTAGATTAGATTTATCTTATTTTCTTTTTTGATCACTACCTTATTTTTTAGATACCCCTATACCAATTCCTAGATAATTTATTCTACTCTGATTCTTATAGAAAGTGTCGCAGTTCTTAATGACCAAACTTTAGGGGTGCATGTTCTAATTCCGAATGAAAAATTCCAAGTTTGTGGGGTTCCGTTTTTATTGAATAAGAAGAAATTGCTCAAAAACTTTCCAAGATATTGAAATTATAGTACACCATCGTAAAGTAGAAAAATTGTTTTGAGAAAGAGTAATTAAGAATTCTCACTCACACTTACACTCAGCACGAACACAAACCATTCATTGTTAAATATCAATGCTACTCTTTGCTAGAGATATTAATTTTCTTATAGAGTAAAGAATTTCCTACTCTTGATGTCACTGAACGCATCTATTGGTAGTTTATAACTATTATCTTTAATATAGCACTAACTTCTTGCCTATTGTTACGTTAAGAAATAATGATGATGTATTTATACATTAATCAACATGTAAGTTATAATGTATCTACATATTAATTAGGCACTTTATATTGCCAGGTTCAGCTTTTTGTTTTTTCAATAGAAACACAAAGTTTATTTTAATGAAGAATTTAATATATTTTTATTTTATAATTCTTTATTGTTTTCTTAAAAGTGTATATACTTGTTCGTCAGTGCAAGTAGCTTTAAGTGTCTTGTCATAGTGTTAATTGTTTTGTATATAGAATGTTTATCTTATATTTTCTTTACATTATTTCTTTTTTCTATTGTTTTATTTTGGCCAGATGTAATCTTTTAATTTTGTTCTATTGTGTTATTCTCAAGGGACTTTGTCCCAGAATAAAGTTATTTTCTATCCATCTATCTATCTATCAATTAAATTTACTAAAGTCAATGATAAAAGGGACTTTCAGAACGGACTTTTAGAATAACGGCCACTGTACTGTTGCAGTCACAGTACCCATACACAAGCTGTGTAAAATAATAATAATAATAATAATACAATTAAAAAATAAAATAAATAAATAAAAAATAAATAAATAAAAAAAGCATATCTCTGTACAGCGGCCGTATTAGACCTCCTGAAATTCCATTGTACCATCGAGGGTGTATACTTTATGGTGTTTTACTTAGAATTTTACTATCTTGAACAATTTTTGAGAAATTCCTTCGTATACAATAATGAATGCGACCAAACACTATTGGTTTTACCTAGTTTTGCATTCAGGTCCATGTTTCAAATGAACTTTTTTGTTGGATATTTTGACTGGAATCCACTCCCTCTCCCCCCCCCCAAAGCTGCCCCAGAACTGAGACACCGTATTTATTGTTGTATTCTTACTGCTTTATATTTCTCTAAGATAAATTTCCAAAGAAAAACTATTTTTTTTTTTTACATTAATGTTTTCCTTTTTGCATCTTATTACTGTCAACACTAATTATTTATCGAATATAAGTATATTTCCTTGTAATAATATCTCACCATTTTACCATCATCAACTGTTTATCAAGACGTGATTTGATTTTTTATCAAGAAAATATTTTTTATTAATACATGTTGAATTTATGTGATAGTAATTCCGTTTCCATTTCTATCATCCAGAAATATTCTTTGCACCTCTTACTTAACTTAATATCATTTTCATACGGTGCGGTGGTTTGTTGTATTTCTCCTCCCCTCTCTCACAGTTTATCATAGGAATCGCCTTTAAAGTCATTTTCCTCCCATCTTGCATTTATGTGAGTGTAAATATATAATCTAAGGAACCTATTATTGCATCATATATTCTATCTGACGTCTTATCTGAACTTACATAGCACTGTAATCACGCATAATATATCGGCCATGTATTTTAATATTTTATTCAAATATAATTCTTCTAAAATAATAAAATTAATTCTGTAACGTAGGAGGTGATACTTATTTATAATTATGGTAGTGCAAACAGTTTATATATTTTAAGGACATACCATCTAATCCTTTAGACGCAATATAACATGGCAAGTGTGCTCTTTTCACCTTAATGTAAGTATATAATATAAGTAAAAATCTGTTTGTGTAAAACAAATACTAAAACAGATTTGTGTTAGCTAGCGTAAATGAGATACTTAGCCACTTTATTAAATAAGTTGCTTATTTCTACAGCTAACTTTGATAGATATTTTTTGAAATCAAGATAAATATCGAACCCTACTTAAAAATAATAATAAAAATAAATTCAATGAATCGGATGTTGCAGTTTTTTTTTTTTCAAAAACGAATCAACATTTAAAAAGAAGAATAAAAAAGTTATCATAAACGGGCTCAGATACTTTTTTTTTTGTTAGAGTAATCTACTGAGAAACATTTCAATCTGCCTCAAATAAAGACGTTCATAATAGTGTTCAGGGAACATACACACTAAATTTACAATAGATAAAATTATAAAATACTAGAAGTTAATGTAACGAAAAGAACATAAACTAATCAAAACAAGAATTTAACACAAACATACTTCTACATAGTATTAACTAAATTAATTCACTCAGAGGAACTCCGAGTTAAGGACTCTAGGAGACCCCAGCGCCTCTTACTCAGCCGCATCTCAAGTATTTAGGTGCTTAAAAAAAATTCATCAATAGCTTATTTACCTTTCTTATTCAAATGAAATAAAAAAATAAATATATTTCATATTACTATTATTGTTAGAAAAAATGTTAAATTTTTAAAGCACAATTTAAATGCCCAGTATTGTACATTGTATATAAATAACGTTCATAAAAATGCAGGGAAAAGAGGAAGTACTTATTTTCTTATTAAAATCAGCGGAGACTCATTATTATTCTTCGAAGGCATTTAAAAAGTTGGCATTGTATTGACAGCTGAAAAGTTTTTTCCCTTTTTAATTAGGCAAATTTTCCTTAATGGAAGTCCGTGAAGTTCTTTGGTAAATTTTTAGTCATTAAAACTCAATTAGTGAATGAGTTGGCAGGTAAGACAGGTCATTTAGTTTTCACTCGATTGAAATTTAAATAAAAATGTATTCTAAACGTTGTATATTTTTAATAATTTCTGGACAGTAAAATAAGACAATAGCATGTTTTATTTTGTTTTTATTTTTTTCTTTACTGAGTTATATTATGTGATAAAAGAGTTTATTAACACCATACAATAAATAAAAATAAATTAAATAGAATATTAGTAAAATAATAGTATTAATATTATTTATTTATTGAAACATATTACAATCGGTCTCAAGGACATTTATAATAGTGTTCTGAGATCACAATATTAATATTAAATACAAAATAAATAAATAAAATATTAATCCATATAATAACTTAAATATAATAATACTAATATACAATATTTACAAACATTCATTCAGAAGAACTCCAAGTCAAGCCTTTCCTGTAAAGGAAAAAAAATTAGGATACATTTTTTAGTATTAATAACCTGTTGAGGCTGAACAATGGTGCTATAATAACATAATTGGAATTCCAATACATACTTATTTATAAAAGCTCTCGGGACAACTGCGTTTCAACTTACAAGGAATTTTTGATGATACTTAAGATTGTAGTGAACTTCGGAACATTTTTCTCGGATAAGGTCTAGAGCCAATATGATGCTAAGGTCATGGTGTAGGGTTTTGTTGGTAAAATAAAACGGAGCATCGACTATAGTTCGAGAGACCTCGGATTGTAAGGATTGAATGTGTTTGATGCTAAAAAAAATTGTATTGTAACCCACAGTTCTAGTCCGTAAATCTAAATCAGGATTGCTTTTTTGCTTACTAATTTGTTGTAAATAGAATGTTGAGATTTTCCATTCAGTAGTCTATGTTTCTGCTCATTTCTTCTAAGCCTAGTATATGGGTTCCGCCTTAGTCTTCAGGCTAAGAGAAATCCATAATGAAGGAAATTGGATGGAATTAAAATTAACTGGTGTACATGATTTGGTTGGTAGCTTAAAATTAATGTGTTTACTTTTGGATTCATTTTCTTAAATTTGCCATTTATTACACCAGTTTTCAATTAGGAAGAGGTGTCTTTTTTTTTATCTGAGTTGGATGATAGGATTTCGATGCCATTTTCAAATATTTCTGGATGTAAGGAAGTTATCTGTATGAATAGGGATGTTAGTGATAAAGTGAATGTAAAGAACGGGACCCAAAACGCTGCCTTGGGTAACAATGGTTTAACTGGTTAGATATTGGAAAAGGCTGTACCACAGCGAACTGTCAGAGACAAGTAATTACATAAAAGATACAAGTGATTTTTCACAGTCACAGTCACATTGAACACGAGTTAAAAAAAACGCATGTTCAATCATCGATTTATGTGGCTGTGTGTCTGGTATATGTCTTTGCCAAGACCATCTCTTGAGGGATGGGCCGATTTTGTTCCTTATTTTTTCTTTAGTTGTTGTTCGGGAGTTAAATCAAACTAGCCACCATTTATTATATCAGCGAATTTATAATGACATATAAGGTTAATTTGACCATCTACGCTGTATATACAACACCCCCCTTTATAAACCCTTTTTTTACTCTCTCAGAAACGATAGATGTTAATGAATGACGTTTCAAACGAGAAGGAATATCATATATGTATGTAGGTACATATATATTTCTTTTTGTTAAAACTATGTAGATTTGCTTTCTGTAAATTTCTCTTCTCAAGAGCAGTTTCGCTCCTTCAGTCTCGGTCGATATAAGATGGAGATCTACGGCGTCCGGACTAGACAAAGACAGGCAGCCCTCTACGACTGATGGGGCTACCCGTAGGATCCTTCAGACAGGGTACTATTCCGATCCTTCGCTATCTCGACCCATCGGCTACGTAGCATCTATCACCGTGGACATAGCCAAAGGCAAGATAGAAATATCCTGTTCGCTTTTACAGTCGAGATAGTTTATCATGTTTTTTTTTTTTCTCTAAAAGATTCTCGGTTGTTATAAAATAAGTAATTACAATAAAAATGAAAAAAAAATTTGGAATGCTGTATAAAACGTAAATTTTTTTTAAACATATATTTAGAAATAGTATGTATGATTCTGGATTAGGTTCTAAGATGTATTTAGCATTTGAAGATTGCTGTCAATTACAATAATGTTAATACTCTTGCCTATTGGGTACTAATTTGAGCTTCAATAGAATTCAGTTTGTAAATAAGATATTTAATACTAAGATTGCACTTTTTAAATAATAAAAGAAAAACTCTATATTTGTCAGTGAGTGCGTCTCGAAGATGTGGTGGGGACTGGGGTGGTATCCTATCTCCATTGTAGTGTGACGTATACGGCTACTCATCACAGTACTAGTTGTTTCTCAGCTCTGCTTTATTCACACACATTTATAATAGTTAATATAAATACATTTTAAATTAAATAATTTTAACAATAAAATTTTAACTCATAAGAAAAGCACCTTGGTACGTGACTAACAAAACTCTACATACTGACCTCCACAGTTGACCAACATATAACGACCCTATATCAACGATTTTACACAAATTTAAATGGACATAATAACAGACTTATAAGAGACATGGCTACAGCTGACGTACCTCAAAACATGAGGAGGAGACTGAAAAGGCGTTGGATGAGGGATCTCCTTCCTTAGACAACCTAAGTAATTGGAACAAGTTAGGGAAGAGGTACTGCTGAGTACTTTCCTTCCCCATGTCATTATATCATGTCATTGTATCATGTCATTATATCATTATCGCCATCACATTTGCTGATTGTCAACTTATTGTTGACAGGCGCAAATACATATTTGATAGACAAAAAAAAAATAATAATTTTATTCAGAGGAAACGGGATGAGATAAAAACGAAAAGATATTTCTTGGATATAAGTTTTCGAGGTGGAATCACGCAAAATATCAAAACAATAATCAAAATCAAAATATTAAATATCAGATATCAAAAGTCATGAGCTATGTGCTGACATAGCGGTTTCTTCGTTCTCTTTACGTAACTCTGTACCTAAAAGTTTTCCTTAACGCTGATTATCTTTGTATATACACATCAGAAAAAATGGGATTTTTAGGTTATTATTGCTATAATCTAATGATCAGTGACGAATGAAAAAGTACCCAATTACTTTCTGTGTTATTAGGAGTATATTGAATGAATCGATTTGTTCCATTTAAAAATAATCAAAAAAATATTTGAAATAAAAATAATTCAGAATAAATGGGTGGAATAATTTGAATTAGAATAGAATAGACAAATCACCTGTATTCTGGGACAAGGTCCCTTTAGAATAACAGTATTGTTCATATAAATTAACCATAAATCTGTCCAAAAGACTTATTACAATGAATAATAACAAAATACTAGTAATAAATTAAGTATTAATCAAGCTCTTAGGATAAATTAACGTGAACAGTTGGGTAATAGGGGTTCAGTACTACTGTACTACTGTATATTGGATCTAAAACAATAGCATAATAATCACTGAATGAAATTAGAAAGGAACGCAAAATGAATTTTATAGGTAAAGCATTGTAGTGATGGAATATAAAAGTTAAAAAAATAATAATAATAACTATTAATATGTAAAGAAAGACATTGTAAAAAAAAAAAAAAATTATATACATATGTTCCCTAAGATATTTAAGTGATTACGCGTAAAGATTAGGAGCAGAAAAAAATAAAATAAAGTGTACATATATATACACATAGCGAGGAGTGTGTTGAAGATAATTTTTTTTTTTTTATTTGTTTATTTAGACATACAATATTCTGTCACAGAGACAATAATTATATTGATAAATGAACACATTCACACCGTATATACAAAAAAAAAATTAACAAAGTAAATAATAACTAAATAATAATATATAAAAACTATATACAATAAAAAAACCTAAATATAAGTAAATTAAAAACATAAAAATACAATCATACCTATATACAATATATACAATCAGGCGGGGAGCCCAAATCCCTGCGCTAGTCTCTCAACCTCCTCACCGGTGCTAAAGCCGGTGGAGTTTGAGCGAGAGCGCTTTAGCCACATACACTCATGTCTTGAGTGGAGAATCTGGCCATTGCCAGAACACCAAAATAAATACTATAAAAGATCTCTGGGCCACTGCCGCTTCAATCTTCGAGGAGGGTTGTAGGGATGAGTGGAACTAGATAGGGATTGGGCTAGGGGATTTGGATGATTGATAAGGTTCTGATGGAATTTTGAAAATTTTTCAGGGATAAGGTCAAGGACAAATGGGATATTAAGGTCATCGACTATTGTTCGGAGGACTTTGGATTGAAAGGATTGGATGCGGTTGATGTTAGAGAACTTTGCTGTCCCCCAAAGTTCAAGTCCGTAGGTCCAAATGGGTTTCAGGATTGTCTTGTAGATCAGTAATTTGTTGTCAATTGAAAGTTGAGATTTTCTGGTCAGTAGTCTGTATAATTGGCCATATCATCGGTTAAGTTCTTGTCTTTTAAGTCTAGTATGTGGGTTCCACGTTAGTCTTCGGACTAAGATAAAGCCAAGATACCGGACTGTTTCTGAGAAGATAATTAGAAAATAAAATACATTTCAACAAAATACAATCTCATGAAAAGAGAAATTAGGAATTAAGAAAAACAACTTTTATCTACTCACAATACTTAGTGAGTGCTGATGAAAATTCACGTTCAACACAGAATAAAACAATAAAAAATAAGAGAAAAAAAATAATGTCTAAAGAAATGAATTATGAGACATTTTATGGAATAATTTAATAAAAAAATAATTTAAATGAATTTTATAAACTAGGCATTCGAGTGAATTTTAAAAAGGATAATTTTCTAAGCAATTGTTGGCACAAATCGTTTAAGTATTAATAGATTTTTTTCTCTTCAACAGTTCAATAATAACTATAGGCATTATTGTTAACTATGAGGAAATTAGTTTAATAATACGACTGTTCAACCGAAATATGTTGAAACTGGATTACACCTTATGAGATACGGTTTATTGCCTATACTGCTGAAACTTAATATAACGAGAGTAGTTGTTGGAAAAACTGCTGGAAATTTCAAAAGTTCTATTCCCAAATGATCTTACCGCATGGAATCCCCAAGGCAACTGAACTCCCATCAAAGAAAGAAAAACTTAATAAAGCCTGCCCTTAAGTTCCTTATATCTATGTTTTATTCAACTTGTTTATTTTTCTTACACAACGAAATTTCTCAAAGATTTAAGAGCTTCTGCTGTAGTATAAAGTAGCTCGCGGATTATTTCTTATTATGCGAAGACTATAACTTTCGTTAAGATAAACCATAATTTACGTTAGTATAGTTTTTTTTTATAATCTCTCTGAGCCACAAAAGTTTGATAGTAGCCCATTTATTTTCCATATTTCTGAGGATGCAATATCATTAAATACATATCCTATTTGTATTGAATTTTATTTATCTTGAATAAATAAAGTATAAGAAGTAAGATCAGTCAAGTTGGTAATGCAAGGATTGAATCTCAGAAAAAAATAAAAATAATATACAAGAGGGTTTATTCAACTGTTCAAACATAATCTATTGAATAGAGATGGTCAGTACATAAAAAAATTTATTTGTTTTTGATCTCGACTTACATGAGCGATTTTTGGATTTGATTGAAAGATATGTAAATAAAACACCAATTATCTTTAATAATTTTAAGCGATTAACGTTTAGTGAACATTGGAAATTAAAAAAAAAAAAAAGACTAAAGATAGAAAATGCCTCATCAAAAGTTCCAAAAGACAAACCTATTCAAAGTGTTATGTGCTCTCTGAAAACTATTATAAATGTCTTTAATTGAGACGGTTTGTAATATTTCTCAATAAATAAAATCTAAAAAAAAATTATAAATATACAGTTCATTACTCCAAATCCAGATGAACCTAGGACTAGACTAAATGTCTAAATAGTAATGTCGTTCAATATTAATTTATTTTCTATAATTATGTACAAGAAAATTGTATATGCGCATTGCATTAAACGTTTTCAATTTCTGAATATTCATTTCAAAATTTATTAGGATCACTTCGAACGAAAAAATAATTATCCAAATTGGTTCATCACTGCATCATATATGCAATCTGATGGACTTGTAATCGAAAAACAAATTGTAACAAACACTTCTTACAAAAAAAACAAACAATGACCCTGTCTCTCAAAAATTATTGCATTTACATATTTAAACTTCATGTTAGGTAATAAATACAGTTATTAAGGATAAAAAAAAAATGAAAAAGAGATAAAAAATGTTGAGGTTGTGATTTTTTTTTTACTTTTCCTGTAAAGAAGCCAACATTATTCTGATTTATTCATTTATTAGAATTTTTTTCCTTTATTTACCTAAATTTCTCTTTATCAGTTTTAATGCGAGCTTCACTAGCACATATGAATAAATAATGACCCTTAAAATTATACTTTTTTTTTTAATTGTCAACACTATTATTCATTTAAAGAATTAATGCTTGTTAATTTATTTGAAACTATATCAAATGTTTTACACTGAAATACTTATGGGATAAAAAGATGATAGAAATTATTATTCTTTCTACTTTTATTAAGATGTTTAGTAAAACATTATCTTTAGTAGGACTTTAAATATTAATTTAGCATTAAAGCTCATAAACAATACTCATGGAGAAGTTACTTTTCCAATTGCAGTTTTGTTGATAGTGTTTTAAAGGACTAATATAATATAATAACCAAATTAATAATTTAATTTGTTAGAGATAATATATGAAATATTTTCTTAAATATAGTTTCTTCTAAATCTGCTTAATTATTTTTCTATCCATGTAATAACGTTATATATATATATATATATATATATATATATATATATATATAATTTACAAGTAATTTTTAATATTAATTTCAATTAATTTTATTTCATTTGTGCATGGTTATTGTGAGAACCCGATATCTGTACACCTTTTAAAGGTTGGACTGAAAAACTGTTTAGAAAACCATTCTCATGTTTTATTCCCTTTTTAAAAGTAGGCTTAAGTCGACACTCTTACTTGGAAAGTTTCTTAAAAGCTATTCCGATTCTGAAAAGGGAATAACTTTGCTAACCACCAGTTTAACATTCTATCACTACCGTATTTTGATTATATAACTCCCTCCATCTTCATTTATGAAATCCTTTATTAATTACAAGTTTAAATTATAGACTGGCATGATATAAACATTTCACTGTTATTGAATGTCATATTTTAAAACATGAACACACAATTTTTCCAAGAATTATTCCTTTATTTTATTATGATAAAATGATTAGTAATAGAAGGTAAATATTGAGAATACGGGGTAGATAAGGAGTGAATTACTTTATTTTAATAAAGTATTTGAAAATGTTGTTTTGTCATTGTTTTTATTTTTATAGTAAAAAGAGGAAAGAAAAACGTAAGATTCTAACGATTTGTTCGCGACCTCATCTTACAAATTTTAAATAAAGTTTCATCAACTTCACCAGCATTAACCTTCAGCTCGATCACTGTCGTGATGCAATTATTAAAATCCCTCTTCGAAGATTTAAATTACGGGAGGCTCGATTTATAAAATAAGATCTTTTTAGACTTTTTAGTGCCCAGTGAAGCGTAAATTACCTTAAACTTTTTTTTATCCAATATAATCCATATTCGATTTAGTTGCATTTGATGAGAGACATAATACTTCTATTTTTTTTATTTTTTTTTATTTTTTTAATAAATTATCTCATATAGGTGAAACGAACACATACATACCTAAATTCTAAGCATTTTTTATTACTTCTGTTTATTTTCCCTAAAATTGGTGTCTTGAGATTTTATTTTTTACATTAATTAGGCCAATTATCACCAACATTTTATTTATAAGCTATTAATTACGACGTTTCGACCATACTAAGGGCCATTATCAATCTTGATGAGTACTGCGTTATATATTCATTATTAATGTCGCAATAATTTGTTCAGTGAACATTAAACTGTCCTGCGAAACCCCTCAATAGCAGGACAATTTAATGTTTATGTTTAATGTTCATTACTATTAGTTTTTGCTCTTCATGGTTACGATAATTAATGTATGTTTACCAGCCACGTCTTTATTATTTATGGTTAATTTTATTATTCAATAATTATAATATATAAATTATTGAAACAATTGCTTCAAGTCCATTATCAAGCTTAAGATCTTGGCAGAAAACAACCTTGTGGTCCTATAGCCCTTGATTGATTTACCTATCTCTGATTAATCGAATCTTTTGTTCTCTTGAGTGTTGGTCTTTGTATTGCTCCTGCTGGAGGGTGGATCTGGAGCAAAGCTTAGAGTAAATAGATCTACCATCCTTCGTCTAACAAGAACACTGTTCCTGAATAATGTAAATTTATTTCGAATATGACAGGAACAGTACAACGTCCACAAAGTTTCAAAATTATTTAAAACAGGCAAGACAAGTTTAAGAAAGAAAGGTTGCTGTCTACATATTAGTAGTGTTGCTCAAAAACGGTCTTGGTCTTTCTGTTTTGATCTTATTCTTGCATTTTCACAGGATCAAGACCGAGTCCAATCCTGAAAGATTTGAACAAGAACAACTCTTGCATCTCGTAGTTAAGTCAAACTGAGACTTGGATGTTATTGAATATTTAGTTTCAATATAGATATTGATAGGCGTTTCTCAGTATTGGTATCAAAACCACAATTCCGTCCACCCAACAACAGAGTTGTTAATGCTTCTACATTTTGACCTTGAATTAAATAAAACACCGGTTTTTCTTGTTGAAACATGCATTGAACTTAGCTTTCCTAATAATAACAAAAAACGTATAAACGTATAAACGAACATACTTAATAAATAGTAACAGGCTAATCACTAGAAGGACACTGCAAGACTTGCGGGACTCTTGCTACAAGACCGAGACCAACACCAAAACCAAGAAGTCTCCTTTTGGTCTTGTATTTGGGCAATAGTAGCGAACAATACATACCAAATTGGGAAACGTGCCTTTTATGTCTCCAGCGTGCAGACTCTTCAAATCGCACTAGCAAAGCTCATTAAATTTTGTACAGTATTATATTATGAAAAATACTGGCACTTTAAAATCTTTTTTCCTTTAAAATATTCAATTAAACCTATAACAGTACGTTTACTATTTAAAAATTAAACTTATAAAGAATAAGTAGTTACAGAAATAGATCTATTTGAATGATGATGTCAACAGAACTGAACATTCTCTTTCAAGAGCTATAACTGGACTAATTTTAGATGGATCAAACGGTTTATTTCGGTCTCTACTTCGACAAATATAACTTAAGAGAAATAAATGTTGCTATGTCCGCTGACCTAATTTTTGGAATAGGTTAATATTGCATCGTTTTAGGTACTTCTTTCATGAAAAAAAAAATCGTCTTTAACATTATTAATCTTGACTTTATCTGTGTTCATGATTGTATTTTTGAACCATCAGAATTATCCAGCCACTAAAAATAGGTATTGCTATTAGGAATCCAAAGATATATGTATTTGATAAAAATATAATCTTGATGATATAACAGTGAAAAATATAATATAAGACCAAACGGAATCACAAAAAATAGCACAAATCTAGTAGTATCCTTTGTAATAACAGAATTACAATATAATAAAAAAATATATATTAATGGTATTACAGCATTATTTTTAAATGATAAAAATAAAAAGTAATAAAAAAACAGAACGGACATTGCGGGTTCGATTCCCACCAATGCTGGTTAATTTTTATTACTCGTCAGGACTAGTTTGCTCCACAATTATCATTACCGGTCTATTTAACACAATAGAGAGTTCAATTGTTTTTAATTTTTTCTCTATTAAGACATACCAAACAAATAACACAATATTTAATAATTAGCAGCATTTTGAATTTCAAACTTCTATAACTATGTTATCGTAATTAAGATTATGTTGATTATTTCAGCTTACAAGTTTGCAAGAATGTTGCCAGCCGTAAATATTTCCAAAGTAATTCTTTAATTATTAATTAATTTAGTTAATAAAATTAGCAGATACAATTTCGGATTTAATCTGGAATTTAGTATATTGTTGGCATTTTAATCAAATTAAAATAGATTCCTCTAAATCACCATATATATCTACAATCCGATTTATTGAAAACATTGAATTTTCTACTGTGATGACCTAATTTCAGATAAAAATTATTTTTCAAATACAAACATAAAGAATCTACATACTAGTGTTTACCCCAAAACAGTATTATTGGGGTCAAAATGCTATCTCGAGTGTGAATTGAAAAGAAATCTACAATTTTCGATATAAAGTCTTCCATATCGAAGAAGACGGAAGGGACAAAGGGATGTTTGATCTTCCTGACGAATGGGAATAAAATGATGTAAAAAGCAAACAAAGTTTCAGCCTTGTTTCCTCTGGGAATATTCTTTTGTTGATGTTCCGTCGCTGATTGCGGCTAACTTCTTTGCCCATGTTTTTCTTCTAGACTTGGACAAAATGTTTACTATTCGCCATGTTTTCATATTTTAAATAGAGTTAACTTTTGTATGAGTACGGCCCAATTATTTATTAGAGATATTTTAAAATATAATATCAATTATTATTCTTTTATATAAAGAAAATTCCAAGCTTACATAATTGCCGATCTTTTCATTAACTATATACATAATAAACAAGGCCACAACTTATTTATTCTCTTGCACTTCTTTTTTTTCATATCTACTATTTTATAGTATTACTATTTTATTATATTACTTGAGTTGTGGTAAATTTTCTGCCCACTTTATACCCCGTTTACTGCTACAAGCATAGTAAGGTGCGTTTTAGATGTATGTATTTTCATGAGTTTCACATAAATGATGTTATTTATATAACTATAAATAACATCAACAAATTATTTTGTTATTCTCCTCCTTGATATCATATTTGCTGAATACCAAGGTAAATTTATTGTGAGCTGCAAATATGTACAACTAATAAATAAAAAGTTTGGATTTGGGAGAAAATTATAATGATCCATTATTATATAAACTTAGTTTAGTTATGTAATGATACTTGATTTAATTTAACAGTAGTTTGCTGTTTAATATTTGAATTGTTTGTCTTGAAAAATTGAAGTTTTTCAGTAAAATTCAAGTAAATTAGCTAAAAATCTTTTATTGTTATTGATTAAATCTTTTTATGAACATTGTTGATTTTATATACAAATTATATCAAGTTGAATTGTTAAATATTGTCAATCAGATGGATTAGTATGCTGTGTCAGTTAGCAACTGAGCTGCATTACAATTTGATTGATAGTTCTCTCAAAAGTATCCTATTGTTAAGACCAAATTCCATATTATTTCTTGCATCCATAAAATTATGACTATATAAATTAAATAATAACTTATTAATCTTTAAACAATTTTTCTTAATTATTAGAAAAAACAATGAAGAAGATTGCTTATGTTCATGTATGATGGGGGAAGCATATCAGTTTCCTGAATTCTTTAGAGCCCTCATATTCAGTTATTTTTAAAAACTATGGCTGCTACCCACTGCTGCGTAACATCCCTTTTGCCTAACTGGCAGATAAGTTTATCAAATAAATAAATAAATTAAATGATTCACGGCTAATTTATACATGAATTTATTGAAGTGGAAACTTCTTCAAGCGCGTTTTTTTTTTTTTTTTTTTTTTTACTTTTTTTGTAGAGAGTAAAATATATGGATTAAATTATCTCAAAAACTAAAAAAACTGGATCTGAATATTTTTAGCAAGGAAAATATTCATCATTTCATCCTCTTTGTGACGAGCTATTATTCAAAACTGTATCTTAATGCGATGCCGTGTTAGAGAGGCGAAAAAGGAAAAAATAATTTTGAATACTAAAAGATAAGGAATTTTATTAAAGATATTTTTTTATTATTTATTTATATGATATTTACATCTGTATACAAAAAATACATCTGGTAAGTTCGCACATGGATATAATGACATGGAACACATGTTGAGAAACTACCCATTGGTAGCACTCTAATATGTCTATATGGGAAGATCACGTGGCCATCTTCTTTTCAGACGCCTCGGAGGGTTATCAGGAATTGAATAGGAAGCAAGGTTAGAGACAAGAGTGTTGGGATGGTTATGACGTTTATTATGGAAGGACAGATATCTGGATTGGGCCAAATCTGATACATAAGGAACATTAAGGTCAATATGGATAATTTTATTTGTAACAAAGTAAAGAGCATTGAGGATTTTACGAAGGATTTTGGATTGTAAGGATTGGATGCGAGAGAAATTTTAAGGTTTGGTGGAGCCCCTATGGCTCAACTCCGTAAGTCCAAACAGGCCCTATTATAGTCATGTAAATGAGTCTTTTATAATTGATTGGAAGGTTAGAGCGTTTGTCTAGTAAGTGTTGAAGTAGTCGGAAACGTCGAGCTGTTTCTTGTCGTTTCAGTCTGGTATGAAGATTCCAAGTTAGACGTTTGTCCAGATGGAATCCTAGGTAATTAAAAATATGAATTAAAATATCTCAGAAATTAAAAATCGGACTTACATACTGTAAGCGAGAGAAATATTCAGCATTTCATCCTCTTTATGATGAGCTATTATTTATAATTTATATTTCATATTATTAATCTAGCCTTGTCCATGTCTTCACTTCTATCGCGTGGTCAAAATCGCACACCTTAGTTTGTTTAGTTAATTTCTGAATTCAATATTAGGTTCGATGTATTATGTTTTGTGTTCAATGTTCATTTCATTCTCGTTAAACATTTTCTTTTTGACTGAGATTCCAAACGCTTATGATACGTTCGGAGAAGCACCCAAAAAGAAGAGAAGTTCCGTCGAACTAACTGAGATGTTAAAAAAATGGGCTAGTTCTTGTTATACCACAAAATCTATTGGTTGACCGATAACTTGAGCAATAACAGGAACTCCAAGAATGGTTGTATCCAAGCAAGTAGGCCTAACCATACGTCATTGGCTGCCAATGGGAGCCTAATCACTTCGCCTACTTAGCCAACCATACATCAACCCTGATAGCTACCATTACCCCGAGGGTATATTTCAACCCCGACAGTTGGAGTCGAGGTAAGAAAACGAGTACACTTCATTAGCTCCCAACCTTCGGCATCATCTGTTAACACAGCCCCATTCTCTCTCATTTCTTCTGACCGCCTATTTTTAGGTAAACTAATCAATATTAATATCTAATAAGAAACATACAAATCAAAGTTCAAAAATGAAAATCTATTTATTTATTTTATTATTATTTTTTTTTAGAGTTTGGCACCCGGGACTGCTGTACAAACTCCGAAAATTCCTACCACCTACATACTTCCTCATTATCCGTTCCTACCTTACTGATAGATCCTTTAAAGTAAATCACAATAACGCCTATTCATCCCTTTTTTCCCAGTCCGCTGGTGTTCCTCAAGGTAGTATCCTAGGTCCTATCCTCTATACAGTTTATACAGCTGACATCCCACTGTCATCACCACATATGCCGATGACACATGTATCCTATCAGTAAACAATGACCCAGCAATTGCATCCCAAATGCTTCAATTACACATCATAAATCTAGAAGAATGGTGTCAAAACTGGAGAATTAAAATAAACTCAAATAAATCCCACCAAATTACCTTTATCCTTCGTCGTAAACCAACGACTTCCTGTCCTACAGTTTCCTTTAACAATACTCCACTTATCCCTGTTGAGCGAATCCGATACTTAGGACTCCACCTGGACAAACGACTAACTTGGAATCCTCATACTAGACTGAAACGACAAGAAACCGCTTTCCGAGGACTTCAGCACTTACTAGACAAACGCTCTAAACTTCCCATTAATTACAAAAGACTCATATACTTGACTATAATAAGACCTATTTGGATTTACGGAGTTGAGCTATGGGGCTCCACTAAACCATCGAATACCTCTCGCATGCAATCCTTACAATCCAAAATCCTTCGTAAAATCCTCAATGCTCCTTACTTTGTCACTAATAAAATTATCCATAAAGATCTTAATGTTCCTTATGTTTCAGATCTGGCTCAATCCAGATACCTATACTTCCATAATAAACTTCAGAATCATCTCAACTCTCTCGTTTCTAACCTTGCTTCCTCTTCAATTCCTGATAACCCTCCGAGGCGTCTGAAAAGAAGATGGCCTCGTGATCTCCTAATGTAGTCATATCATTAGAATGCTACCATTGGGTAGTTACTCAGCAAGTGTATTCATATCATTATATCTATTATGTCCAAATTTACTTGATGTATTTATGTAATACAGTTGTAAATGTCATTAAGAAATAAAAAATAAAAAATAAATAAAATTTATTTTTGTTGTTGTTCGTACCTTCAAAAACTGTACGATATTTGGGTCTCCACTTGGACAAACGACTGACATTGACATAACACATAAAACAAAAAAGAAAAGAACTTAATCAGCGATACGGACTTTTTTCTAGGCTACTCGACAGACGTTCTAAATTATCTGTGACTGATAAACTAAATATTTAAAAAGTCCAACCACTTTGGACATATGGGTTCGAACTATGGGGAGCAGCAAAGAAATCAAATATAAAAATCATCCAGTCATTCCAGTCAAAAGTCCTTCGGAAAATTGTAGAAGCACCCTTTTATGTTTCAAACCTCACGTTACACACTTACCTTAACATTCCTTTCATCACGGCAACTGCCACTGACCGCTTTAATTTTCATGACAGACTGACTCTAAATTTCAATCCACTTACTCAAGCTGTATCTACTGCCACAAATCCATATAATCCACCCAGAAGACTGCTGAGGCGCTGGCCAAGAGATTTATTCCATTGATCTACTTGTTTTTTTCTTCTTTATTTTGTGTTAATATGTTATTATGTGTTATTTTACTAATTTATTTTTTGTCTTTTTGTTTTGTTATTACTATTCTTTTTTTCTTATGCTATCATTTCTTGTCCTTGATATCATATTTGCTGAATACAGAGTTAGATAGGAAATTTATTATGAACCAGGAATATGTATAACTAATAAAGTATTTTTTTGTTTATTCATGAGATTTACAACTGTATAAATTTAAAAATACATCCAGTAAATGTGCACACGGTAATAATACGATCACATGAATAAAAACGCTTCTTGAGAAACTACCCATTAGTAGCACTATAATAATATATTTACATAAGTAGATCACGAGGTCATCTTCTTTTCAGACGCCTTGGAGACTTATCAGGTATCGAAGAGGAAGCAAGGTTTAAGAAGAGATGGTTCGGATGTTTTTGAAGTTTGTTATGGAAGGATAGGTATCTGGATTGGGCTTAATCGAAAACATATGTTACATTTAGGTCGTCATGAATGATTTTATTTGTGACAAAGTAAGGAGCATTGAGGATTTTACGAAGGATTTTGGATTGTAAGGATTGAATAAGAGAGGAATTCGATGGTTTAATGGAGTCCAAAATCTCAATAACAGCCCAAATTGGTCTTATTATAGTCATGTATATGAGTTTTTATAATATATGGAATGTTTAGAGCGTTTGTCTAGTAAGTGCTGTAAACAATTAAAATAAATGTGGCTAAAAAAAAAATTAAATAAATAAGGTCTTAGTATCTGAGATGGTGGTTTAATACTGGCTCTGGAGTCAGGTTCAAAATAGGGTATTCATTTTAAGATATGATTTGAACGTGAATCATGGGAGTGTTTGACGCTCTGAATAACATAAATCTCTTCAGATATTCCAAAGCTTTAAAAATAGTATTTTAATGTCGAGACCATCCTGAAATAAACAGTAGCGATCATAAAAATGGCATCATCCCGTAACAAATTATTAAACGCTATTTTATTTACCCGATAGCTATCTGCAAGATCTCCGGATATTTTTGCCAATTTTTTAACGATATTTTAGAAAAAAATAGCAGCATTACGAGGTCAAAAAATTTTATGTTTTTATTTTTTTTTAGTTTGTTTTTGTCCTCCTCCCTCTTCCTTTCTTTCACTCCATGGTGCCTTTTTTCCTAATCGATGACTACGGTTGATTGATCGTATCGTATACTTGTTACTATTCCCCGTAAAAATTCCTTTGCTTCATGTAAAGTCACAATTTTGACATATTCTGGCGAATGCTGTTTTTCACACACGTCATATTTACAGCTTTTATCCAGGAATCATTTAAAAGTGGACTGAGAAACATTTTTAAAGTTTTCTTTTAACCTTAATAAGTAAGGAAAAACAAAAACATTCAATGTAATCAACGCATTCAACTTAAGAATAAAAAAAATCTGCCAAGTAAGGTCAGTATAGCTTCTTCACCGTTTGCATTGGCTAAAGAATATCTATATTACAAGGTCTAAAATTTTTCACGTGAAAATAAAATCTCTGGACGAAGCCTTTTTCGGAAATTCAGTAATCCCTCAACATACACAGGTTCGGTATTCACGAGTTTTGTTCATCAGCAAATACTAAAATGCGAAGAAGATCCGCATAAGTAGATTGCATATTTGCTGATTCGAGATTAAAAATAAAAAAAAAAATCCAGTGTGTACTGAACATGAATATCACTTCTTTTAGTGCAAAAGGTCTTACTTTTTTTTTCTTTTTTTTTTCATTGCCCCTTTATACTTATTTTTGTCTTTAATCCTTGGATTGTCTTAATAATACACCTTTTACTGCTTAAAAGCATTGTAAGGGAGTCTGTATGTCTTAGATCTTACTGTTTTAATTTTTTGTCAAAATGTCTATTAAATTTTAAATGTCTGTCGAAGTGAATACCGAGATATGTTGTCAGTCGATAATTTAATACTGGTGTTGTTAATTTTGAATTCCTTTGGCATTTTCTTTTTTCATATGAAAATATAATTCCTTTCGTCTTTTCCGGATTGACATCTATGTTTAGGATTTTTAGCTGTTTTGCAATTTTTTCACAAGCTGTTTCTGCCTGCTGCATAGCTATTTTGGCATTCATACTGCTACTTGAGACAGCTATGTCATCAGCAAATGCTGTCACAGAAGCATTTTGGTGTTTATTTCCCACTATTTCCGCAGTATATAATAGGAAAAGAACGGGAGATAAAACAGCTCCTTGGGGTACCCCACAAGTGAGACCGACAGTGTTTGATTTCTCATTGCCAACTTTTACTGATAAGGTAGGACGGCTTAAAAATGATTTTAACAATGAGTATAATTGTTCAGGACAATCTAAATTTATAAGACGTTGGCAGAACTGATTATGGCAAACCGAATCAAAAGCCTTCGAACAGTCCATTGATATTAAAGCAGTGGCCTTGTTTCGATTTAAGTTTTTTGTTACCTCCGTCTATAGTTTTACCAGTGAATGTTCAGTGCACGTTTGAGCTTGAAAACCACTTTGCTCTGGTGGGATCAAATCATTCTGTGTGCAGAACCTTCTTAAGTATTTCAAAATGATTTTTTCGATTATTTTGGCAAGGTGAAGTAACAAACTTACCGGCCGGTAATGAGCTGGGTTATTACAATTTTTCGCTGGTTTTAGCAGTGGAAATAAAACAGCATGTTTCCATGAATCCGGGAAGTAGCGAAGCCGTAGACAGGAGTTGTAAAGGTTCACCAGGTACATTATACCTATCCTTGGTAACTGTTTGAGTAATATACTCTGAATTCCATCAATGCCTGGTGCCCGGTTTCCTTTAGTCCTGCGGAGAATTGTTTTTAATTGTTTAAAGGAAACAAACATGTAATTGTTTTCCTTCTCTAAAATTGGAGACGAAATCAAGTTGCCTGTTCTCTTTTTGATTTCTTCACAGTAGTATTGTGCTAACATTACAGCTTGTTCTTTGTGATTTAATAACCTGTCATTCTGATGGAGTTTGATGATATTAGACTCCCTATTAACATTCTTTACTATTTTCCAAAACTTTCGATAGTCGCAGTGTGTCGCACATATTTTTTCTTGCCAAATACTCGTTTGGAAATTGTAATCGATAGGATCGAAGTGTGTATAGTGGCAGTAAAGTTTAGCTTTAATGAGTAGAAGTTTAAAGATAAAATAAGTTGATTTCTTTTCAGAAATTAACGATTTTATCATCATATTCAGGGCAACAACCAATCGCTGGATTTGGGCTCCCTCTAAAAGCCTCCGCTTAGTTGGCATGATCCTGTGATGCAGCTGTCTAGTTCTAAATGGTAGAAAGTCTCTTGATTTCACAGACACTCCGTCCAACCACCTTGCTCTAGGTCTTCTCTTTCATCTTGTCCTGTGCATTTTCTCCGGCATAAGTTGGTAGTTCCAGTTTTAAATTACCATTAAATTAGGATATAATTAAACTTGATAATATATGTAATTATGTATACCTTAGAGGCCAAATATATAAGAATCACTTATTAACCCAACTTTAAATGTTAACAAAATTTAAAGTTGGGTTAATAATATAAGTACACATAAAATATTACATGTTGGCATCCCTTGTGGGGATAAATTATTGTAGGAGAACTTCGTAGAGTCAGAAGAAATTAAGTCATCATCCCGTATATAAAATTATAGAAGATTAATAATTAACTTATTAATATTACTATAATAATCAAGCACTATTTACCAATTTGAATTAAAATATATTACATCTGATAAATAGTAATTCATTATTATTTTTTTAATAAATCGCATATTCTCCAATATGGAACCATTCGAGAAAAATATCAAGCCCAGTATAATTTTCTAATCTTAATGGATATAACCACGTCCACCTCATTACACAGCTCTTGAGTTCCAGATTTTTTCTTCTGAGCTGAACATTTCTCCTTTAAACAGGTCCAAAGATATTATTCCAAAGAATATTCCCTCCTAGAACTTCAGATGGGCTGATTACTTTGAACTCTATCCAAAATGTATGAGATTAATAATAGGTAGTGTGAATTTCGGAGTGAACGAAAATTATAAAC
This sequence comes from Nezara viridula, assembly GCA_928085145.1. Classification (NCBI taxonomy): domain Eukaryota; kingdom Metazoa; phylum Arthropoda; class Insecta; order Hemiptera; family Pentatomidae; genus Nezara; species Nezara viridula. Next base: position 67,438,114 of record OV725082.1, read on the forward strand.
TCAGTAAAAGTGTACCCCCCAAAAAAATCACAAACCCTTAAAAAATATGCCTCCCTTATATATTTAAATGGCAGAGCTTGCCATGCCATCCTACACAGGACACCCCACACTTTAGTTATGTTGCGAAAAATACCTTGCACATTTTTTAATTTAATAAAAAAACAGAGCAAACCGCATTTACTTAATAAAGTGATTATTATTTCATTTTTCAGGTGTTTGGAGCGATGACCGCTACACTTCAGTTTGTGGTGCCATTCTTCGTCATCTCTTTCTGCTATATTCGAGTTTCGGTGAAGCTGAACGACAGAGCGCGGAGCAAGCCAGGCTCGAAGACAAGCCGCAAAGAGGAAGCAGACAGGGAAAGGAAGCGAAGGACCAACCGGATGTTGATCGCAATGGTCGCCATCTTCGGCGTCAGCTGGCTTCCGCTCAACCTGATAAACGTCATCAACGATATCTACATTCCAACCGGAAACTGGCGCTACTACTACCTCTGCTTCTTCGTTGGACACTCCATCGCCATGTCCTCCACCTGCTACAACCCCTTTCTCTATGCCTGGTTGAACGACAACTTCAGAAAGGAGTTCAAGCAGGTTAGTTTGTATTTGGATAAAAGTTTAGTATTATTTAGTGTTGCCCAAATGCGAGGTCTAGACGAGTCTTGGTCTTGCAAACTAAGTCTTGGTCATGGTCTTGGTCTTGCGAAAAGTGTCGCAACAGTCTTGCAGTTACTTATTAGCTTATTGCTATAGAGATATTACTGTCTTTTTTAGATAGGAGAAACCTAACCAAACCCGAAGGAAAAATTAGAGGAGTTAAATGCAAAATTATATTAGTTAAATCAACTTATAGTAGCTAACATTGTCAAGTATTAATAACTATTTTGCATTGATTTGTATTAAGAAAATCGATTTTTTTTTTACCAATCCTGGTCTTGTTCTTGCAACAGTTAGGCGGCCTTGGTCTTGGTCTTGCGCTTGCGATTTTGGGCAACACTAGTATTGTTATATACCAAATTCTTAAATTATTCCATCATTTTTGTTATGGAAGAGTGAGAATAACAATTTAATTTTTTTAGCCTATGTTTTTGATTTGCATCTGAAACATTTTGTGCTGAATTGCTTCACATATAAAAATAATTTGTAATATTAATTATAATATGATTTTTTTTTTCTCTTCCGTATATTGTTATTTATTTCCTATTGTTATTTATTTCCTAGTATATTGTTATTTGCCCGTCTTCAGAGGCAATTCTTAAAATAATTGCTGAAGGAAGTTAGTCGTCTGTTCTACATATAATAGTTGATAAATAGTCAGGACGCAGTCATTTTAAAGTTTTTTTTATTAATGCCGACGCTTCAATCCAAACATGTGGGTCATCCTTAGGGTGTGTTTCGAGCACTGAAGGTATTCATAATTCATAATTATTATTAGTTTCTTTTTTACTCTTTTATACTTAATTATTTTACACCATGTTTACAATTTAGTTTTTTCTTGGTTTCTTGATTTGCTTGATGATATCTTTTCAATTGACATTAAAATTAACTTTATAACGAAATTTATTTTGATTATAATATCTGTCATCACCACATATGCTGATGACACATGTATCCTATCAGTCAATAACGACCCATCTATTGCATCCCAAACCCTTCAATCCCACATCACAAACCTGGAAGAATGGTGTCAGAAATGGAGAATTAAAATAAATTCCAATAAATCCCATCAAATTACCTTCACCCTTCGTCGTAAACCAATGACTTCCTGTCCTTCAGTATCCTTTAACAACACCTCACTTATTCCTGTTGAACAAATCCGTTACCTAGGACTCCATCTGGACAAACGTCTAACTTGGAATCCTCATACCAGACTGAAACGACAAGAAACCGCTCAACGTTTCCGACTACTTCAACACTTACTAGACAAACGCTCTAACCTTCCGATCAATTATAAAAGACTGATTTACATGACTATAATAAGGCCTATTTGGACTTACGGGGTTGAGCTATGGGGCTCCACCAAGCATTCAAATTCCTCTCGCATACAGTCCTTGCAATCCAAAATCCTTCGTAAAATCCTCAATGCTCCTTACTTTGTTACAAATAAAATTATCCATAATGACCTTAATGTTCCTTATGTATCAGATTTGGCCCAATCCAGATATCTGTCCTTCCATAATAAACTTCATAACCACCCCAATCCTCTTGTCTCTAACCTTGCTTCCTATTCGATTCCTGATAACCCTCCGAGGCGTCTGAAAAGAAGATGGCCACGTGATCTTCTAATATAGACATATGATTAGAGTGCTACCAATGGGTAGTTTCTCAACATATGTTCCATGTCTTTATACCAATGTGCAAATTTACTAGATGTATTTTTTTGTATACAGTTGTAAATATCATTTAAAATAAATAAATAAAAAAAAAAAAAAATTATAATATGATTATTATTTTTCGTGGATTTTTTTTTATCACTGTCGTATAATATAAATGGTTATAATATATCAGCAAAGCTCACTGTTTCAAGCATCTTATTAAGATGTTAATTTATTTATGTTTATTAGATCATGCGGTCGTTTTTTATATTGTTTAATCTGCGAATCATCAATACAATATACGAAGATTAGTAATACAATATATTCAATGACGTTGAGATTCCAACGTTTAAAAATTACTTATTGTGGCATTCAGCATTGCTGATATATATATATATATATATATATATTTTTTTTTGTCTTGTTCAAACATTCCTATACCATATAGGCAATGTAGGGAGTGAAATTATTTATATTGCAATTAAAACCATCATATTTTCTGATAGTTGCATCAATAGTTTATACATATCTAAGAAAGAAGAAGTCGTAATAGTAAATTAATTGAGATTGATTCATTATGAACTTCGCTGACCAATACAGGACTCACTGATGGAGAGCACTACTGGATCAAACTTGGAAACCCACTAAAAGTTTTAGAGTTGATTACTTATTAAAACTTTCTGTCTATCCAATAACTTAATCACACTTCAATATAAGAGGAGTGTAGACAAAAGATGATTAATCGCTTATACCGCCGTTTTCTAAATATATTTCTAGTTCTTACCACTGTATTCTGACGTTAGAGATTTATTGATGTTTTTATTTATTGAATAATATAACATTCATACTAAATATACAGAAAATATAAAATGGATAAAAGCAAAATTACAGCTAAATAATAATAAAAAATTATACAAAATAAATAAAAATAAAATGAACTAAAGATTTATATATTTTTTAAAAACACAGACATACCATTTACAATCATAACACAGTTACAATTACAATTACATTTACAACCCAGACATCCACTATTTACAAGGAACTCTGAGAAAGGACACTCCAACTAAGGAGAGAAAACAGGACTTCAGATGATCCTTGCGCTGTTTCTTTATACGATTTTATTAGTGTTTCATTTAAATATCAGATAGTCATAAAAAGGTTCATTCGAGCTGATTGCTGAAAAAAAAACAAGTACATAAACAGACGCTGTTGCCCTTACAACTCATACATTTTTCTTGCGTTTAACGTAAAAAATAATACCCTAAGAAATAAAGGTCCATGTTCTTGTAAAAAATTGTTAAATAAATGGACTGAGGTAAAATGCAATATGTGGAGAAATACGTGTTGTTAGAGTTGATAGGGTGCTGTATTGTACAATAAAGCTAACCCTTATGTTGCTGAGCTTCAAGGTCCACAGTTATTTGAAAAGTGGTAATACCTCATGATGGAAGAGCAATTGACCCAGTTTGAAACATTCCGACCAGGTCATACAAAGTACGCTAAATATTAAAAGTTCAAGAACGTCCAGGTCGAAAAGAACAAGAATAGGACAGATGAATTAAATTATATTATGGTAAGTAAGTAGGTTAGGTCACAGTGAAAAAAGAAAAAAAATATATATATACATATATTTGGCAATGTTACTGTCTGTTTTAGACCTTCATCTGGAGTGAGGCCCTATATGGTATAAAACCCGTAATAATATCATATATGGTCATTGGCGATATGTTTTGCTTACACTCTCTTATAAAAGTTGACTATTTTTAAGAATTGACAGATTATTAGCAGTCAAATATCGGAACTAGCACCAAGTTTCAAAATCAAACTTGGTACCATTTCTGATTTTTTTCTTACAATATTAAATCTAGGACAGTCTTTAATAGAATATTCAGCGAAATCGATAGAACTTTTAAATATTAATTTTCTATAACCATTACTTGAAAACTTGCTTGAGAAAAAATTCTAGTTCCAAACGAATTGAACAACTATAGAATATTAAAATTCCGGCCATACCGAATTTTTTTTAAAAATACAACTTTTTTTCCGTTTCAATCCCTGATTTATGGAGTTGTATATGAGAAAATGTTTCACCATTTAGGATTCTAGTATTTTATAAAAAAGCATGATTTTATAAAGTTTAACGGTGGATTATATCTTTACCCTGTAGGTAAACAACACCATGTCCATTTTATTTAATCTTTGTTCAAGGGAGCCAATGTTTTATAAGTTTGCGCTGTTAAAATTTGTTTCTTTGTTACTCGATCTGTAATTCGGAAGCAAATAACACTATTTCGCATTTCTGTATTTTTTTCAGGTTGTTCATGTTCCATAACTATGGGATATCATAATAAATTTCTCCCTTATTAAATTATTTAATGGAATAATATACACGTTTAACTCCGATGCATAGATTTATTGAAACGTTAAAGTAAAGATCTTTTAATCCTAAGATCTTTGTTCATTTTAGTATCTTACTCATAAGAAAATAAAACTAAATCAGATAGAGGACTGATATAAAGAAGAGATTAAGGAATTCAGAGCTCCAGTAGCTAAGTAGTCTGATCAAACTCTCCGTTGCCGATGGATCCTGTTTTAATGGAATCATTTTAATTAAAGGGATTTAATCAACCAGCTGCTCTTTATCTACCGAGATCTTCTGACGATTTCATAATCTGCGCTTTGTAACCATTCCCTAGATATTGAAAGAAAGCTTTTCTCCGAAAGCAACTTCCAAGGATCACTTTTGAGAGCAACATCACAGGAGAGCCTTAGAATTTAAGATGCAATAATAACCTGTGATATGAGTACTTTTGGAAAACGAATGAAAGGATTGAAATGTTATTAAATTCTCTAGATGGGAAAAGTATTGAAAAATATTCAAGTAACAGATTCCAAAAAGAACAATTTACCTAAAGAATAAAGTTAAATCTTCTTATTTTTTTTTTATTTATTTATTTTTTTTTTTAGGAAGCCTCCGTTTATACATTTTTCCAAGGTTAAGGCAAAAATACTTCTATTTTTCTTTAGTCCTTTTAATTACATTTATTATATCTTACGTTTGATAATGAACAAGAAATGATGGGTAACACAAAAAAAAAATATTAAATAGATATAGACTGTTACTAAATTGTTGACAACTGGTGCCATATCACAAAAAGCAAGGCAGATAATTATACAATAGATGGAGTAGATTAATAATGTAAAAATATTTCATTTCAAATATGCATAAAGTAAACATAAAGAATACTCTTAGGATGAGAAAATTGTCCTGAAACGAATTTCCAGTAAACCAAAAAACATAAAAGAAGGGGGGGGGATTATACTGGCCTGTAGATGAATAATGTAAAATATTTCATTTCAAATATGCATAATTGCGGGGTACTCATAGGGAAATTACTTTAACGGAGTGAGAATATTGTCACTGAAACGTCAATTCCTTCAATTGTCCTCAGAAAATAACATTCTTATGGTTCTGACATTTTTAATAGAAAATTGAAGTTAAAATGTAATATATATTATTCATTGAAACGTATAAAAAATGCCGTAAAGTTAATATTTTTTTTTATCGTTCTGACAGCACTATGGCCATAGTCCTGAAAAGATTATGCAAATATTTTGGGTAATTTGGTCCCGCATCTTTGGGCCAAGAAGTTTATGGTTTTCTTTAAATTTTACAATGATAGGTGAAGTGAGCGTACAAGTATTTTTTTTTTGTTTAGTTGTAAATTAGAAGAACTAGCATATTAACTCATATTTTCATTCTATATATTTAAATTTAGTATTTTGCACATCGCATGATTTTCAGTTGAGTTGTTCTTAATTTAATAGTATAAGTCATTGACAATAATTAGATTACGAAACTGAGATAGTTTCTTAGGAAATGTACACGGCCTTGGAGTTTAAAGCCCAAAAATCGGTATTGGTCTTGAAAAGTGCTAGATCAAGATCAAGACCGTCTAACTGTTGCTGGACCAAGACCAAGACTGATAAAAAAAATCTATTTTTTGAATAAAAATTACGGCAAAATAGGTACTAATACTTGAAAATTTTAGTTAATGTATGGACAGAATTTGTATGACCAATCTAATTTTACATATAACTCTTTTAAATTTTCATTCAGGCTTAGTTAGGTTAAAATTACTGTAGTATCTCTATAGTAACAAGCTAATAGGTAACTGCAAGACTGTTGTGAGACGACTCGTCTTAGTTTCGCATTTGTACAACACTATCAGTAATTGATTGACTTCTATTCTCTTAGCCTGTGAGAGAACTATATAACAAGATTTTCTGTAATAAACAAATAGACTTGAATGAGTTTAATGATTGATCAATATAAGTTCAGGGATAGCTCTTAATGACAGATTATTAAGCATTAACATTTTCCCGTTAGATAAACTAATTTCTTATTACTGTAAACCAGGTTTACTTAGGGACTTACTAGAGTATATCTTTAAAATTAAATTTCTTCGTGGGTTAAAACATTTTTGTATTCAGACAACATTCCTTCAGTCTTGATATAACAATGTTACTATCAGTAATGTGATTTAAAATTAAAAATAAGCTCAAGAACATAGTCCTAAAATAACCCTAACGTAAAGTTAGTAAATTGTTACTTTAAAAGTCGCGTTAAAGTATAAAGCGTCGTCAACTGCGTGCGTTATATTCGTTTAACTTATTTATTGAAAAATATTAATGCCCTTCAATGTGGCAGAATGTATTAATATTCAATAAAAAAAGTAATAATAATAAAAATTTATTGAAAAACATTACAATCTTTCTCAAAGGATATTTATAATAGTGTTCAGAGATCACATTCACACTTTATGTTCAATAAATAAGAATAAAATAACCTATAAATAAATCAAGAGAACACATACATACCTATTTACACTATAAAATCTATAAACTATTTTGATAATATTATACTGTGTATACGACTGGTTCAATTTTTTTCTGATCACTGATGCTGCTTATATTTCGAATTAAGTAGAAGGAAAGTTGTTTATAGTGAGAGTTCTCGCTGGGTGTGTATTATTATTAAAAATTATTTTAGTAATTTCAGAAACATAAAGATTTATTACCTTAGATTAGTTGGGGGCGGTAGGGCCGAGGGTATTTTGTACAAGCGTTGCCCGTAAACCAAATGATTGATAAACTGAAGTTTATAAATTCGGTAATTACGAATTCGGGTCCCGTTACCCGGGAGGTTTAACTCTGACATTAATCCTCCGCCCTCTGCTCTGACCCGGGAAAATCCCTGTATAGCTTAAAACTTGATGTAGGGGTGGACAAAAAATAAATAAATTACAAAAATCTTAGATTGATGTGACAACTAAAAGAAAATTGCGTGTTTTAATCATGATTCACATTTAATAATATTAATAATTTGCGTTAAATTCCGCCGGCAAGATATCTAGGACCATATCTATACCTGCTTATTCTGTCTCGGTTCTAGGCTAGAGCAGTGGGGACAAGGCTATTGCTTTAGATTGTTCGGTGTAAGTTTGCGAGAGGGAGCATGGGATATTAGGAGAGTTGTCAAAGGAATAGTCCCTCCTCCACCACCACATCGCATTGTCAGCCCGTCAGCTGATAACAACTCAATTATCCTCTGGCATCTAGCCTCTAATCTCATTAACATTAGTTTAAATTAGGAACTTTCTTGATTTTTTTTTTTATTTTTAGAAACACGCTATCAAATTTCAACCCTTTCTTATTTATTTTTTTTACGTCATTCGCAACAGCTCAGTAGTACATCTAGCGAATTTTATGTAACTGTTTACTTTCTTTGATTTGATTAGATAGCCCTCTAGCTCAATCTCCACTGGTTTTAGCCTCCTAGTTTTCCTTAGAGAGAGTAGCGCAGAGATCTCTTGGAGTCCCGCTTTCCCCTCTATAGTTGGAGGGACAAGCCTAGCATGGGTTTCCCTACCTGATTTTATTTATTGTATATAGGTTTGACTGAGTTTTTATGTTTTCAATTTACTTATCTTTAAGTTATTTTATGTTTTATTGTACATAGTTATTAATTATTATTTAGTTATTATTTTACTTTTGTTATGAATTTTTTTATTTTTTCTGTATATATAGTGTGAATGTGTTCATATCTCACTATAATTATTGTATGCGTGACAGATTATTATATTTATAAATAAATAAAATAAAAATAAAAAAGTTAGATAATGGCCTAGTTAGTTGATATTGGTGAAGCAGCACATTTTTTTTTTGTTTTGTTCTTCCCTACCTCGCCTTATAGGCTATACGGGATTCTCCCGGGCCGGGGGGTAAGGGCGGGGAATTTAAAATCCCCTTCGGCACCGGACGCCCATACTATTTTATCATCTCGAATCTTTGTTCTCCGGTTGCCAGGCAACTCGCAGCGCTGTGCACACGCTTTAGCCCATTCGACCACCCTGCCCCCTTGGTGAAACAGCACATCTCAGCGCCATTTTATTTTTTATCAGAGAGAAGAAAATTGATAGAACGATTGGTTTTGGGTTGGAGTGTGAAATGTTGAATATCCCATTACCATTTTTACCTTTGCTATGCATAATAGAATACTGTCGCTTAAATCCAACATTTATTGCCCTTCAGAACCATTTGTTTGACATTGAAGAGTAGTAAGTGAAAACTTAAAATTAAAATATAATCAAGTAAGTTTTCCTTAGAGAAAGATTCATGACCACCCATAAGCATCAGCCAAAGAAAAACTATTTACGTCGAATTCTACTTAGACAGAAGGCTTAGTTGTAACACATAAAAAATAAAATAATTGACGAGATGATATAATCAACTCTCATATATACTGGACTACTGATCCTCACCTAACTTATGAAAGATGAAAGAAACAAAAGATTAATCTATAACACTATACTAACCCCCATACCAGACTGAAACGACTAGAAACCGCCCGACCTTTTCGACTACTGCAGCACTTACTAGACAAACGCTCTAAGCTTTCAATCAATTACAAATGACTCATATATAATAATTAGACCTATTTGGACTTACGGAATTGAGCTTTGGGGCTCCACTAAACCATCGAATTCCTCTCGTATCCAATCCTTACAATCCAAAATCCTTCGTAAAATCCTCAACGCTCCTTACTTTGTCACAAATAAAATCATCCATAAAGACCTTAATGTTCCATATGTTTCCGATTTGCCCCAATCCAGATAGCTATCCTTCCATAACAAACAGCAGAACCATCCGAATCCTCTAGTTTCAAACCTTGCTTACTCCTCGATCCCTGATAACCCTCCGAGGCGTCTGGAAAGAAAATGGCCTCGGGACCTTCTAATATAGAACTTTAATTTGAGTTCTACCAATGGGTAGTTTCTCTTCATCTTGTACATGTCATGTTACCAATGTCACATATACTTATTTTATTTTCTATGTAATACAGTTGTAAATTTAATTAAAATTAAATTAAAAAAAAATAATAAAAACATAATACTATACTGAGTTCGGTTTGGCATACGAATCAAAACGAGTTGAGCAAAAGCGAAACGAACGAAAGTCAAATACAAACAATCCCAAATTCTTTGAAAAATTCTATTTTCTTATTTATTGGATATAATTTTTTTTTGTATTTTATTTGTATTTGATAGAAAAAATCATTAGAGCCCATATTTTAAAACCTAAGACGCTTAAAAAAAAATCGATATAACTTTTTATGCCAAATCTCAAAAATTGAACCAAAGACAGAAACTAGATACAAAACATACTTTCGTTCGTTTACTTGTAAGGTTTCGGCCTTGTTAAAATAAGTGCAATCTAAGAAATCAATCAACATATCTAATGCAGAAAAAAATGAAGGGTTTATAATTTTAAGAGTTAAAATTAATTTCGTTTGAGACATAATTTTTATGGTATAAAACAATGAAATTTAAATTATAAAATAGATATATCAAATCTATGCAATGTACCAGATACTAATACAATCAAATTCCCTATCAGAAAAAACTTTCACAGGGAACGATACGAATATCGCTATAATATCCCTCTAACGTGAATAGCCGATGTAGAAGTGACAGTAGACAAGTATTCTGTGTTTTCTCATTTCCTATATCCATCACCAATCCCCTCATCCCTCCCCCTCCCACCATTCCCCCCTCTAGACTGAAAAGTCCTGATACGGCGCCCCCTCCGTTTATTTCGAATATTCCAATATGGAAATCTGTCACTGACCTGGAAAAAGCTGTTTTGGATCTAATCTTTCTGTAGTGTAAACGACTGTCGATGTTCGTAGTATCAATGTGTTGGATAAAGGTTTTTCATTTATCCATGAATGGTCAGAGAAAAGTAGGCTTTAATTACCAATAAACGTTTTTTTTTCGTCATTTAAATAATACGTAACATCAATGAAATTTCCTTCAAACCTTAACAATATGGAAATGAATAATGACGATTTATGCAAAGATTAGCGAATAAGTGGAAAAATGAAGAAGGAACACATTTTTATCAAGATAAGTGACTGAGCTAAGTCAATATTTAATTGCAGTCGAAGAATAAATATTGAGCAAGATTAAAAAAAAAGACAAATCATGTTTATTTTTAACTGTTTTAGGAGCAACTTGCATAGTTAGAATTCCTTTAGAAGGGTAAAAAAATGTGCTCCTGTTACATCGTTAGTCAAATTATTAACCGTAGACGTTCTTTTGTAAGTGGGTCAGTATTTATATTTACCTCAATAAGGTAATACACTCAATAAGGTCTGCCTGGTCATAAAAAAATTGTTTTTTTAAACTGTATAAACAATACAACTAGTAAAAATGCACACATTAGAAATAATGACATGAACAGACTTGAAGAGATACTGCCCAGAGGTAGCACTTCCCATTTAATTCTAGATGAGAAGATCACGAGGCCATCTTCTTTTCAGACGCCTAGAGGGATTATTACGAATCCAGGAAAAAGCAAGGCTGGAAACAAGTGGATTCGGATGGGACTGGAGTTTATCATGAAAAGATAGATATCTGGCGACATATGAAGCTTTAAGGTCTTTATGAATGGTTTTATTTCTGTCAAAATATGTGACTTTACGAAGGATTTTGAATTGTGAGAATTGGATACGGTAGGAATTCGATGGTTTAGTGGAGCCTCAAAACTCAATTCCGTAAGTCCATATAGGTCTTATTATGGTTAAGTAGATGAGTCTTTTGTAATTCATTGAAAGTATAAAGCTTTTGTATAGTAAGTATTGGAACAGTCGGAAAAGTCGAACTCATTCTTTTCGCTTCAGTCTAGCATGTGGATTCCAAATGAGGCGTTTATCCTAGTGGAGTCCTAGGTAGCGGCTTTGTTCAACAGGAACAAGTGGAATATTATTGAAAGATATTGTAGGACAAGAAGTTGTAGGTTTTCGACGAAGGGTAAAAGAAATTTGATGGGATATATTGTAATTTATTTTAATTATCCACTTATGCCACCATTCTTCAAGGTTTGTGACATGCGATTGGAGGGGTTGGGATCCAATTAGTGTCATTATTAACAGGTAGGATACAAGTGTCATCTGCTTAGGTGGTGATGACCGTGATTGATGGGTTGGGATATCACCTGTATAAACTGTATAAAGGATAGGACCGATGATGCTCCATTGAGGAACACCAGCAGACTGGGAACAGAGGGATGAACATGCATTATTATGATTTACTTTGAAATATCGATAAGTAAGGTATGAACGGATAATGAGGTAATATATAGGTGGTAGGAATTTGCGGAGTTTGTACAGCAGTCCCGGGTGCCAGCCTCTGTCAAACGCCTGTTCAACGTCGAGAAAGACTCCCGTACAGTACATTTTGCGCTCCGATGTGGAGGAGACTACGTCTACCACACGATGCCATTGCGGGATGGTAATATAAAAAAAATGAAAATTTTTATCGTTGATAAAAATGACGGATTTTACGGATGGTCCTCCAGGCTGGATTTAAACCATCAAAACCACTGCATTTCGTTTTGTCTACGTTAGTGTTCTTATGAGAAATGTAGTACAGTTTAAGGGTGATAAGAAATCAAAAATCTTGAATTTTTAACTTTTCTGATGGAAATTGAGCAATTGTTTATACGAACTTTTTTGTAGATCTTGATGTCTACTATAAACTTTTTCAATATTTCCATCTACTTACGGGACACCCTGTATTTGAAAATATTTATCTACTCTGAGGCTGGTAAGTAAAAGTTGTGTGATGCGCACCGCTCCAGAATTTTCTATTGAAGTGTTTCTAGTAGCAATCGTATACAAGCATTTTGTTGTTGCATTAAATGTACCATAGTCAGATTTTTACATAACTGTCATTTTATACAACACCATTATCCCTCAAACGAAGACATAACCCGCCAATATAATGCATCAATATATCAGTGGAGATGGATCGGAGGAGACAACATGCGACCCAGAAGACAAATTAGGCCGAAGCTGACCGCTGGGGAAGAAAGGACGACGGAGGTGACGGGACATCCCACGCAAGAGATCCATCACCTTGGACACTGATGATGATTGATCTGCTCGACCAATTATCAATGCCGCTCACAATGCCATCATCATCTCTCTATTAGCGCTCTCTTTTTACCCCTTCCAAATTGTTTCCACCATCGCTTACGTTCATGTCGGTCCATTAACTTGCCCCCCGAAGTGGGTAATTAACAGAGATCTGTTAATGTCTCGAACCACGAAACGAGTGGTCCAATTATGCTGTAATTTATCATTTCGCATAAGAACACTAGCATAGACAAAATTAAATGCAGTGGGTTTTGATGGTTTAAATCCAGCCTGGAGGACCATTCATAATTTGAGGACCATAATAACGATACAATTTGATTAATTTTTTATTACTAGGCTGACTAGATTTAACAATACAATATATGTATTGTTAAATCTAGTCAGCCTGGTAATAAAAAAATAATCAAAATGTATCGTTATTATGGTCCTCAAATTATGAATGGTATATATATGTATACATTAAGGACGACTTTGTTCATTGATATATATATGGGGCTGGGGTAGCCGTGCGGGCTAAGGCACTTGCAATAGGTAATCAAAGTTAAGCAACGTCCAGCGTGGTTAGTACATGGATGGGTGACCGCCCGATTTAAGTGACCGTCCGCCGGGGAAAAAACATGCTGCTCGAGTCTCTCCCCCCCCTCTCGAGTATGTGAGATATAAAAATATTAGTAATTAATAATAAATAAATAAGTGCAGTCCCTACTTGATTGCTTAGACCACTTAGGCGCAGGTTCGATTTCCGTATGGGAACGGTAATGTCCCCAATCTGAGTTTCACAGAAGGTGAGAGCGACCCCTGTGTCTAATAGCATAGCTTCTTTGGCCCTCCAGATTTTGGGGGCTGGGCACAGAACTAATGACCTTATCTCATAAAAGACCACAACAGGATTGAGACGTATGCAAAAGGTTGCCAACCATCCTGATGAAGAGGAAGTGATTGTGATCGCGTCCGGTTATATTAAACCACGTGCTTCCTGGATATCATCTACAGAAGGAAAGAACCAAACGATTACAGATTGCCTAGAACAGCCCCAAAGCTGCGAGAAGACTAACGACGAAAGTCAAAAGAGTCAAGAGACGTTAAATATATATATTTCCAAAATATTTAGGGAAAAGTTTGTAGAGTCCATTTTTGAATTTATAAAAGATTACAATTTCTACTTTTATTTATCCACCCATGACCTTATTCGTCATTAACTTCTGACTGCACAATCCACATACATGTTGTGAGATAAAACATTTTTTGTCTTATTTTATCAATCTTACATCCAATAACATTATAGTGTTTGCAGAATGGTAGACAAAAAACATATAAAACAATCTTAAAGTACTTGAAAAAGGTATGTTCTCAGAAGGTCTTAATAATGTATTATAATAAAATTGCAAAAAAAATACCATTTTTTTAAAATAAATAATTAACAATGGTCCGATTTGCTGGCTGCTGTTAAGTAGCTTAGTGTTGTATATAGGAACGTCTGCAATCCTCCTATGAAAAGTATATTGTACTACAAGCTTACATTCATTCCATTACCATAATAAAAGGGCATGGCAATAAGAACGAGCAATTGATTTAAGAGGAAATTAATCTTTATATGTTAATAATTTTCTTTAAGAATGGTGATGTATAACAAAGAGAAATAAATTTCAAGAAATTTATTTTTAACTATGGATTCATTTATTTTACCTGTTCGACACTGATTAAGGATAAAATGGCCTTGATATATGTTGCTTCATCAATAAGTAAATCTACGCCATAATCATGCGATATCAAATAAATCAAGCAGTTACAAAATTGATGCGTTAATGCGCCGTTTCAAATGGTTTAGAAGAAAAATAAATTACAACAGAAGTATTTTTTTATACATTATTTATTTTTTGTTTTCTCTTATAGATATCTGGAATGATATCTATATCCCTGAATAAAAAATCAACTAAATTTAAACGAACGATTTAATCTATGCTTTCGACAGATCATTATCCGATCCTCAACCTTATGGAACTCCATCCCTTCCCACATCCGTCAATCTAATAACCTTCCTACCTTTAAATCCCGCCTGTTCAATCATTTCTTATCCATCCAGTCCCCATTAAATCGTAAATAGATACCACTGAAAATATGTATATAAATTATTAGATTGTGCTTCTAAATTTTAAAAAATTTTATTATTAACTTATTTAAGTTAGAAAGTAATATATAATTTTTGATATGACTATTTTATTACTCAGCATTTCTTCTTAGGTATCTCTGACACTTCTTAGCCCACATTACTGTCTTTATGTATTATTCTAAAGGGATTTGTCCCAGAATAAATAAAGTATTATTATTATTATTATGTAAAAATATTTTTACGATCCTCCACATATCGATCAGAACTGCTTTTTGAGCTTATTTTAATTTTTAAAAGATACCCTCTATTTTACTTTTGGATGTTAGATCATTAGAATATAACAGAAATATTTTCTCATTATCAGAAACAAATAGAATTTTATCAGACCTTATTTTATTGTTTGATTGTTCCCTTTGTCGTGCAGGGAGCCAACTTTACAAACATAATTTTTCGTTATAATATTATTATTAAATTATTTAAGTAGATAGTTAATTTTCTTTTAATTAATTAATTAATACCCCACAATTCAACACCGGCAATATCTCCGCATGAAATACGATCAAAAGCCGAATATTCCTCCTTACTTTTAAAAAAAAAATCTAAAGAGGGGGCTTTTTCTTGGATAAATATAACCCAGGGAGGAAATGGCCACTTTTCAAATCCCCTCCCCCCTCACCGCAAGGTTTCTGCATTGAGCTCCCCTCGAAAACAGCTCATTTAGAGCAACATTTTCAATGGAGAGAACATTTAATGGAGGGGACCATTTCTCAAACATTTTCCATACCGTTCCGTTTGGATGGAGGCATTGGCCGATATTAGTCTTGAGGTTAATTTATAACGCTTTTTAACGTTTTTAACGCTTATAAATTATTTCATAAATTTTCAGATAGTGGAGAGGTGAAAAATAATATACATTTTATTTAATGTAAATTAAAAAAAATCATTACGCAGCTTTTTACCTTAAACACAAAAGTTGAAAAGTGGTGGGGTTCTTAAATATAGTACTCACTAAAGAGTTTATAGGATAAGGAAAGTAAATGTGAAGATTTTTAGGAGTGTGGTTTTATTTAAATCAAATAGAAATTCACCATTATCCACAGAAGCATTCACCATCGTTTCTTCATAATTTATGATTTATTTATTTTTAAATAATTTGATAATGTTGTCAACGAAACGTTGTCCTTACTTCATAAAACGAAGTATGAGTGCTTAAACAATCTGCACGATCGTAAATATCATAAATTCAAAATAGCAGACAAACAAAATGTCGATCTGACAAGATCAATGGTGGAAAAATAAATAAACAATTTAGTTTCTATTTATTTAAATTCTCTAATATAAATCATAATTAAAATTAATGATGGAGAATTTATTTTGAAGTTACTTTGGACAGGTATCATGAGGAGTTTTCATTTTTTTTTCTTTAATTTCCTTTGCAGATAAAAGCACGAAAACTTTTGTAGCCTTTCCTCTTTATATTTTTTTTTCTCAAAGTTCCTTTTGGACTTTTCTTTCTTTGACCTTTTGAATAGTAATGAGGATCACGTTGGCGGTCATTCCGGTCTACAGGTGGTCAATCCTTTATCATTCTTTATTTCGGCTTATTTCTTTAACTCTATAATTTCACATGAGGTTTCATGGAATCCCTGAATATCTATTTCATTCAGTAACCTAAATTGTGGTGCATAAGAAGAAATCTTAAACGAAATTTCATATTTTTTTCTTTCAGAAGCTTAAATTAAAAAAAAAAAAT
The DNA here is from genome assembly GCA_928085145.1 of Nezara viridula. Taxonomy (NCBI): domain Eukaryota; kingdom Metazoa; phylum Arthropoda; class Insecta; order Hemiptera; family Pentatomidae; genus Nezara; species Nezara viridula. The sequence goes on from OV725082.1 coordinate 67,454,795, forward strand.
AAAAAATAATAATAATAAAGCCTGTTCATGCAAGTCTTACAACTTGTAGGTCTCCCCTTATTAAAGGGGTATTTATGATCTAACTTCCCTCGGGGGCCAACCGTATTGGAAGTAAAAATAAAGATAATGACTGTTAAATGAAACTGCAAAATAGAACTTCCTTTGACAAGTCTCAAAGTCACAAAAAAAAAAAAATGATAGTTACAACTGTATTAAAGAAATACATTTAGTAAATTTGAACATATGGATATAATGAAGTGAAAACACTTTCAGTAACTACCCAATGGTAGCACTCTAATGATATGTCTACATTAGGAGATCACGGGGCCATCTTCTTTTCAGACGCCTCGGTGGGTTATCAAGAATTGAAGAAGAAGCAAGGTTAGATACAAGAGGATTCGGATGGTTCCGAAGTTTATTATGGAAGGATAGGTATCTGGATCAGACCAGATCTGAAACATAAGAAACTTTAAGGTCATTATGTTTCATTTGTAACAAAGTTGAGAGCATTGAGGATTTTACGAAGGATTTTGGATTGTAAGGATTGGATACGAGAGGAATTCGATGGTTTAGTGGTGCCCCATAGCTCAACTCCGTAAGTCCAAATAGGCCTTATTATAGTCATGTATATGAGTCTTTTGTAATTAATTGGAAGTATAGAGCGTTTGTTGTAGTAAGTGTTGAAGTAATCGGAAACTTGGAGCGGTTTCTTGTCGTTTCAGTCTGTTATGTCTCTAGAATTTATATTATTTTATTTAACATCATTAACTAAGAGAAGCTTTCGGTATATCTGCACCATATTCTTCCATATAATTACCACATATTATTAATCAATAATATTAACAACTCATATACATTCGAAGTTTCAGTCAACTATTATCATTTCTTGGCCTAAAGTAAACGCTAAGCACTCGGTAAGATGGTGTCTGAAAAGGCGAGTCTTGTTCTGTTAGAAATTAGTAAATAATTTTTAATTTATTTATTTTAAATAACTAATTACCAATTCAAATTAAAATAATTTTAGATATAATATGAGACAAAGTAAACGAATACTGTTCCAATCTTTTAAGTTATTTTAACAGTAAAAGTAAGAAACAGAGACGTCATGATATGATAATAGCTGCATAACAATTATAAATAAAAAAAAAATCGAAAGATCTAAAAGTAACTTGGTTAATAAATAGCAATAAGCTAATATGTAACTACAAGATTCCCGTGAGACTCTTGCGCTGGACCAAGGCATGTTTTGGTCTTGCATTTGGACATCACGTGGTTATCGTAATATTATTATTCTTTTTTTTTTATTTACATATATATTTATGTAATTAATTTTTAAATATGTATTTGTTTATGGCGAATCTCTTAGGCAAGTAGTCAGATAAATGCTACTAAAGCAAAATAGAATAAAAATTATGATTCACGCAGATAAATAACATATTAGCAAGCTATGCTACCCAATTATAGGGTATATGGTTGCTAAGTTCACAGATCACTTTGAATTCGAGTTATCCAATTCTTCAAAGTTCAAATTATCAAAGTTGTAAATTTCTCTAATCACAGCATTATTACCATAGAAATAAAGAATAATTAAGAAATAAGACGAAAAACTATTCATAAACATTCCTATTTAAATAATATGGTCACACAACTCGAAAAAAATATATAGATAAAGAGAGAGAAGTGAGAGAAAGGGAAAATGAATGTTAAAAAATAAAAATAAAGTACAATTCAAAGAGGTAATTTACAAAAAGTACTACCTAAAATTATAAGATTAAAATGGTAGCATCTCCACTGTGGGTAAACAACAAAACATTACTTACAGCAACCTATTACTACCACGTAGTATGTTATCTTTACTCCCGATTTCTTCGTAAACTTTACGAACACAACAAACTTAAAATGACATGGTTACGACTGACAGGGGACACTGAAAGGTGTTGGATGTGAGACCTAATTTATAGAATTAAGACATTAAATAAATACCATGTGCTATCCTTTCAAATTCTTGAATAACCTCACTAATCAATATTATTACCGGATTGTCTCTCACATCCATTACAGGTTCTAAAATATAGATCGAAAAAATAATAATAATTTTTAATTTTTTTTTTAACTTCGATAGGTACCTTTTTTTGTACTTTCAAAATGTACTAGTGGAATATTAACAATTTTTGTCATCGGGCATAAAGCATATTGTCTGTATAGATAGTGTTTTTTTTTTTAATTTGAAACTATTTTGATTGGTAATTTGCAATTTCCGTTTGTGTATTTCTAACGAAACCCGTTTTCCTCAATGTAACAACTACATTTTACATGGTTATTTATCCAACCGTATACACAGTTACGAGGCTTGGAGTGTCATTGCAAATTGACCATTCCCAGAGATAATATTGAATAGAATTTCGCGGAATAAACTTGACAATTTCCTAATTTCAGTATTCTAAAATTACTTTTAAAAGTTTCGAAAAAAATCAACTAAATATCATAACTAAATAACATAAGTAATACAATAATATAATTACTCATGCTGTTGTACAAACTGAATATATTTAGAGAAATATGTCATTTCCACTCACATTATATTATTTATTTTTAACTTTATTTCTCTGCCCACACCTATCAGAAACACTGACAACCAGTAGACATTAATAGACGTGAGAATGAGAGGAGTTTCCAACGGCAGCCCTTCTTATCTTGATTTAAATATCTTTAGTTAGCGAGGAGATCGCTCATCCCGCTTCTTTTATGAAGGTAATATCTAAGGGTGTTATCGGGCAAGTTGATTGTGGCTATACTTTGAATCACCGAGTACGTATGTCCGTGTAACTTATTGCGAGATCTTTATTATCGTTGCATTATTAATCTTGTTAGAAAAACTCAATATGATTTTAATGGAACTTGGTCTCTTATTTAAATAATCCATTTCTTAAAACTACATATTTTTATTCAGTTGCAGTAGTTATGTTTTCTTTATTTTCCCCTGTAAATAAGTTTACCTAGGGTTTTAATAGGATGATATTTCTTTAAAAAATTGAATTCTGGCTTTCGTTGAATTAAAATTTGTCCGGCTGTTTCCCTATTAATTGCCGGATTGGAAAGAGGCTATCGGTCTATTAATTGGGATGCAGGCATATGTTCACCTCTGTTTTTGTGAGAGAGGTTAATTGTAACTGAATCCCTTTATAATGGAGTCATAATTTTCAAATATATTCATTAATCTTCAGTGAGCAAGGTGAAATTCTAGGACACAGTTTCATTTGTACTCGACCCAACTATTTTAGTGGTAACTTAAATTTGAATAATTTTACAAACGAAGTTATAAAATCATATTTCTTAGGTTAAAAAATAAAAAAATAAACTTATAACAAACTTTGCCTAGCATGACTTTCTTTTATACACTAAACCTTTTAGTTACACTTTTGTTGTTTATGGCTCGTACAAGTACAATTAATTCATGGATAAAAGCTCATCCATTTCAAAGTTCTTTATAATTCCAATTTTATTTTTAACTTGTATAATTTTATAAAATTTGAATAAAAATATATAATGTATGCACTTATGAAAAACCTATTAACAATGAAACATTAACTGCAACTTATACTGACGACACAGAAATTCTCACAAAGCATCATGACCCAGCCTCACTAACGTTACAACTACATTTAGATAAATTACAAGACTTTTGTAAAAATTCGAATAAACCTCGATAAATCGAAACACATTACATTTATTCTTCAAAAAAATACCTGCCCTCAAATTTATATCGAAAACAACCTAATTCCTCAAACAAGCACTGTACAATACCTTGGTCTTACCTTTGACAGAAGAATTACATGGGGCCCACATGTAAAAATGAAACGGAAGACCCTCAATAGACGACTCAAACTACTTTGCTCACTTTTTTTCCAAATCATGAAAACTAGAACTGAGTCAGAAACTAAATACATATCTATACTTACATTAACCAATAAGGACTTACTCCTCACAAATAAACGGTATAGCTAAAAAGACCCACTTACACAAACCTCAAACTTTACAATAAAAAATATTACGACTTAACTAAAGCACCTTGATACGTGACAAATAAAACTTTACATACCGACTTCCTCCTGCCTACAGTTGACCAACAAATAAGAACTCTTTACAAACTATTTCACAATAGCTTACACGTACAAACTAACATACTAATCAGAGGTATGGCTTCATGTTAATGAATACGAGGTCACTGAAAAGGCGCTGGATGAGAGACCTCCTTACTTAACAAACCATCTTAATTGATTCAAGCCAGGGAAGATGCACTGCTGGTTGCTATCCTTCCCCATGCCTGACATGCAAGAGTTTCGGTACTTTACAAAGATCATCTGCTGAATGGCAACAGTCGTCGACAGGTGCAGATTTATATTGAAAGCTGAAAAAAAAATAATAAAAAGATGCGTTTCTTTATTCCTGGACCATAGTTCAAAACATGACAAAATGTGATTTTAAGTAAGAAACTTTAATAGAAGTGTTAGTTGCATTGAGAAAAAGGATATGAGAAGATTCCCTCAAAAAGGTCAGACTTTAAGAGGAAAAATGTGATACTCAGGCATGATAATGTCAAGTTTTTTTTTATTTATTTATATGATAGTTACAACTGTATACAAAAAATACATCTGGTAAATTCGCACATGGATATAATGACATGGAACACATGTTGAGAAACTACCCATTGGTAGCACTCTAATAATATGTCTATTAGAAGATCACGTGGCCATCTTCTTTTCAGACGCCTCGGAGGGTTATCAGGAATTGAATAGGAAGCAAGGTTAGAGACAAGAGGGTTGGGATGGTTATGAAGTTTATTATAGAAGAACAGTTATCTGGATTGGGCCAAATCTGATACATAAGGAACATTAAGGTCATTATGGATAATTTTATTTGTAACAAAGTAAGGAGCATTGAGGATTTTACGAAGGATTTTGGATTGCAAAGATTGGATGCGAGAGGAATTCGATGGTTTAGTATAATAGGCCTTATTATAGTCATGTAAATGAGTCTTTTATAATTTATTGGAAGGTTAGAACGTTTGTCTAGTAAGTGTTGAAGTAGTCGGAAACGTCGAGCTGTTTCTTGTCGTTTTAGTCTGGTATGAGGATTCCGAGTTAGACGTTTGTCCAGATGTAGTCCTAGGTAGTTTTTGTTTTAAATATTTAAAATCATATTTCAGTTTCTACTAATACAGAAAAGGATAGACAGTTCAATTATTGCTATTTCAAAACAACTAATTAAAAATAAACACATGAACTTGGATGGGTCTTATGCGACTCACTACGTTAACAACAAGGTGGATCAGATGTAACTCGAGCATAGATAATGTAAGATGAAAGTGTTGAAGGGACCGAAAATATATTTTCTTGAAGCTTCTACTAGGCCTGCTACTATATAACAACTGAGAGTTAGGTACTTAACCTCCCATTGATGTTTACGAAGCATTTCATGTACCAGAGCTGTTTCATTCATGTTTATGGGTTGAATTCGATCCTCTTAGGTTAGGTTAATAAAAAATTTCGAGTTTTCGAATCATGAACAATTTTTATTTGAAACCCCATTCCCGATATTAGTTCCATTTCCCCAAGAACCGCATGGGATGATCGTTACGATGAGAGATCCGGCTCTTGGAGGACATTACCCGGACCTAATTGCTCTGCTGTTTTATAGAGCGGTTTTAGGGCTTTGTCCCTCTAATGAACTGTCCAAACCCGAGCGATATTGCGGCTCTAACTTGAGGCGTTGTTCATTAGCTGGCGCAGTAAACCCTCAATAAATATTGATAATTGTTTAATCTGAGGCTAGGGTGCACTTAAAGTGCACTTAAAGGATACAATTTTTTTTTTTTTTATGAATATCTTTATCGGTGCAAAAATTCAGTGTGTATCAAAATGACTCAAATCATATTATGTGTCGAAAATAGTTACATTAAGATTACGTTGTTCTCATTTTATGGATTGAAAATTCATAAATTTATTTAGCGAATTTACTTGATGAAATATTACTTAATGGGTTTGCGCAATAAAATCATCCTCTACGTCTCGGAATATGATATAGAACATTTTTTACTGCGGGTATTTACAATGAAATAAATTGAAAGAAATTAATCTAATTATATTTCAGTTTAGAAATTATGATAAAAATTATTTAAAGAAGGATTTAGGGGCAGTTGTACAATTGGAGTTCAAGTCATGTTCAAGGTTGAACTTGACTTGATCTCCAATTGTACAAGTAAAAGGACTGCGTACTGTACCTCATTCCATAAGTACGAGCTCTGATCTTTGCTCTGATCATTCAGCGGTACACCTTATTGTACTCGATGAGGCCGTCAACGTGCAAAAAATACCAGCTCTCATCAAAGGACCAATTGACTGGGATGCATATAGAGAGTTTTTAAACTCTTCGCTTTTGATCCCAGTGTCCATAAAAGGTGAAAAAGAACTGGAGGAGGCTGTGGAAACATTCACCAAAAATATTCAACAAGCTGCTTGGACATCATCAATACCAAAATTCAACTCTGCGACAGCTGAGCACTTATGCCGAAATATCCTCAGTACATAAGGGACTTAATCAGAGCAAAGTGAAGAGCACGTAAAATATGGCAGACTGACAGACACCCTTCAGATAGACAGACATTTAATCGACTAAACAATCAACTTAAAAGAGAAATCCATAAATTTAAAAGAACTAACTATGACGCATACATCAGTGGTCTTTCTACTGACGATGGGAGCTTGTGGAAACATACCAAAAAGTTGTTAAAGCACCGAGAGCTGTCAGCACCACTTAGAAAAGAAGATGGATCCTGGGCCGTGTCGGATGAGGAAAAATCTGAACTCTTCGCTCACCACCTTTCTTCTGTATTTAAAAAGTTTACAAACTTCACTAACACAGAACATGAGACTATAGTACTTTACACATTAGACATCCCACTTCAGCTGACACTACCACCTCCTTCTTTTACTCCATCTCAGGTTGCACTTCAAATCAAACAATTACCGAAAAGAAAAGCTCCTGGTTATGACTTAATAACAGACGAAGCACTCCAACAAATGCCCAAGAAAGCTCTAGTATTTCTGACAACAATTTACAACTGTATACTAAGGACGTCAAAATTCCCTTTACAGTGGAAATACTCACTTATTAAGATGATTCACAAACCCGGTAAAGACATATACAGTCCTTCATCCTACAGATCCATTAGCCTCCTTCCTGTATGCTCTAAAGTTTTCGAAAAATTAATATACAAAAGACTTGTTGACATATTGACTGACCAACAGGTAATACCTGACCACCAATTCGGCTTTCGCACATTCCATTCGACGACACATCAATTGCACAGAGTTACAGACTACATTGCTGGAGCTTTAGAACAAAAACTATATGCAACTGGAGTATTTTTGGATGTTGCTCAGGCGTTTGATAGAGTCTGGCACCAGGGTCTTCTCTTTAAACTTAAGACTATACTTCCATACACCTACTATCTTATCCTTCAATCTTTCCTCTTCGACAGATTTTTTTCAGTTCTGCAGAGCTCGGAAGTGTCTTCAGTCCGTCCAATCTTGGCCGGAGTTCCCCAAGGTTCAATACTAGCCCCTCTACTTTATGTTATATACACTTACGATATACCTATTGACGATGAGATCTTGACAGCTACATATGCAGACGATACAGCAATCCTCAAAAACAGCAAGACCCTACAGAGGCCTCACTAACTCTACAACATCATTTGCTTAAACTAAAAGATTGGTTCACACTATGGAAAATTCGAAATTCGACATGACAAATCCAAACATATAACATTTACTCTTCGAAAAAACACCTGTCCTCCAGTTTATATTGACAACAATCAAATTCCTCAAACGGACACGGTACTTTACCTTGGGCTCACCTTCGACAGAAGGATGACATGGGGCCCACATGTTAAAATGAAACGCATGACACTTAACAAACGACTCAAACTACTTTACTCTGTTTTTGCCAAATCTTCAAAACTAAAACTAAAACAGAAATTGAATACATATACATACTTACTTAAACCCATATGGACATACTCATCACAAATATACGGCATCGCTAAAAAGACCCACCTACAAAAACTTCAAACGTTCCAATAAAAATTATTGCGACTCATAACAAAAGCACTTTGGTACGTGACTAACAAAACTCTACATACTGACCTCCACTTTCCAACACTTGACCAACATATAACGACCCTATATCAACGATTTTACACAAATTTAAACGGACATAATGACAGACTTATAAGAGACATGGCCACAGTTGACATACCTCAGAACATGAGCAGGAGACTAAAAAGGCGTTGGATGAGGGATCTCCTTCCTTAGACAACCTAAGTAATTGGAACAAGTTAGGGAAGAGGTACTGCTGAGTACTTTCCTTCCCCATGCCTGTCATGTCATTTTATCATTATCGCCATCACATTTGCTGATTGTCAACTTATTGTCGACAGCCGCAAATATATATCTAATAGAAAAAAAAAAAAACTTTTAATATGATATTTACAACTGTATTAGTATGAATACATCAAGTAAATGTGTACAGAGGACTGTAATCACATGAAACACACTTTTTGAGAAACTATCCATTGGTAGCACTCTAATAATTTGTCTACATGAGGAGATCACGAGGCCATCTTCTTTTCAGACGCCTCGGAGGGTCATCAGGAATCGAAGAGGAAGCAAGGTTAGAAACAAGAGTATTCGGATGGTTCTGAAGTTTATTATGGAAGGATAAGCATCTGGATTTGCCCAAGTCGGAAACATATGGAATATTGAGATCTTTATGGATTAATTTATTTGTGACAAAGTAAGGAGCATTGGGGATTTTACGAAGGATTTTGGATTGTAAAGATTGGATACGAGAGGAATTTGATGGTTTAGTGGAGCCCCATAGCTCAACTCTATAAGTCCAAATAGGTCTTATTACAGTCATGTATATGAGTCGTTTGTAATTGATTGAAAGCTTAGAGCGTTTGTCTTGTAAGTGCTGCATTAGCCGAAAACGTCGGGCGGTTTCTAGTCGTTTCAGTCTGGTATGAGGATTCCAAGTGAGACGTTTGTCCAGCTGGAGTCCTAGGTATCGGATTTGTTCTACTGGGATAAGTGGGGTGTTATTAAAGGATACTATAGGGCAGCAAATCATTGGTTTACCAAGAATGGTAAAGGTGATTTGATGGGATTTATAGGAATTTATTTTAATCCTCCAGTGTTGACACCATTCTTCAAGGTTTGTGATGTGTGATTGAAGGGTTTGGGATGCAATTGTTAGATCATTATTAACTGACAGGATACATGTGTCATCAGCCTACGTAATGACGACAGTGTTAGGATGGGTTGGGACATCAGCTGTATAAACTGTGTAAATGATAGGACCAAGGATACTACCTTGAGGAACTCCGGCAGATTGAGAAAAGATGGATGAATAGGTATTGTTGTGATTTACTTTGAAGTGTCTATCAGTAAGATAGGAAAATAATTAAACTGAACACTTAAATTTACGTACCTAAGCCATATGAATCGAGACTTCACAGATATACAGGACAGCAAAATACCCACACATGTAAATTAAAAACTTCCATGACTACAACCAAACCTGATTCAGCATCAATATTATTTTACATAAAGACTTCCAGCTGCCAACAGTTAGCGACACACTACAAAAGCTTTCATGACAACTTACATCGACTTATTAACACGCATATATAAGGCATGTTCACAATTAATATTTCTTAAGCATGCTAAGGAGGCTCAAAATAATCTGGGTGAGGGATCACCTCGCTTAAATACTAAAATTAAATCATGATGTGAAGGGTGCCGCTGAATATTCCTCTCTCAAGCACATATTTTTTTTTATCGACAACAACATCATTGATTTTCAGTAATTCTGACAAATGTAAATGAAGATATATAAACTAAAGATTAGAAAAATTGAATTATACAATTATGGAGCTTAATATGTTACTTCGATTTCGACACTGCTTTCCTACAACTTATCATACAGTTACATAGTTTTGCTTTGGATTGACATTCCGGAAACGAAAAAGTGAGAGAAAAAAAAAATGATCCTCCATAAAAGAGAGAGGAGAGGGATCAACTGACAGCCAGGGCCTCTGCGATAGTAGCCGCTTGAACTTGTTGCCTTCCTTTTTCGATATGCCACCTGTCATTGACGTCCGTTCTCATCTCTGGCTTCGGGTGGCCATATCTGTTCGTGTATGTGTCCATAGGTGGCAACACACAACAAAAAGAAAAAGAAGACCTGAGTGAAATGTTTGTTTGATGACTTCATCATCATCATCAGCGCCCGGTCAGAAATAAAAGAAGAAATTATTATAAAAATATTTAGTCAGTCGGTTTAAAAAAGTAATATGTATATATATATTTTTTTCTATTGGCATTACACACCATGTAGATCTTCCGCCTTAACAAGTCTGCTCCATCTCTGCCTGTCTTGGGCTATTTCTTTCCATTTACCTGCGCGCAGCTCTTTCTTTGTTGATTCTATCTATTCAAATGCTTTTTTGCTTCCCACGTGGTCTTTTGTCTGCTATAAGTAGAAGCAAATTCCAGGTGGATTGCTACAAGCTACAAGATGTCCTGCCCATCTTAACCTCCTTGCCTTCATATCATGGGTTATCGTTTAGTTGAGACTTCAGATTTTTTGTGATTTCAATACTTTTGAAAGGAAGAAAGTAATATAAAAAAAAAGATAAAAAATAAATAATGAAAAAACAATAATAATCAATAAAACAATAGATAAACGTTTAAAATAAATAAAGAGAAAATGATAAATAAAGGTTATTTTATATCTCTTTTATTAAATTTACATTTGTCAAAAATGATTTACACCAGGGCCATTTTTTAATTTAATAATCAAATAACTAAGAAACAAATTTTAATAGCTCAAAGATATGGAAAATTAGCTCCCGAACATACGCAAAAATGTGACAAATTTAGACAAATTATAAATCCATTGTATGAATTTAGAAACTATGAAACAAATTTTCATAGCTCAAAAGTATGGAAAATTGGCTCCCAAAAACAAATACAGAAATGGGCATAGTGTTCTTTACCCCCGGAGTACAGATATAATTTATCCCCTATTCATAATAAAGAGACTATAATATAAGTTGTTTAGTTTGAACGATAATACAAACATTTTTTTTTTACAATATATTTTTCGTTTTAAGCCTTAAGGAAGAATCGCCAACGATATAAACCTCATGTTATCATCTAATATTTATTTATATATATATATATATATATATATAATATATATATATATATATATATATATATATATATATATATATATATATATATATATATATATATATATATACACAAGGATTGACAACATTTAAAATATTTTTAATACGGTGATTATGGTGGAACTAATTCTGTTTTACTTAGAAAATAAATTTTTTTTTTTTTTTTTAAACTTTTATTATGATATTTACAACTGTATTAGTATCAATACATCAAGTAAATTTGTACAGAGAAATATTATTACATGAAACACGCTTGTTGAGAAACTACCCACTGGTAGCACTCTAATAATTTGTCTACATGAGAAGATCACGAGGCCATTTTCTTTTCAGACGCCTCGGAGGGTTATCAGGAATCGAAGAGGAAGCAAGGTTAGAAACAAGAGGATTTGGATGGTTATGAAGTTTATTATGGAAGGATAGGTATCTGGATTTGGCCAAATCGGAAACATATGGAACATTGAGGTCTTTATGGATTATTTTATTAGTGACAAAGTAAGGAGCATTGAGGATTTTACGAAGGATTTTGGATTGTAAGGATTGGATGCGAGAGGAATTCGATGGTTTAGTGGAGCCCCATAGCTCAACTCCGTAAGTCCAAATAGGTCTTATTATAGTCAAGTATATGAGTCTTTTGTAATTAAGGGGAAGTTTAGAGCGTTTGTCTAGTAAGTGTTGGAGTAGTCGGAAACGTCGAGCGGTTTCTTGTCGTTTCAGTCTGGTATGAGGATAGAAAATAAATTAAAAAGTAATTATATATATATATATATATATATATATATATATATATATATATATATATATATATATATATATATATATATATATTCCGAATTAATTACTGATTGGTTGTTGAAATAAATGATAGACATGAAGAAGGATAGGAGAATATCTTCCTTACCATTGTTTACTTCCTTAATTTAGAAAAGATCACCCATCAATCTTCTTTTCAGTCGCTTCCTGATGGGTAGCCATGTCGTTTATAAGCATTTTATTGTGCCCGTGCAGTTTATTATAATATAGGGAGTAGATGTATTGGTATATGCATATGTATTGCATAGTGTATATGTATTGGTCCATAATAGGTTGTCGTGATTCGGTATGTAAAGTTTTGTTCTTAAAGGACCAGGGTGCTGTTGTTATCAGTCTTAAAATCGAAGAGGATGTGGTTTTTTGAAGTTTTTTTTTCTGCAGAGGAAATGTGTGGCGTACCTAATGGTTATGTAAAAATGGGTTTATGTCGGTATGTATATGTATTTAGTTTCGCCTAATTTTCAACTTTGATTTATAAAAATAGAGAATATAATATTTTAAGTCGCTATTTAAATTTTTTATTTGTGTTCTGACATGTGGGCGTAAATAATGAAAATTCAATTGAATGGGTTGTTATAGGAGAATACAGGTGACATGTTCACAACTTTTAGAAAAAAATATATATGTGTGTGTACATGGATATATATATATATATATACATATTTAGACAATACATATATATTTAGACAATATATATATATATTGTCTAAAGTTTAAATCCCAAAGTAAAAATGTTGGTCTTACAAAGGAAATTCTTCTTTTAATAAGTTGTAAATAAAATAATATGATCGATTCAAAATTTATTTTTATAATACTTTTAAAAATGTAATCAACAAAATTTTGGATTAATAATAATATACTCTCCTTATAATAATCTGTTATTTTTAAACATTTAGTATTTTTCCACATTTCACTTTTGTCCAACTAGATAGATGAAACAGCTGTGCGGCGCATGTTTCTACTCTGCCCGCAACGCATATCAGAATTTCTCATTTGTATAGCTTTTACGCCTTAGTATTTTACAAATGCCAATATTAGTAAATATAAAATAAACAAATTTTAGTATAATAGCTGCCACCGGATATATCTGGGAGAGGAGATGACTCACACGAACAGGCACTTATACTGGCTTGCCCGACAGAAGAAAGCAGCGGGGAAAATCAAATATTGCTGGTTTGCCGCTGGAAAGGTGCGATGTCGAAAAGAGGACGGGCATAAGGTTATCATGATCGAACAGGCCTCGGACCTCGATATATTTACCTGACTACACAGAATTCGTCTACCCTCCATCCTTATCAAAATAACTACTGACAAAATTCCCTTCGAAGAAAGATTTTCGCTTTTAGTTGTATTTCTTCACTTCCACATATTAGCCTATGTATTATTTACTATATGCTTTCTATTTTTTGTTTCTTTAAACACTTTATTTTTTCTCATTTTCATTAATTGTAATAGCTTTTCTGTATTTTTTTATTTGTTTTAGTGTTTCTCTACTGAACTCTGACTGTCTCCTTCCAAATACTTCTCATGTCTAGTACCCTAATCACCTGCCATGTTAACTCTCAATCCCTCCCCGCGCACTATGACGAATTCCTGCAATATTTCACTCAAAATTTTTACCATATTATAGCTATCTCCGAAACTTGGCTCAAACCTTATATCCCATCCTCTTCTGTCTCCCTGCCTAATTACAACCTCTTCCGTCATGACCGGGTAAGCCGGACTGGCGGTGGAGTAGCCATATATGTCCACAATAGCCTGAAGACCCGAATACTCGATTTATCCCCATCTTCCAACCACCCACAAATTGAATACCTATTAGTTGAAATCCTTTGTAATACTTCTCCTCTCCTCTACGCTGTGGTATACCGTCCTCCTCTTGTTCCATTTCATACGTCCTTTGAATCTACCCTATTGAATTTCGTTCCCCTCTATCCCAGAATAATCATCTCAGGTGACCTCAATACCAATTTCCTATTTAACTCCAATGACAAATCCTATCTAGAAGACCTATTCTTCTCCCTTCACTTCTTTATCGTACCTTTTTCTCCCACTCACCATACTAGCAGGTCCGACACTTGGATAGATTTCTATATTATAGACTCTGCACAAAACCTCCTCTCCTCTTCACAACTGCCAGTATCCTTTTTGTCATCTCACGATCTGATACAAATAACATATAATATCCAAAATCCTCCTATTCAGCCTCGAACTATCACCTTCCGCCATCTAGATTCCCTTACACGAGAACAAATATTACCTGACCTGGAAATCCTAGATTGGAATAAAATATATTCTTGCACTTCTATCGACTCTATGGTCGACATTCTTACTACCAATCTCCTCAATATCCTCAATACCCATGCCCCTCTCAAAACCTCTACATTTCGTCACCGGCCTGCTCCTTGGATGTGTCAGGAAATTAAAGACCTGCAGAAGAGGCGCGACGCTGCTCGTAGACGCTTCAGACGTACTAGGCTTGCAGATGACTACCAAGCGTTCAGGGTGCTTCGCAACTTGACACAAACAAGGATCCGGCGTGCGAAGTCCCTCTACTTCCACGAAGCCCTTTCCTCAACTCCTGACATAAAATCAAAATGGCGACTGCTTCGTAAACTCTCCCTTTGTGATCCTTCCCGATCCCCTACTCCAGCCTTTCCAATATCCCCTGATGATCTAAACTCGCATTTTATATCTGTTGCTAATACTTCTCCTTTATCCTCCTGTTCCGACTTCCCAATAGAGATACCATTTAACGACAATAACTTTTATTTTTCCGACATTTCCCCTACAGACCTTTTAACCGCTGTAATGAAATCTCACACCAATTCCATAGGACCGGACGGCATCCCTGTCAAACTAATAAAATTATGTCTTCCTGAAATCCTCCCAGTCCTTCTTTTCATCTACAATTTTTCCCTTCAGAATTCAGTATTCCCTACATCTTGGAAACAAGCCATTGTCCTTCCTTTAAATAAAAATTCTAATCCGACCTCACCCGAAGATTTCCGCCCAATCTCAATTCTTTCCAACCTCTCGAAACCCCTAGAAAGATTGGTGCAATCCCAAGTCTCCAACTTCCTTGAAAAGTCCAACCAACTTGATCCTCTCCAATCTGGTTTCCGTCCCAGCTACTCCACACAATCCGCCTTAATTAAAATCACCAACGACATTCAAACTGCAATAGATGATAAAAAGTTAACCATCCTTATCCTTCTCGACTTCTCCAAAGCCTTCGATTCCATTAACCATTCCATCCTTTTCAACAAACTGAAATTATTATCCTTCTCCAATAGTTCCATCTCTTGGTTTCAATCTTTCCTCTCACAACGTACCCAAGCAGTCTCCATACCCAACCAACCACTATCTGCCTTCCTTTCTTTATCCTCTGGAGTTGCCCAGGGTTCAAGCATATCTCCTCTCCTTTTCAGCTCCTACATTAACGACCTACCTAAATCAATTCTCTATTGTTCCCATCACCTTTATGCAGACGATTCACAGATCTAAATATCATTTTCCCCTCCTGAGTTACTGGGGGCATTTGCCAAGATCCAAGAAGACCTAGATCGAATCAGTGCCTGGGCAAATGTAAATGGATTAGGTTAAATGCCGCCAAAACTCAGGCCATTGTCATTGCTTCCAAGCCCCTTCTTAGATCCCATCCAGACTTTCCCATCCTTCACCTTAATGACCAGCCAATCTCCTTCTACTCCTCTGTTAAAAACTTAGGATTTTTCATTGATCAAAACCTCCTTTGGAATCACCATATTTCTCATATCTCTCGACGGACAATTTCCACCCTCAAACTATTCCATCGCTTCCGCCATCTCCTACCTCAACATACGCGTAGACTCCTAGTTTCCTCTCTCATTTTCCCCCACTTTGACTATAGCTGTGTAGTGTATGATGGCCTCTCTGTGGAGCTCCGTGATAGACTGAAAAGACTAATGAACAGCTGTGTAAGATTTGTGATCGGGGCCCCAAGATACTCCCATGTTTCTCACCACTATGCTGAGTTAAAGTGGCTTTTCCCCTCCTTCCGAAGACAATATTTCCTAGGTACGTTCCTCTACCAAATCATCAACAGTCATCGTCCTTCTTACGCCTACAATCTTCTCCAGTTCAAATCCTCAGTCCATTCCCTGTCCACAAGATCTCGACCTTCTAATCTTTACATGCCTTCTCACAGATCTGCCTCATTCCAAAATTCCTTTGTTGTTCGCTCTGTCAATTTCTGGAATTCCCTCCCTATCAAAATTCGACATTCCCCATCCATATCCAAATTCAAAATCCTCCTATTTCAATTCCTATCCCAAGAACAGTCAGATAGTTGCTAACCATTCGAGCTGATTTTAATAGAGAATTTGATACATAAAAATTCAGTGATTGATTCATTGATACATTTTTATTTTTTAATTCTTTATTATTTTCTTAAAAGTGTATACTAGTGCAAATAGCTTTAAGTGCCTTATTATAGTATTAATTGTTTTGTATATAGTTTCGTTTTTTTTTTTATATAGAATGTTTACCTTATATTATTTTTACATTATTTCTTTTTTT
The DNA here is from genome assembly GCA_928085145.1 of Nezara viridula. NCBI lineage: Eukaryota > Metazoa > Arthropoda > Insecta > Hemiptera > Pentatomidae > Nezara > Nezara viridula. Next base: position 67,471,485 of record OV725082.1, read on the forward strand.
CGATTGATTTTATTTTGGCCAGATGTGATCTTTTAATTTGTTCTATTTTGTTATTCTCAAGGGACTGTGTCCCAGAATAAAATTATTTTTCTATCTATCTATCTATCTATCTAATACTAACAGAAATGTGTGAAGAGTATAATTTTCCGTTTCTTTAAATTTATTGATTATTTTCTCCTCACATTTTGCTAATTTGCCAATTATTTAAACATTACTAAACAACCTTTTAATCATCCTGAAGTTTCCCTCCTATTCATATTGACAATGCCGAAATTTTGCAAACAGATAAAATACAATATATTGGACTGAAATTTGACAGAATGACACAGGATCCACATATCAAAAAAAAAAAAAATGTTAAACGTCAGACCAGACTATCATACTCAGTTCTTTCATGATTCTCAAAATTAAATTTAAAACAGAAACTGAAAACTTACATTTATCTAATAAAGCCTACATGGACTTACTTATATACGGAACAGCCAAAACGACATAACTACGGAAAATACAAACTTTACAGTCAAAAACTTTCACGACTTTAACTAATGCTCCATGGTATGCCAAAAACATTACTTTACACAATATTTAAATATGTCATCGTCATAGTAAATAGCATTCAATGTTTCAGTGCTGGTAGGAATGTCATACGTATAGATTATGTAAAGTAAAGGAGCCAACATTGATGCTTGAGGTACCCCTGCTGACATTGGTCGAATTGTTGTCATTGTTGACATTGCCGAATTGCCGAATTGTTGAAATATCACGAATATTGCCATATGCAAGAATGCAAAATACTGTTATTTTCGAGGTGTAGGGATGGCAGAACAAAAAAAAAAAATATTTCTATATTTTTCTAAATATTCTCGGGAGTTCGGCTCTAGCCGGTGACAAAGACACATCGGCTCCACGGCGGTGTCCTATTTGATTGAGTTTTATTCGCCCAATTGAGCCAAAACTTGACATGTGACCGAAGACGTATGCTGGAGACCTGCTACTTGAATTTCGAAAAAAATCAAGCAAAGAACTTCGCCAGGACCAGGAGGTAAAGAACTCAACGTGCCTGTGGGACCGGAGTCCTTATCGCTGTGCAGAATAGGACTTGTCGGCCCCCTCCACCTCACAGCGGCCGCCTCCATCCAGCAAGGTCAGTGGCGTCTTATCAATACCAACAGCTGTCACCGAAAGAGCCCAACCTATTTTGTTGTTATCATTTTTTTTTCTCTCTCCTCTCTTATTAAAAAAAAAAACTGATCACAGGAAAGCTTGATTATTGAAATTAATGAATTATTATTTATAAGAATTAGTATTTAGCTTTATCAACTGATCGCTTTATTCAATTTTATTTATTATTTATTAAGTGGACGTGGGTGTGTTTATTTAATTTTTAACAATATATTTTATATATTTAATTTGTTTTTATTCATTAACTTATTTATTAATACATTACTATTTAACCTAGATTTTATTAATTGTATATTCTAATTTGTTTTTACTTGTTAACTTATTTATTAATCCATTATTGATCAACTCATATATTAATTGTAGATTTCAATTTGTTTTTAATAAACTGATTTTATAGATTTTAACGTTTTACCATAATTTATTTTATATATTTTAACTTAGTTTTAAGCAATAGAGTCTACAGATTTTAATTTCATTTTATATTTTAGCTTAGTTTTAAGATAGATTTTAACTTATTGATTAACCTTTTTAACTTGGGCTCTATTGATTTTATATTGTGACTTATTTTTAATAAATTGATTTTATAGATTTTAACGTTTTACTATAATTTATTTTATATATTTTAACTTAATTTTAAGCAATAGAGTCTATAGATTTTAATTTCATTTTATATTTTAGCTTAGTTTTAAGATAGATTTTAACTTATTGATTAACCTTTTTAACTTGGGCTCTATTTATTTTACATTTTAACTACTTTTAAGCATTTGATATTATTAATCTGATATTTAAGTGTATATGTTGGCATATATGCATGTCTCTCCCGTTTAGTTTTTATTTATTTGTATACGGGTCCACTCTCCTTTAGATGGTTTGTTTTAACCATGCGTGTAGTACGCATGGGTCTCTAGGGGAGATATTGGATTTTGAGTGGACCTAAGGACAATGAATGAAGTCGAGATTGGCCAGAGGGTATGGGTTCTGAGAACTGGAGGACCTGCTCAGGAGGCTGTTGTTGCCTCTGTGATGTCTGTGGATGCCGCGGAGGGCGGCGAAAAGAAAATTGTAAAAGTCGAATGGCCAGACACAGAAGGTGTACTATTGGGAAAGACAGTTTCGATAGATGACGTCTTCCCATCATTGCCAAATGTTCCACAGAATGTCGAGGAGGCGAACAGAGAGCAGGAGAAAGAAGTTCTACGCCCTAATAATAAAGTTTGTCCCATATGTGGGCTTTCTTTTAAGGGTGAAAGAGGTCTAGGAACCCATATTGCCAAAAAACACCCCAGGGAGGCTAATACCAATACACTGAGGGGCATAGTGAAAAATGTTTTAGGGCCTAAAAATGGAGAGGGTGAGGTATCAAAAATAAAAGAGGACATTATCGGATGGTCTACTGTGTTCAAAAACCTCTCAAAAGAAAGCACGATAAATATTGCGGATTTTGATGAGGCCGTAGGCAGGTTCCTGAAATTTCTCAAGAATATCAATGCGGAACTGCCAGGTCCCCAGCACCCAGCCGTCAAATTTTACAGATTGAGGAAAAAAAATAAAACTAAAGTGACTGACAAGGGTGCTGGACAAGTCTCAAATCCGCAAAGAGCGAACAAAGTAGACAGGAGTCGTCGGCAAGAACAGTATCAATATGAGGTTGCACAATATAATTACTATAATAAAAGGAAAAAGGTCGTGCAAACCGTAATGAATGCCGACGCTCCTAAGCGGTGTCCTCTGAAGATGGCCGATATCGAAAAACATTATAGAGACCTCTTTGAGAGCGAAAATCTCCGCAGGCGTGCGGATTACGAACAGTGCGCCCCGATGCCAAATTTGGTGTCCATTGATCTAGAAGCCGTCAAAAGAGCCATTAAATCAACATCAATGGACACATCGCCGGGGCCTGATGGAGTTCTGATCCGCACGATTAAGTATTTTGATGTAGCAAATATTATCAAAGTAATTGCGGAGATAATGCTGAAGGTGGCCTATGTCCCAGAACCACTTCGACAAGGGCGCACAATACTAATATATAAGGGGAAAGGTGATGTAAATAAAATCCCTTCTTGGAGGCCCATCACCATTTATTCTATTGTGCGCCGAATCATAGAGAAGGTTCTGGACCATGAACTAAGAAAGCAGGTCACCTTCCACAGGAATCAGAGAGGCTTTATAAAAGGCCTCCCGGGAACGCACGTCAACGCAAGGATTATCGACGCTATATTAAAAGATGCAAAAGTTATGAAAAATGATTGTGCGGTAGTCTTCCTTGACGTTGTCGGTGCTTTTGACAATGTTGGCCATAAACACATCATGAGCTCCTTAGAAGCAAGAGGTGTGTCACCGGATCTTAAACGTGTTATATCGGCTCTCCTCTGCACCAACACAATCAAAATTAGTAACGGTGTTCACGCAACTAGCCAAATCAAAGTGCTGCGCGGGGTACCCCAAGGCGGCCCCTTGTCGTCGTCGCTCTTCAACCTGGCCATCGATCATCTCTATCGCGACCTGTGCGATGAAGAATTTTCCAAAAAATTTGGATACAAGTTAAAAAGTGACCAAGGTTGTGTGGTCCTCACAGGTTTCGCGGATGACCAGGCCGTGTCAGCGCGTGACAAGGGGGCTGCAGAAAGAGTGATTGGCAGCGTTCAGAGGACTTTTGAGGAAATTGGTTTGGCTATTAATCCTCAAAAAAGCGTGGGCATCGTTCTAAATAAAGGAGAGCTGGAAACAGCGATGCTCTCCCTTGAGAACGGAGAGTACATCCAAACATTGCAGAATGGAGATACAATCAAGTATTTAGGATGTACATTCTCGGGAGAGCTACAGTTCAACGAAGATTCGGTGACCAAATTGAACGAAAATCTGAATAAACTGGTTACCTCTCCCTTGCTGAAGCCGGAGCAGAAGCTAAACATTGTCAACCAATATCTGTTCCCGGGTCTTACTTACCCTCTCCAAACTGCGCCCCTCACAAAGCTGCGTCCTGCCATACTTGACGGCATCGACACCATGATTCGCAGGAGTGTGAAGGCTATTGTTGGACTCCCTGCGAACACCTCCACGGCGATGTTGTACGCTCCCAGGAGGTATCGAGGATTAGGATTAATCCGCTGCCAATGGGAGGCTCCTCTACAACATTGGTCCATTGCTCAGCGACTGTCCAATGTGCCCGATGCCCTTTTTCAGTCGATCTTTGATTATTCGGCTGAGGTTGATGAATGTGCCGAGAGATTGGGGGTTGATCGGGGTATTCGGAATATGAGAGCTCTACGGCAGTCGCTTCGAGAAAATTCCTTTGAGGAATGGACCAATTGCAGGTGGCAGGGCATTGGAGTTCGCCATTTTAAAGAGACCCCGAAAGCCAACAAATACATGTATGATAAGCAAGTACTTTCTGGGTCTGAATGGTCAAATGCCCTGAAACTGAATATTAATTATGCACCCCTGCGTGGAGTCCCAGGTGTCAGCGGACAGGTAAGAGAAGTTGGGTCCCTCTGTCGCAAATGCGACAGAGAGCCAGAAACACCAGCACATGTGCTTGGAAAATGCCCCAACAACTCCCTCCTTATAACGCGCCGTCACCACCGAGTCAAACATGAACTGATGAGGCTCCTTATAGAGAAAGATTACGCCTGTTTCGAGGAAGTATATTGTATAGATACGGATGGATCCACCCGATATGCCGACATAGTAGCATTCCCTAAGACGGGAAAGTCGGCGATGATTTTGGATCCGACCGTGAGATATGAGACCAACGACCTCGATCAGGCAGGAAAAGTGGAAAGGGAGAAAAAACAGACATATGAGAAATGCATCCCTTTCCTTAGTGAAAAGTTCCGCGAGAGTTTCGGGCCGAGAGAGTTCCACGTGAGAGGCCTTTGGTTCGGAGCTCGCGGAACGATACCAGACTCAACAAGGAGCTTCATGGAGGGCCTTGGTGTCGACATAAGGGACGTGGCAAGGTTGGCAGAGAACATAATCCTTGACTCCCTGGGAATTATCCATCACCATGTGCATGGATAGAGAGTTTGTTCATGGGGGGAGGCATGCGTGTTTTACAGCATTTTTACATTATTTATTGACCACGTCCACTGCACTTTATGTATTTGTATGCATGTTATGAATTAGGTTAGGAAAAGAGAGGAGAAAATCTAGGGAACGAGAAAAATGTATAGAGTGAGAGAAGGAACAGAAAGGGATGTATAGTGCTAATAAATGAATTAAAGAAATGGTAAAAAATAAAATAAATAAATAAATAAAAATATAGGAAAAAAATTATGATAAAAAAAATATATATATAGATAAAAAAAAAAAAAAAAAATTGTATATTATGCTCATATATGTTGTTAATACTATATAATTGTATATTAGTTTTTGAAAATTGTCTGTAGCGATTAATAAGTATGCTGTGTTTAAAGCAACCCAATGTAATTGGGCAGCACCCTTTTAAGATAATAAAGTGATTCTCTCTTCTCTCTAAGTTTTAAAAATATCTATAACTATTTATTATGTTGAAAAATATTAATTACTCAAAATAAATAAATAACACATTAAAAAGGGGCAAAAGGTTTGTGAATATATATAGCTGAAAATTTAATTTAAGACTTTCTTGATTTCTGATAAATATTTAAAAGAAGCTAGATGAAAGAACTCTAATCTTGAATGTTTCCTTGTGCTATCCTTCCTCATGCCTATAAATGGCATTATCATTTATGACAATTTTTTTCAATAATAATGAATATGCTGATTGGCACGTTCATAACAAGTGCGGATGAAGATTTATAGATTAAAAATAATAACTTTGTTTTTGCAAAAAATATCCGACATTTTTTTTATAACTACGAATTAATAGCTCCAAAACACAACCGACTAGAAGAAACAAGAGTTAAAAGTACCAGACCGTCTTGAAACAAAGTGGATTATCTCAAGTTGGTATTCAGGGGGTGTAATATAAGGAAGAGAATGAGGGCACAAATAAAGTCCAGTAGAATATTGAAATTCTTGGAACTAACTACTGGCGAGAGGAGGTCAGATCTGCTCTACAGTAATTTCATCACCTTCACCTCTCCGAGAATTATCTCTGCCGTCCATGTTCGCACGTTAAATAACCTTATTTCAACGGTATTTCTTCAAAGGGGATTATTTTATTTCCAGGCCATTCAACTACACAGACGAATAACATTTTTCCACCCATCGCAGCAAAAACTCATGATGAAACGAATGCACGCAAAGGGACGGGAGATTACAGCAAATGTTTTATTTATTCTTCATGTGGATTTATTATCGGTCCATGTTCATTTATTTAAAAATTGACTAAACGTTTCTGGAATTGGAAAGGAGAAAATATACATTTATCATGCACTAAATTAATATTATCAATTATTAAAATTTACGATGAACATTTATGAATTTGATCAATTTTATTTCATATTCAAGAATGGCCGATAATGTGCAGAACATATAAAATATATAATTTAATATGCAAAAAAAAACTAATATATCATAAATAAAATTACATAGCCGATTACCTCGGAATAATAACAACTGTAATTTAACTAAATATTAAATAACACACACTTATATCTTTTCTTAATTATAATAATTGGTTTAACTTTTCAATTAATTTATTTAATCATATTTTCGTTCAGAAAACAAGATAAAGGACAGTTCTTTATATTTAAATTTGTTAAAAATATCGTTTTTTGTTTTGCTTGTTCTTTTTTTTTTTTACGTGTAAAGATTATATCCGTCTGCCAGGTAAACAAGTCGTTTTATCAACTCAAAGTTCTCTCTCTCTCCGGAGTTCTTGAAGAATTTTACTTCCGTTTACCTCGGCAATGAGGTTTGTGGATGGTTGCTCTCTACAGAAGTTCTTCTTTCAAGAGAAAACTTTCTTTGTTTTAGAACTTTTTTATTTCGATTTTCATCATCTAGGAAATTTTATAAGAAATATTATGTCTACGGCATAATATTCCCCGGAAAAGGAAATCTAGAATGCCTCATATTTTTATTTTTCTAAAGATGAATAGTCAGGGTAGAATTTTCTTGAAAAAACTCTGTCGTATAAAAATATGAGTATAATAACTCAGGATCAATTTGAAGTCTCATTAATTATGTTACGAAATCGTTTGCTTACGGAATTTTTTTTCAACTTCCGTCAGTCCTTCTTTACCAATTTAAAAATTGTATTTTTATAAAAAAACTCTTAATATACTTAATGTTTATTAAAAAACAACATTATTTTCACCTAACGTGGTAAATGAAATTTTGATATGAAAATTTGTGTGGTGCACAACAACATGCCTTCTTATCCTAAAAGATTCTTGCTTATTTTTGTTTTCTCTCCCTCCAAAGAAAAATAATAATGGTCTGATAAAAACTTTTTTTTTTAGTCATCTCTTTGTAGTTTGACAAGTAGAGCTGTACTGCCAAGATTGTGTAACCATATCCTGTGATATTCTGTCAATAATAATAATTAATCATAAATAAACTATTTTCGAACACTTGATGGTTGACCGTTGTATATTTTAGATGAAGGAGATGGTCCGGGGTGGATATATGGTCCGTCATAAAACGATTAAAGTAGTGAAAAACTATTTTATTTCAGGCCGATGTTTCGACCCAACTCTACAGATCTTCTTCAGGGCTAGAACGAACAACATACAAAAGAAAAAATATAGACGATTGCAGAAGTTACATAATATTTAGATAAAAATCATAAACAGTGTGAATATACTTTTTAAAATTATAAACAGTTCAAATCATAACGCATATGAATAGTAAAATTATAACACTGTTTATAATTTTAATAAGTTTATTCACATTGTTTGTGATTTTTACCTAAATATTATGTATCATTTTTTTGTATTCTTGTTCGTTCTAGCCCTGAAGAAGACCTGCAAAGTCGGATTCAAACGTCGCACAGTGGTTTGAGACTAGCTAAAATCGCTATTTTCAATGTGTTATAATAATTCAAATTTCTATGTTTTTATTGTCTGACATAGCTCATATATTTCTAAAGTTTAGAAACGAATAAAAACACCAGTTTCAAAGATAATCAATAAAATATAAGTAAAAAGCCTGTTTCTGCCACTATGATCATGCAACTTGTTATAAATTATTAAATATATTTTAGGTGTTTTTCCTGAATTCTAAAAATAATTTTTTGTTGTGTAATTTTCGGATATTTGTTCTGTTATATAAGCCGTCAGATCTTCCTGGTGAACAACTAACTCTACAAAATAGGTACTTTTAATTTTTTTTCTAATTAATAGAAAAACATGACAGTTGGGCTTATTTTTGACTAAATCACATCATAAAACCGTAATTACTAACAAAACAAAGAACTTATAATGCTCAATGGTTTGTATAGATACAGGTTTAGTCAAATGAAACGAATTATTAAATTTAAGAGGATTATGAATCACACTAAAAGTCAAATTCATGTGCGTTGGTAGAGAAAAGTTTAAGTAACCTAAAATTTTATGTAATATTACGATAAATTCCTCGAGTTAACTAATATTTAATCATATCTAGGAGGCATAATAAGCAACGATGGTAAAATAGACTAGGAGACTTTAAGTCGGGTGATGAAGGCCGATACACTATATTGTTAAGTATCAATAACAATCATAGGCAAGATAAAAGTTAATAGAGAGGCCAAAATTTTCGTAGAAATTCGTAAAGATTTGTTTATGATTAGACTCTCGGACAAATCCTAAAAAAACAAAAACTAAAATGGAATGGCCAGCATTCGAAAGGCCATGTGGTACATTTAAGCCAGGAGAAAAGGAAGACAAATAATAAATAAATTCACTTTCTTTTATATATTTTAGTAGGTTAACTTTAAACCTTTATCATTCCTGCATACTTCTGCTGATCAAACTGGTAACAATGAATATACATTTGCTAGATTTGAGGGCAATGAAACTCCCATAATATGTTGCTACTTTTCTTCTTTGTCAGGTAGCTGTTTAAATTATACAGCTGTTGGGAATAAAAATTAGTTAGATGGGATAACTTTGGAACTGGGTGGATAACTCTGCGACAGCGGGTAAAATTTTGTTTGAGGTAATTCAGTGATGGATGCACTGTGTTGGTTAAGTCTGCAAAAACGTGTTTTGTGTAGACATGTACTGTGCTGCTACCTTGCGACAATTTGAGAACCCTAGTTCACTACACTTGATGTGTAATTAGGTGTTATTTATTTCCATTGCTTTTTTCAAACTTCTTGTTTTCATGAAACTTTCGCTTGTGGCTTAAGTGCAGTGTGCCAAAAGGTAGTAGCGCAGTACATGAGCAATTCATCACAAACTAAATTTTTTTCCGCTATCCCAAAGTTACTCCATCTTACGTTATAACAAATTTAAGACATTTTAAACAAAATTAAGACATAGTAAAATTAAATACTGTAATATAACCGACATTCATACAAATAGCAAATAATGAGGTACAAAGGTAAATAACAAAATCTCCAGTAGCTAATAAATACTTAGTTGTTAATCCAATAGTTCTATAATGTAGTTGCTCCAGATATTACTTTTATATATATTATATAAAAAAAAAAATAATTTTGACAAAGGAGCACCCGTGGGATTCGGGAAAATATAACAAATTTGTAACGACATTAACATTGGCAGATATTGTAACATATATTCATTTTAATAAATATTTTTTCTAGCTATTAAATACCAATAAAATCCAGGAATAGGAATAAAGTTCTGAAGAAGGCAATTGTATCCTGAAACTTCAACATAAAGGAAATAATAGCAAATTGGTAATTTGTTATATATTGCATTTTTTTTTTTTTTTTTTTTTGCAAAGAAACTCCCTAAATATTCTCAGGTCTCAAATTCTTGGGTACCTTAAGAGATCCATCTGAATGTAATTACGAACAATTTATTTTTAGATATTTAGATAGTCTTTTTTGAATAGTACTCATGCCTTAAATACTTTAAAGCATGATGGCAAGAGAAAGACCGAGGTCAGCCCAACTGAAGACACAGCTGAAGTAGTTAGCATCAAGTCGGATAGGATTAGGGTCTGAGGCGAGGTGGCCTAATTCCATCTGGGATCCTCCGCGTCCCATCAGGTGTAACACCTTTCCAAAAGTGAACATCTATTTTCACAAATGGTCCTGCATGGAAAATAGTTTATAGGAAATGAGATGGTCCGGGGTGGCGATCATAAAAAGACTGAAATAGTGAAAAAAATATTTTATTTCAAGCCGACGTACAGTAGTCGGAAAAGGTATAATTACGGCAACAAACCCTAGGAAACTTTCAATTTAAGCAAGATATTTGAAAAACTGAATTGATTATAGTATAGCTTATCGGGCATTCTGAATAATTATATTAAAAAAACTAATTGGTAAGACCAACGGTTATTACAATCGTTAATTTTTGCCATGTATGTATTTGGGTAGTTATTTTCATTAGCTTAGTTTCTTTTTGTTTAGTTTAGTTTATATATATTTAATTTTAGTATTATTATTTTTCTGCATTATTTATTTTTATTTATTGTGAATGGAGTGTGAATGTGCTATTTGAAGACTACTTTGAATGTCCTTAATTGTGACCGATTGTAATATTTCTCAATCTTGTAAAAGTGAAAATTTAAGAATATTTTATATGAATTTAATAAGAATATTAATACAATCTGCCATAATAATGAGCGTTGGTATTATAGGTCTATGTTTACATGCATACTGTTTATATATAAAAATAAAATACAAATAAAAAAATAATAATATAAGAATAAAAATGTATTAAAAATAGCAATAAAAAGGGTAATTGTTTTTTGCTTTAACATATATTGGAAAAAACTTATATTGGAACAGTAAAAACAATATTAATTATAAAAATAGTTTAAAAAATAAAAATAATTATAACGCTTAAATCATTTTTTTTTTGTCTATCAAAAATATATTTGCGCCTGTCAACTTATTGTTGACAATCAGCAAATGTGATGGCGATGCATGATATAATGACATGACAGGCATGGGGAAGGAAAGTACTCAGCAGTACCTCTTCCCTAACTTGTTCCAATTACTTAGGTTGTCTAAGGAAGGAGATCCCTCATCCAACGCCTTTTTAGTCTCCTCCTCATGTTCTGAGGTATTTCAGCTGTGGCCATGTCTCTTATAAGTATGTTATTATGTCCATTTAAATTTATGTAAAATCGTTGATAAAGGGACGTTATATGTTGGTCAACTGTTGGAAAGTTGAGGTCACTATGTAGAGTTTTGTTAGTCACGTACCAAGGTGCTTTCGTTATGAGTCGAAATAATTTTGATTGGAACGTTTGAAGTTTTTGTAGGTGGGTCTTTTTAGCGATACATAATTAAAACGCTTAAAAATAAAAACAGTTGAAAATAATTAAAACCGCTGAAAATAATAAAAACAGTTAAAAATAATAAACTCAGTTTAAAATAATGAAAACTGTTAAAAATAATGAAAACAGGCAATAATAATAAAAACGGTAAAATAACAAAAATAGTAAAAACTATAAACAATAAACAAAACAGTTAAAAATTATAAAAACAGTGCATATTTCTAAATGAATTATCCTGCAGAATATAATTGAAGTCGAACGAGCTCATACTATCAGGGTTTTGTTCCATCGTCTCCCAGGCTATTAACACAGCAAAGTTCGTAGTCAGAATAAATGAACGTGCGCTCATATTACAACTGAAATTAGTAAAGTTCGTTGAGAACTAGTTTTCTGTACTACCTGACTTTCTCCATCAGTATTCACTGAATCCATTTGAAGTTAAAACAGTTTTTTACAATTATAGTTTTATAATTTAGAAGTCAATAAATATTTTTTAAAAATAATTAAATCGAAACTCGCAAAATAGTTTATTAGTATATTATTAAATTTAAGAAGTAAAAATTACATTGCATACACTTCCAATATACCTATTAACAATGAGACGTTGGCAGCTACTTATGCATACGACACAAAAATTCTTACAAAACACCAAGACCCTACACAAATTCTACAACATCACTTAGTAAAATTACAAGATTGGTTCAAACTATGGAAAATTCTATTTACTCACGACAACTTCAAACATATAACATTTACTCTTAGAAAAAACACCTGCCCTCCAGTTTATATTGACAACAATCAAATTCCCCAAACTGACACGGTACTTTACCTTGGACTCACCTTCCACAGATAGATGACATGAGGCTTAAAATGAAACGTAAGACACTTAATACTAACACAAAATCTAACTAGACACGTAATACTAAAACAAAAACTGAATATATATATATATTATATACTATATATATATAATACTAATATATAATAAATATATATATATATATATATATATATATATATATATATATATATATATATATATATATGTATGTATATATACATCATACTTACTTAAACTCACATGGTCGTACTCATCACAAATATGGCGTATCGCTAAAAAGATCCACCTGGCTTTGCGCCTTCAAAATATATAAATACAGTACCTCAGTTGTACACTGTTGTGCGGGTCAAATGGTCTATCCAATGAAGGGACCAGCTATGTTTCAATAAAAATTATTTTATTTTATTACTTCATTTATTCACCCACACCTGTCATAAACAATAACTATTAGCGGGTCTGCTGTCAGTAAGTGTACAGGTAGTGGCTTGATCGGTGTGATGGAGAGGAGTGTCCAGCGGCATCCCTTCCTGTCTTGATTTTAGCATATTTTTAAGTGAGGAAATCCCTCATCCAGCTTCTTTTGAGCCTCGTAAGTATGTTTTCGGGGATGTTAAATGTAGCCATACTTTGTATAGGTGTGTTAGTATGTCCATGTAAGTTATTGTGAAATCGCTTCTTGTATGTCCGTATGTGATCGTTAACTGTTGGCATTAAATTAAAAATTAATATTTAAAACATCACTAGAACACATCTGCTGATTGTCTACACCATGACAGGTGCGGATAAATAATTAATGAGAAAAAAAATCACCTGATTAAATTACAAGACTGGTTCACACTATGGAAAATTCGACTTAATAATGACAAATCCGAACATGTAACATTTACTCCTAGAAAAACATCTGCCCTCCAGTTTATATTGACAACAATCAAATTACTCAAACGGACACGGTACCCTACCTTGGACTCACTTTCGACAGAAGGATGACATGGTGCCCGCATGTAAAATGAAACGACTCAAACTACTTTACCCTATTTTTCTAAAACTTCAAAACATATACATACTTACTTAAACCCATATGGACATACCCATCACCAATATTCGGTATCGCTAAAAAGACCCACCTACAAAATCTCCAAACCTTCAGTAGGTTAATAAACTAATAAAAATAAACAGTAGGAATAATCTAAGAGACTCCACCGAGATGTTACATTAATCACATATGTTAGAATTAAAACATATGACATAATTGAACAAAAGTTTTGTTATTGATAAAATTTGAATTGTGCTTTGAGTCAATAAAAATAATCTTGTTAATAAAAGAATATCAGTGCTGTGTATTTGCTTTGTTCTTTTATTTTTTGCTTGCGAGTAACACTTTCAATCAAAATTATTGCGACTTATAACAAAAACACCATGGTACGTGACTAACAAACCTATATATACCGACCTCCACCTATTAACAGTTTACCAACATATAGCGATCCTTTACCAACGACTTTATACTAACTTAAATGGACATCACAAAATATTAATAATAGATATACCCCAGGACACGAGGAGAAGACTAAAAAGGTGTTGATTGAGAGATCGGCTTCCTCACACCACCTAAGTAATTGAATCAAGTCAGAGAAGAGGTGTTGCTGAATACTTTTCTTTTCCATACACTTTCACTTTTTATTACCTTCAGCACATTTGCACAGCACACAAAGTTGACAGGCGTAAATAATTTTTTTATAACAAAAAAAATTAAAATAGGAATTGAGAATTTATCCGTGCCTCTTCGTAGAAAATATCTCATATTATTGGAGTAAAAGTTCATTAGCAAAGAGAAGAGAAATCTTTACAGTGACCAGTGTCTATTTTGTTTACTGTATTGTTTATTTATCTGTTTGTTCTAATACATAAATGCATGAAATGGAAATGTATTCCGTGTTTACTGGCTTCTCCTTTTCGTTCTGAAAGGGTTCTTAGCCGTACATCAGTTTGATAAATAAGATTTGTTAAGTCACGTTTGTTATAGAAATGTTATTTAGAATCCAAGCTATATATTTAGATAATGAAAAAGCTTCCAGCTCTCTTCCCAGATAACGAAAACAAACTTATTATATTGTGTATTCCGTAGTTGAATAAATGTTTTACATTGAATAGAAGTGTTACTAAGATAACTAAAGAGATTGAATAACTACTATAATTGTTCAATATAAAATAAAACCAATCATTCTAAAAAATATGTATATTTATTTAGTTGTTGTTTATCTGCTTTCTTGTGTTTGTTACCGAAAAATTGGGTTTATTTCATATTTAATTCAATTGTTGATCCAAATATTTTTATTACTTTCTGTTGTTTAAATATTTTTGTTATTTTTTTTTTATAAAATAGTAACAGTATCTTGAAGTGACTAGATGCATTTAAAAACGGTACCCGACGAAGACAACATAAATATAGAGAAAACGACCTTTCTTAACTATCACTCTTCTCAATTTAGATGGGTTCAAATGGCTTATTTAAAAAGAAAAAAAAAGTTTGCATATATTTAAGAAAATGTAGAGAATGGAATTCAATAAAGTGAAACATCATGTATATATATTTTTTACCAATACCTACCTTACTTCTAACTCGGATTCAAATTAAATGAGACGTTTAGGAAATATTGGGGTACCGAAGAAAATATAGCCGTGCGTTAGCGAAAGTATTGGATAGACTTATACCCAAAATCTTTAGAATGTGAAGGCATTTGTTAATTTTTGTGTTAAGGGGATATTATTATAATAATATTTAAAAGATTTAATAGAATTTTATTGTTTACTACCATTCGAGAAGAAATAATAACAGGTATAAACCGATGTGGATGCATCAATCGAAGAAATTCTATTACATTATTCTATAACAATACTAAACTAAAAGCTGCATAAAACGATTACGCTCAAGAAACAGACTCATTTAAATTCTGAGGATGTTCAATGTTAATTTCAGCATGTCCTATTTTGCCGCTACTCTCGGAATAAGACACAAGACATATAAGATAGTTGGAAAACTCTGATACATACAAAGTATATACTAACATACATATGTTCTATTTTGCTGATACTCTTAGAATAAGACAATAGGCGCGTTCGGATCACTATTTCAAGTTAGGGTTTACATAAATCGTCTGGCCTCTCGTCATAAACAAAGCAACCAGTAACATAATTCTGTTTTTATTAAAAGATCTAAAAAAACAAATGTTTCAAGATTTTTTTCCGACTTGTCAAACTGCTGGGTTTGGCGATAGTTCGATAGATCTACATACAGTATCGACAATTGAAAATATCGTGAAGTCTATCGTTTTTGTGTTTTGTTTGTTTTGGAATATTCCATCAATCAATCTGTTGAAATGTTGAAGTCATTGTTATTGGAACCATTTGAAATAAATCATGATTGATTAACAATTTTTTGAATAATTGTGGGTTGATGGTTGACTGTCGTGAATAATGAAGAGAAGAATGGTTCGGATGATCAGGCAGAAATAAGAAGGCAAAAATAAATAATAATATTTATTTTGGCGTTTGCCGACGTTTCGACCTGAAGTTCAGGCCTTCATCAGGGCTAAAAAAAGAACCAGATAACAAGGTGTGAGAAACTAAAGTTGAAGTAAAATGAAGTGGGCAGAATAATAAAAATAGTAAGACCTAAAAGATAAATAATTATAACCGTTACAAAGTGTAGAATGGTGAAGTAAACATAATCAAAAAAAGTGACATAAGCATTAAAATGGTAATCATAGAATAAAATGTTAAACTGAAAAAAAAAATTTTGAAAAAGAAATTTTTTATCATTATGTATTCATGTACTGTTTTATTGAACCCCTCAGTTTTGTCTAGTATGCTCGAATAAGTCTTAGCGTAGTAATTCGCTAGGGGTTATCTGGACCATTTAGCATTTGGGGAGAGTTAGTATTTATAACAAATATTTATTTGCAGTCATAGATATTGCATCATCCAGTAAAAAATGTATTGTATTTACTTGACTGCTACCTGCAAAATCTATTGATAATTCTTTACCAGTTTTGAAACAATATTTTTAAAATATTGGCACCATCAATCGCTCAAATTGTTCATTTTTTTTTGTTTTACCTCCGAGTTCTTTTTTTTCGCTCCATGTTGTCATTTATTCAAATTCAAATTCATTCATTCAATTCATTCCTTCAATTTATGCAACGTTACAATTTTAATATTTTCTGATGAGGACATTTTTTTGAAACTGGTTATAATTACAGCTTTTATCCTGACATTATTCAAAACTGAGAAACATTGTTAAAGTTTTCTTGTAACCAAAAAATCAAAGAAAAATAAAAACATTCAATGGAATCAATGTTATCAAAAGAAGAATCAAATGAAATACCTAGGTGATTCAATTTTAGAATCGTTTAACTCCTGTTATTGAATAATAAATAGAATTTAAAAAATATGATCATTTTAAACTGTTGTTTTAATTGATGCACATTGACAAAAAAAACGTTTGTGAAATTTAATAGTGTTTTTATTAGTATAAGATTTATGAGTTATTGTTTGGTTTATTTTATTACTATTCATATTTCTATGATAAATAACTTTTATGTAGGCTAATAAAATACATCCATACTTGAACTACAACGTGACAACGAAAAACCAATCATGTCCAGCACGAACATTCCAGCTCGACTAGCCGATAAATTCCTGAGCTGATATTAATTAACAATCCGTCACTGTCTTTTCTGACTTAATTTCCAAAGTATTTCTATTACATACTTCAACATTTACTGGAACTTAAAGAGTTTCATATTTACATCCTAAAAAAAAAAATGACAATGTCTAATAATTAGTTGTCCCTAGAGGGCATAGATAATAACAGATAGAATGTGATAAATAATAACCTTTTTTGTTCTATTACGGATAATCAAACTAATTATCCGTAATAATATATATATATATATATATATATATATATATATATATATATATATATAGAGGAATCAGGATGCGGTCTATCAGGATATTAGTAGCTCCCCTGAGGTTCGGTTCATGGACAATCTGTTTCGGGGAAACAAATATAGGTCTTTGTGCGCCTGCTGACTCCGAGCAGTCATAATCCATAGATCTAGACCGATTTGTCACTGTCCTTGAATCGGAGTGACTTGTTAGGAAGGACACTGCTAGATTGGCTCCAAAGGGATAGGCTATGGAGCTACGGGTGGCCTGCACCCTGCTGCAGCGTAATAAACTTCATTCTTACTTTATTTACATAGGTCATATAAAAAAAAAAGATAATAGCGAAATAAAAAAACAACATTTTTAAACCTTATGCCAAAAGTAATATTTTATTTTGGGACAATTTTGTTATACTGAAGAAACTTTATCCTAGAATAATGTTATTTTCAATCTATCCATCTATTTATCTACCTCATAATATTGGAAACTCAACATATATACAATAAATAAAAAATCTGAGATATATGTAAATTAAAATAAAACTTTAAACACAGACCTACCTATATATGCTATTTATTATCAATCGTAGGTACTGCGAATTAGGTTTCTTCCTCCACATGTGGAGTGAAAATTAGGACTCTTGGGAATCCCTGCGCTGCTCTCTCAACTGCGTCAGTGATCCTAAACGGAACCTGGGAGTTGGAGCAAGATCCCTGTAGCCACTTACCAGTCTCGGACGAAACCATAAATTTTCTGCGGATTGAAATTATATAATATGAACCTTTCAGTTGACAGAATGACAAACTCCAATTTCATCATTTTTGAGTAAAGTCATTTTTGTGATGTTTATAGTTGGAAAATTAATAATATCTGCACAAACATTGAGTAAGTTGATACCAGAGTAGGCTATTGCAGTTTTGAAATATAGAACTGTGAATAAAGGTATACATTTTCCCACTAAAACATTTCTAAAATTAGTAATTAAAAATGTTGAAATTAGGCATAGTCATTCTTTCAACTGAAAGGATCGTCATTACTCCTTGAAAATTTAAAACATCAAATGCTCAGTTTCTGTTTACGTTAAAACTATTATCCAGAAGTGCCCTTTGGTATTGAAAGATTGTTGAGGGTTAAGCGTTTATTTTATGTAAGATTTTGTGTTTTAGGACATTTAACTCAGATAATTAAAGTACTATATAGACAGCATGGTGACTGTTAATATAGTTATTATTGGGGCGGCCTTTCATCCAAGTAACTATCGTGATTTACTTTGGTTAGCTGTTGTTACCTGTTGCAAGAGTCTGACCTGCTCGGCTTATAATATGAGTAAAAAAGATAATCAAAATCAATTGCTTAATACAACTCATTTTTTCAATTAAATTAATAAAAATAAAAGCCGCGGATCTTTCGTTTTCAAGATGAAATTTTTTCTCATCTTTCTGAGGAGAGGGGGAAGCGACCCTCCCTCCCCTGAATCCGCTGGTGCCTGTTTAGATATTGACTAATTGTTGAGAGAAAAAAGATTAATATTGAACATGAGGCAAAGTACGTAGTAAATTTTAAGTTGACTGTATTAAAGGCACGGGGGAGCCATATGTTATGCAAAAAAAAATGATTCAATCACTGTTTCCATTGGATGTACGGCGATTTCTTCTATTAAGTAGCCAGAGCTGCTGGTACTGAAGTCTTTCGTCGTTCCAGTCAAATGCCGAAGTGGGTCGGGTACAGATTCTAAGCAGGTTATCTGGGTTTTTACAACCCACCGCTAGGTAGTGTTAGAGTGCTTCTTCACCAAACAGTGCGAATTACATTAATTCAGTTGAAAAGTCTTCTCAATCAGTGTAAAATAGAAACGGTTTATTACTTTTTTCGTATAAATTTACCGATATTACTGAACCCAGTAGGACATCCTTTTCTTTTTTTGTTTATTAAACACAAAAATATTGTCTACTTATCGATAATTTTATCAATTCAACCGTTATTAGAATCATTTACGGTTGTACACCTGCAAGAATTGGCCAACTGTAGCGAAAGAGAATTATGTTTCCCCTTCGGAGGACTTGGAGTATTGCTTAACATCTGTAACGATGGGGAAGGAACCAACTTTAACTATATTAAGAAAGTTATAAGTCCAACAGCTGTTCCGCGTCTTCTTGCTTAAATCATCCCCCATCCTGGAACATACTTCAAAGAACTTTTAAAATAATTACTTGTTCCTTCGAGCTTCGCTTCCTTCAAATCGTGGAGTAATCCTACTTTATACAAGTCATCGGAGCATCTTCATCATATTGTTTTATTAAAAATATTGAGACACTGAGTTAGACTTGGTAGGTATATACGGTAATACCTTTCAAACATTTTTTTTTAGTCTTAACATTTATACCTTTAATATTCTTGTAAGAATTGGTGAATGGAATGTACCTTTATTTTAGTTACAACAGTATGTCATATTAGAGCATCAGTTCGACAGTTAAACTGGTTAAGCCCACCCCGCTCCCTAAGGTCAATGGTGCATAAAACTTCCCCACTCCTTACAATATATTTTATTGCTCTCCTCTTCTTAATGAATTAATGAAAGTGATAGCAAAAGCAGAATTAGAAAAATCATAGATCATATGCAATTATACAGTAAGATGTCTGTTCTACGCTTTCCCTTGCCCTCTGATTTGAAACTGTTCATTTCAAAAAATCAAAACTCCGTCAAAATGTGCCTCCCTCAAAAACTTTGATTGCACAACCTCCTTCGTATAAACCCTTCTGGCCACCCCTGTCACTGGCGATCTGTTATCCTACTTCTCTTCTTGACACTCAATGAACGGCCCCGTTGGAAGTAGGCATGCTCTCAGTTCAAAGTCAGTACAGAGCCAAGCAGTATTGGAATATTCTCAGTTATTTATTAATTGACTCAAAGGTTATAGAATGGATATTTTAAATATTTTTGTCTCATAAATGGTACATCAGTCTGCAATAGTCATACTGATATCTATTTCTTACAGGTTTCTTATATGTTATAGGAAAAGGACTAAGTAAGACAAGTGCAGCGGAGTATGCCTTTTATGAGGAAAAATATGTACAATATTGTAAATTAAGTGACCTTAAAGATTTTCATCTTCAATGTAATGTAGAACAAGACATCAGATTCTGAAATAGGGAGGTTTCTCCGAAGAGTAAACAGTATTTTATATAGAAAAATATAGAAGCTAACAATGGATATTATTTAAGTGCCAATCGATCCTTGCAAAATACCTAGAAGGGCTTATTAAACAAAATCCTAAGTGTCCGACTCAAATGTTGTTTTTCTATAATGATTTAAATGTAATATTTTTATATAATAAATGCAAAAAGTCATATACCCCAAAGAAGTCGTAAGTTTTCGAAGGAGGGTAAATGTGATCCTTCGGAGTAAACGTATGACTTCTTGTTCTACAGTATCATTGAATGATATTCCATTTATACCTTTTGACCAAATTCACTACTCCACTTATAGTGTATATATACTGTACTTATAGGACCCACTTGGACAAACGTCTTACTTGGTATCCGCATACAATACTGAAACAAGAAACTGATCGACGTTTCCGGCTGCTTCAACACTTACTAGAAAAATTCTATATACTTTAAATTAACTACAAAAGACATAACTACAATAAGACCTATATGGACATACGCAGCTGATCTGTTGGGCTTCAGCACCACACTAAATGCCCCAAATTTTGTCAAAAATAAAACCGTCCTTAAATCCTTAATCTTCCATATGCGATTGTTTAAGCCCGAGTTAGATACCTATCCTTTCGTGATAAACTCCAGCCTATCCGAATTTACTTGTTACCAGCCTTACTTCTTCCTCAATTCCTAATAATTCTCCGAGGGCGTCTGAAAAGAAAATGGCCTCGTGATCTTACTTAGAACTATCTAGGAAGTGCCATTGGATGGTATCTCGACAAGATGGTATTCAGTTCATGTCGTTTTTTTCTGATTTGTACACATTTACTGGTTGTACGTATTTAATCCAGTTTCATAAATTTGAGTAAATAAATACATATATTTTTAAATATAAACGATCATTTTTATTCCTTTTGTGTCACGTGATGTATAAATCATTGTAAGTTGTATTACTTTTTTACGTATAGAGCTTTTTTCTTACGTCGTACCTCTAGTGAGACATCGCTTGAAGCAAATCGCTTTAACAACTCCACGGTTACGCCATGCCTATGGGTAACAGCATATATGATTTAAGTAAGAACTTGACTTCCCTGTGACTTACGGATGCTAGAATAGGTATAAGAAAAAAAAGTTATTTTTAAAAAATATTATTCATGAATCAATACCTTACATTCAGTTGCAATTAGTAACTATATGTAGATTGGCTGGTATAGTAATTAGACAAGAAAGAGGGAAGGATAAAAAAGGATTTTATGGGAATGAGGAAAAGGAGAAACCAGGAGCGCCTCCCTCCCATGGCTTTAATTTATTTACATGATTATGTAAATAGATCCCTCATCAAGACCCTTTAAATTCTTCGTCTGGTATTTCCCTGCATTAGACTTTCTATTCCCTTTATAAATTAGTAGTGCCATTAGTTCACCGGCTGTGGTGGATCAACAACGTGAAAGATCTCAACCATATGGGTTTAAGCATACGGAGAAGAAATGCAGGCGATGGGGGAGCCTGTCGTAAGCTTTTTTCTGTGGGTGAGGTCCAAATTGTGACCTAATAAATTATATAACATGATGAATTGATGAATGTATCTGTTTACTTTACTATGCCAATCCCTTCCAGGACTGTCAGGGATATTGTCATAATAATTTTGCTTTAAGAGCTGGTGAAAATTTATTGCTGTGGGCTGTAATATTAGAGGAGTTAATGGATCAAAGAAGGGAATATGAAAAATTGGTTGTTTTATTTTATAACATTTAATTTGATACAGTAGTTAAATATAGGTGGGTTGGGATACTTGCATTTTATCTTTTCTTCTATTTGCCAGTCTTCTTGTTCATCTTCCCTCTCTCTTCCTTTCTCAGCCACTTGCCTGCCGATGTAGTTTTTTACTCCATATTCATCAAAGCAGTGGAATTTCGAATATTCAAACTGGCCAGTCTCGTTAATCGGTCACGCTACGTGAGCGTCTACGCTTCAGTAATGGCGGCGTCACAATAACAACTGAGGTATATATGCAGTATGTTCGAGGTAACAGCTGTGTTGTGTTTACTTGAATTACTTTTAATTGCATTTAAATCGATAGTTTGATGTGTTCCCCAAACAGTATCTTTCATAAATTTAACAATTTTTAATATTTCCTTAGCGTTTAATAAATATGAATTTTTTTTTCTAGTCATATCTTTT
This sequence comes from Nezara viridula, assembly GCA_928085145.1. Taxonomy (NCBI): domain Eukaryota; kingdom Metazoa; phylum Arthropoda; class Insecta; order Hemiptera; family Pentatomidae; genus Nezara; species Nezara viridula. Next base: position 67,494,130 of record OV725082.1, read on the forward strand.
ACGTGCGGTGCAATTTTTTAAGTTTTTTTATTTATTTTTTAAGAACATTAGTCCAAAGGTCACTAAATATACACAGTTATCACATCATGTATTATTTACTTGACGTTTCGGCTTCAGGAGCCGTTTTCAAGATCCATGCATCGCTTCATAAAAATTCTTAAAATGTATCATTATTGCATAATTCGTCGGATTGTCATTCTTTTATTTCATCGAATGTCCTTTTTTTTTTTATACTTCTCTTTCCTAGAAGATATTAAATGTGTTCTACATCACTAACGACTAGACTGTTTTGTACGAATGCGTTAGAGATGGAGAACACATTTAATGTCTTCGATGGAATAAAAGAATGACGAACCGACGAATCATACTATAATAATACATTTTAAAAAAATTGTATGAATGGGTGCATGGATCTTGGAAATGGCTCCTGAAGCCGAAACGTTGAATAAATAATACATTATGTGATAACTGTGTATATATAGTGAACATTGGCCTAATGTTTTAAAAAAAAAACATTAAAAAAGTGTTGATCATAAGTGCCTTTCAGTTGATAGGATGGGTAACTCCAATTTCAACATTTTTGAAAAATTTTATTTTCGTGATTTTCTTGTTAGAAATTGATAATATCTGTATAGAGAGTAAGTAAGTTCATTGCTGAGCAGGTGATTACACGGTTGAAATATAGACCTGTGTAAATTAAAGTATATTTTTTTCCACTAGAAATATCAGTGAAATTAATAATCAAAAATGTTTAAATTGGAGTTAGTCATTCTATCAACTGAAAGGCTCATATGTTTAAAAAAAATTTCTCAATTTTTTTATAATGCATTCAGTCTCAATCTAGGGCAATAGCAATTGTGATAAAAGATGAAATTCACAGCATTTTTTGCATGGGATCGAGATTTGGGGCTCTTCTAAGTCATCGAATTCCTCTCGTATCCAATCCCTACAATCCAAAATCCGTCGTAAAATCCTTAATGCTCCTTACTTTGTCAATAAATAAAATCATTTATAACGATCTTAATGTTACATATGTTTCCGATATAGCTCAATACCTATCTTTCCATAATAAACTTCTGAACCATCCTAACCCTCTTGTTTCCAAACTTGCTTCCTCTTCTATTCCCGATAACTCTCCGAGGCGTCTGAAAAGAAGATGACCTCGGGACCTTCTAACATAGATATTTAATTGGAGTGTTACCAATGGGTAGTTTCTCCTAATGTTGTACACGTCATGTTACTTGTTTCACATTTACTTATATTTATCATTTAATACAGTTGTAAATTTCAATAATAAAAAACAATGTATTGTATAAAATATAAATAAATCAAATAATAGCGATATAATAAACAGAGAAACATCCATAGTGGTTTTTTAGAAAAAAACAAAAAGACAAATTTAGCATAGGAGAGAGAGATATCAATCATAATTGCAATACAAGATATCAGAGTAGAGGATTGGACACACAAGTCAAAGACAAATTTATTAAAATTGGGAAAACAAATGGAAAATAAAACGATCAAAATTAACTAGAAATAAAAACTGAGTGCAACAGATGGGCTACAAGCAGAAGAAAATTGAGATGGAAATGATATTGTGTCGAATTCGAACCTATCTCTGCCTCTTTAAACACCAATATCTTCTAAGCACTGATGGATCTATGGGGGGAGGGAGGGGACTTTCGGGCTGAAGCTTCCCTCCCCCCAAAATGGTAAAATATAACCATGTATTATGAAAAAAAAATCATCTCTAAAAGTATTATTATTCGTCTAATTATATTTAATAGGACTTAAAGAATCAGTTAAACACCATTTCATATATGTAGCTAGTTTCTTTCTTTCTTCCGAAGTAATTATCTTAATATATACATACACAAAAAACAAATATTTCGGGCTGAAGCCTTCTCCCCCCCAAAAAAAACAAACTAAATCCTGGATCCTTTAATGCTTCTAAGCGATCAAGAAGCACTAATGTGCCAAAATTATAACTATAGACCACAGTAAATCAAACACTTATTACTAGATTACCCTCAATTAGATAAAAATCAGAAAAAAAGTTAAGCTACCAACGACATTGAAAGAAATGAATGAATGATTTTTTTGTTGAGTATTTATACAAATAATAACAAACAACAAAGATATCCACGCTCAATAAAAAAAATATTCACGGCTTGGTTCTTGAAAACGTCAGCCGGAGGCTGGCCTTGGCAAAACAATTATTGATAGAATAATATAATCTAAAACCTACTATGTTAATGTTAATAAATACAATGTAAATGCTAATAAATACGGAAACAAAATATATCAAATCTCAATATCACAATTATAAATACACTATAAAATTTTAATATATAAATACATACAAATTTTTAATATAGATATTTTAATATAATTAGATAAATAATTTTTTCGGCTTGAACGTTATTCACCAATTAATAATTGACATGAAAGAATTCTAAAGACATTGGAAGAAATACTACGAGACATTGAAGAGAAAATCAACACTTTTTCCTATATTTCATAGAAACCAAGCATTACAATAGATTATAAAAAGTTATTCTATTTGCTGAGAATTCAGATAATCAGATACTGTTACGTGTGATTGAAATTTATTTTTCATGAAGTAAATATTCATTACTGCATAATCCTGAACCCGGTCGAAATTAAAATTGTTCATCTTATTCAGAGACAATAGTTCAAAATTTGGGCCGATCACTATTAGCACATGAATAGAATAGGAGCACTGTTTCAGGTTTGCGGATGCGGACAGAACAAAACCTGTCATAGGCACTAGGACATTCATTATCAACTTTAGAGGTAGATTTATGCTCCGATTTAATTCAACAGTGCCATCTCTAAACTCAATTGCTAGTCATCTCATACTTGTTTATCATGTTACCTTTATGACTTACTACATCATTAATTTTTGGTTTCGCTAAGATAGTTACTTTGATAGTTTTTTCACCGAAAGTTGAGTTAGTTGGGATTATGTGTAATATATATATATTTATTATTTATATCTACGATGCAGGTCTCGTTTATATTAAGATATTAAGAGTTGCCCACTGGTCGCTCTTTGGTCACCCTCTGGTCACTGTAGACTCTGTTACCTAGTATAATACAAGCTGGATTAATCTGTGAGTCTTATGTATATCTGGGTTTGAGTAATTATGTATATGTATTTACCTGCAGTCTAATTTGCATTTTTGATAATTAAAAAAAAAAGGACTGTAGTGATATTTTAATATTTTTTTTTTTAACAAAATTTATTTCAAACGATAAAAATAAAAAATCTAAGTTGTATACTATTTCTGACGGTTTACGTAACGCTATCCCTTGAATTCTCTTTTCAAGGGGAACAAACAGTCCTTATTAGGGAAGACTGACAAACTTTGTGCCTTCTAACTCGTCGCATTGTTTTAACTTACTCATATATTAAAGCTCTGATTAATACTTGGGTGGATGAGAGACAATGACTGGCTTCTGCTTTGATATGTTATTCGCAACCCGAGATCCCTAGCGATCCCTTCTCAAAGGATATTTCCTCTAAGGCCCTGGGGGTTTGAAATGTTGTTTGCTGCCTATTGTCTAAGCCAACTTCTTTATTGTAATTCCATCCAGACTCCGCCCAAAGCCAAACCTCTGAAAACTTGAGGTTCACTAATTATAAAGATAATAAACTGTAACCGAATATTCCACATAAACTAACGAATCTTTCACGGTAACTGACACCAGCAATTTCTTAACTCAGATTGAAAAGTAATTATATAATTTCTCAAAAGGGAAAGATAAATAAAAAATCTATTATTCTAGAATGTATACTAATCAAAATGTATAGTTCATGTAAAAAAAAAGTTTCTTACAAGTTTTCATTAACTATGTTCGTTTTTTATTTTTGGTATTCACTCAAGCTCTTATCAAAATTTGTCTTATTTTCAACAGCAGCTCCCTGGTCCGTAAACAATAAAACTTTTCATAAGTTTACTTATGTATGACTAAGTTTACTTATGTATGACTTACGACAACCACCTATCGACCACCACATACTCTTTACTCACGACTTCCTGTTAAACTACAAGGGCATTACAACATACTCATAAACGACATTACCACCGTTGACATGCCCATTAGAAGGAGACTGAAGAGGTGCTGAATAAGAGATCACCTTCCCAGATTTTCGGAAGCAAACAAAGAATAGGAAGAGGTGCACGGTGTTATCCTTCATCATATCTATCATGCCATTAGCATCCATATTTCCATCAAATCTGCTGTTTGCCAATCTCATGACAGGTGCAGATAAAGGTATAAAGGTAAATAAAAAAAAAAAACGAAAAGAGTCTCTTAGAAATATGTATGACAACGAAGTTTGAGTTAAAGGATATTGAAACTAGTTAATTATAAAACTAGTTAATAAAACCAAACCAATTTATTACCCTTCTTCAACTTGTTTAGATTATTGAAGGGATACCTCGCAACAGCTCGTACTAACGTCATTAATATAATAAAACTACATGACGTCAATTAATGGTACATCTGATCTGTTGGAGAGGCCGATGTATTTAGAAAATGGAATGTCATTATATCTAGTACCGGATGAGCAACCAAACTTTATTTTTATTAAATAGTTATTATTATATTCTTTTTTCATAATTAATTCATGATTCTCTTTTGATATTTTAGCTTTAATTTCCTTTTTCATAGAAATGTAAAATACAAATATATATAGTAGAATTGAATAGAACAAGAAATTTTATCAGACGTCCATTGAGAACAATATTGGTGTACAGACAATTAAAGGAATTTTCTTTCTGTAAGCCTGCTCCATCTCTGTCTGTCTTGGGCTATTTCTTTTCATTTATCTGCACTCAGCTTTGTTAAATATTTGTTGATTCTATCCATTCATCTACTTTTTAGCCTTCAACATGGTCTGTTGCCTAATATTGAGGCATTCATTGTTACGTAGAGGCTTCCAGATGGATTGCTCCGAGCTACATGCCCCGCCCATCTTAACCCCTTGCCTTCATATCATAGGATATTTTTGACCTTAAGACTTATTAAAGTAAATGATAAAATTAATGTAACAAACGCATTATTTAATAAATTAATTATTTATAAAATTATTTTGTATTCCTACAGAAATACGTAAGTTCTCTGGAGAAGGGTGTTCCAAACTGGCTTAAAGATGGCATTTCCATACCTTGCTCTGAAGGTCTTACAATCGCTGTCACAGACACTCCCACTTGTTCCTAAGGTAGCTTTTCCTTCATACCTCTGGATAATTATCTGAGGATTGATATACCAAAGGATTTATTACAAAGGAAACAATATTAAGAATAATTGGAATATGTATATTTACAACTTTTCCTTAATCGACCTTTGAGTATATATTAAGTGACCTTATTCCCAATTAAATAGTGAAGTTTATATGTATATATATATATATATATATACAGTATAGTCAACTATATATCTAAACATGAATATACACAGATTGATTCAAGTAACAAAGTTTTTATAAATTTATATCTTACATCAGACTAACACAAAGAAAGACTCACGTATACAGATATAGAAATGATGTTTTAACCCAGTATTGGTAAATTGCCAATATGTCAACGTTAGGACAGAATAAAATAGGTCACATATCACAATTTAAAAAAAAGGCCTTTTTAGTCTCGATAATAATTAATTTATTTTAAATTTACCCAAATTATCGCCTCTTCAGGAATAATCTGATTTTACAAGTGATTTAATTTTTCATTCGCATATAGCACCCACTTGCACACTTAGTCAAAGAACAATGAGAACAATCCTTTTCTAAATTCTGTAACAAAAAAAAAAATGCATTTTTGAAAAATATATATTATGAAATGTATATAGGTATGTGCGTTTTGGTGTGTGTGTGTGTTTATATTTTTTTAAATTGTAAACAAAATAATGTTCCATAATTTATAGATTTAAATAATTTATATAAAAATAATAACATATTCTGGTTTCAATTTTAATCGCTTAATATTTAAATATTTTAATGTTGGCAATGCCTCTCCTCCTTGATGGATTGGTCTCATTCGGTTGTGTTCTTTGACTAAGTGTGCAGGTGGATGCACTGCTATAAACGAATGTAAAATTAAATTACACGTAAAATCAGATTATCGCTGCTTGAAGAGGCAAAAATTTGAATAAATTTGAAATAAATTAATTATTATCGAGACTCAATCTCCACTGGGTTTAGCCCCAGTGACACGGTTGAGAGAGAAGTGCAGGGATCTCCTGGAGTCATGCTTTTTCCTCAGTTGGAGGGGCAAGTCTGGTTTGGAGTTCTCTTGCTAATTGTAAATATTTTATATAGGTATGTACAAAATATGTTCTTTTTATTTATTTATTTTTAGGTTATTTTATTCTTATTTATTGTATATGTATTATTTTTCTGTATAATTTATTTTATTTATTGTACATAGAGTTTGAATGTGATCTCTGAACACTATTATAAATGTCCTTGAGACAGATTGTAATATTTTTCAATAAATAAATTAAAATTATTATCGAGACTGAAAAGGCCTTTTCTTACTAATACTTATTATAGTCTCTTTCCCAAGAGCATCTTCTATTATAATTAAACAAATATGTAATATGAATAAATTACATACTATTTCAGTATAAATAAATATTTTTTAAAATAACCTATATATATATATAAACATATCCTATATATATATATAGGCATCAGAGAAATCAATGGATTCACAATTGCACAATGTCTTATTCTAATTATATATTTGTTGAAAGTAAAAATATTCTGTCGGTTTAGTTATTTTTATTTTCATGACTGCCGATTGTGTAGTATTAAGTCGGTGACGCTGCTCGTTTTGTATTTTTATCCGTTTTATTGGCTTTCGTTGCCTCATAAATCTCCGTTGGTAGTAAGCCCGCTTTGGACTTATCGTTCTACTTTTAAAGGAGATGGCTAAACCTCCTAGGGAATTGCAAGAGTATTGGACTCAATTCTATATTTATTTATCAGATTTTTTAAAAATTATATTTACAACTGTTTTAAAGAAATACGTCTAGAAAATTTGTACAATTGGATATAATGACATGAGAACACTTATTGAGAAATTACCCACTGGCACCACTCTAATAATATGTCTACATTACTGTTGCCCAAAATCGGTCTTGGTCTTGAGGTTTGCAAGACCAAGACCAAGGCCGCCTAACTGTTGCAAAACCAAGACCACGAATGGTAAAAAAAATTGATTTTTTATATAAAAATTAAGGCAAAATAGTTACTAATACTTGATAATCTTAGTTACTATATGTAAAGAATAGGTATAACCAATATACTTCTGCATTTAACTCTTCTAATTTTTCATTCGGTTAGGTTTCTCCTATCAAAAAAACAAAAAAAAGACAGTAATATCTCTACAGTAATAAGCTAATAAGCAACTGCAAGACTGTTGCGATACTCTTGCGCAAGACCAAGACCATGACCGAGACTGAGTTTGCAAGTTCGGGTTTGCTCGGGTTTGCGCAACACTAGTCTACATTAGGAGATCACGGATCACGGGGCCATCTTCTTTTCAGAGGCCTGGGAGGGCTATCAAGAATTGAAGAAGAAACAAGGTTTAAAATGGGAAGATTTGGATGTTTTTGAAGTTTGTTATGGAAGGTTAGGTATCTGGATTGGGAAAGATCAGAAACATAAAGAACATTAAGGTCGTTATGGATGATTTTATTTTTGCCGAAGTAAGGGGTATTGAGGATTTTGGATTGGATATGAGAGGAATTCGACGGTTTAGTGGAGCCCCATAGCTCAACTCCGTAAGGCCAAGTAGGCCTTATTATAGTCATGCAAATGAGTCTTTTGTAATTAATTAGAAGTTTAAAGCGTTTGTCTAGTAAATGCTGAAGTAGTCAGATAAGTCGAGCGGTTTCTTGTCGTTTCAGTCTGGTATGAGGATTCCAAGTTAGACATTTGTCCAGGTGAAGTCCTCGGTAAAGGATTTGTTCAACAGGGAAAAGTGGAGTATTGTTAAAAACTGTAGGACAGCAAATCATAGGTTTATGACGAATGGTAAAGGTAATTTGTTGGGATTTCTTATCGGATTTATTTTTTATTGTTTATATTTTAGCCAATGCTTTCAGAAGGCGCAATAGCTCAGAAGATCGGAATGCTGATTTTTTTTTAGTGTGTTTTTTAGTATAACACACAGGAAGTTTCAACAATATTTATTACGAACGATGTTACTGCCTCTGTTTCCATTTAAAAAAAAATCTGAAGTTTTCTTCTACGAAATACCTACAGTAGACTCTCGCTTAACCGGCGGTAGCGGCTGAAGAAAAACAAATAACATCCTTAAAAGCACTTATGCTTTGTGAGATTCTCAAACACTCGCTATTAATTTAATTTTTGTTGTGTTGCAGTTCGATAGGATGACATGTTGAAAAAACGGTTGTGTTTGATACTATTTTATTTTACAATTAATGAACCTCAATAAAATAAATATGTTCGAAGTAAAATTGATACCTGAAGCAATTTCTAATCCTTCATTTATTTCATAGAAAAATGAAAAAAGAAATATTGCGTAACTACTTTAATGGAAAATTAACCACCACATTGACAGAAATGTATCGAAATTACCAAAGTGCTATTTGAATAATAAATATAGTTTTATATCATTTATTTTAATATAATAAAATCTGGAAAAATATTGCATGATCAATCATTGCCGAATAAATCGTTCGACGTATATCTTCAAGGTCTCGGAAATCAATAAATGTTTTATATATTCATAACGGTTACTAAGCAAAATATAATTGAATAACAAATTTCCGTGCTAAAAGAGCTTTCCTTAACGCTGGCCATCTCTAATTATGAAGGCAGTGGTTTGTGAACGATCTGAATTATTAAAAATTTTGTAATAATTACCGAATCTTTTTTCATCTGTGCCACAGTTGCCTGATCAAAGAGAATTGCGCTCTGACGATATTACGGATCTTCAAAGCCCTTTGAACCAGTATAAAATCGTACGGAACTAAAGGTTTTACTTGTAAAAGGACATTCTCTCATTTATTTCATATTTAATAAAATAACTATTTCACGATATTCGTTCTTCGGTTGCATCGTATCAGTGCTTTGATCAGTCTAATGTTTACTTTATTCGTAATGGATTGTTTTGACCTTTCACATATCCATACAAAGCTGATACACGAATTAATTTGTTTGGATTCATAAATTTTCCAATATATGTTCCAACTTTTGTGAATAATTGAATCGAATCTTATAACGAAATCTATAAATACATAAAATATTTTTCTGTATGCGGACCAACTCCGAATTTACAAATTATAAAACTGTATACTTAGTTCTACTACTCGTTAGTTAAATTATATGAGTTTAATTTACAGGTCTTCTTCAGTTCAGGTTGTATTATTTTTTAACAACCTAAGATAAACTGAAAGAAAAACACACTTCGGATAAATTTTTAATATCTTCAAAATTTATATTATACATCGCTCCTTATTGCCAATGCATACTACTATATAATTATAATTATGATTATTGTCAATTTGTAACCATAATATATATTCAATTCGTCCAGATTCATATAAGTCCAACAATAATTTGAGTCTTTTATATATATATTATTTTCATTGCCCATTTTATTGTGCTTCCGTATCTATTTCATAATAATTGTAATTATATCACAATATGATATAAATAATATTATATGCAATGTAATAATTAATATGCTGTATTCGTGGATATGTGGATGGAAAAATAACTACTGTCACATAGATAAAATCAAACTATCACCAGATGAATACCATTTTCCTTACAAATTTTTAGTGTAAAATCTTTATTTTGGCATAGGAGAGTAGAAGTGTGACATGAGCTCAGCCATGTAAGTGTATAATTTGTAAAATAATCGCCATCGAACCTCCTGAAATCGACTGGGCTATAAAGTTGAGCTCCTGTAATCTCCTACTCTTCTAATATTAAAATAAAATAAAATACGATAGTCGCTAAAACTTTTTTATATAATAGAGATAAAACGTGATAGTATCCATGACAAATATAGAACCTAAGATGCATTTGCAATAATTACGATTTATATATTCGCTAAAGACGGTATTTGTATATTTGGACTTTAAAACGCATGGCTTATACCTTCCTTTAGTCTTTCATTCCTCCTATACCTGATCTTATACGAGTAGAAATTTTCAAAACACAAATTGTGTTACACAATATATCTCGCCTAGATTTATTTATTTTAGAAACCATCTGTTTTGAATCCACCCATTTCTTTACGGCTTTTATTTAAGTTGTAGGAACTAAGGGATTGTGATTCGTCATTCACTTCTCCATACAATTCCTATCAGTTTTTTATTTGATACATCATTCATCGAAATCCATCGCTTTCGATTGCAGAAAATAATCTACACTCCTGTTAAATATATATATATATATATATATATATATATATATATATATATATATATATAGTTTAGATGGTTTAGAACCACGTTTGGAAATTTTCATTTCCTCATAAAACTACTGAACCTTATTTCTATAATGATCGTTTCTGTAACATAGTTTATATTAGTCAGGCTGGTTTTCTTGCCATCTTTAGCGTCACTGTTCCCATACTTTTAACGAAGTCCATTTCTTGCTCTCGCTGTTTATACTAAAACGATGATTAATGGAATAATGACGGCGATGAATGAGATGAAGAGAGACAGGGAAGAAGAACATCCGCAACATTAGCTGGATGTCCTCGTTAGGGTAGAACAAAAAGTGGATAAACTCCTCCAAAAAATGGGAAGACTATTCTCCTGCATAATCCACTACTTAGCCTAGACAGCCACTGGCCTTGTTTTCTTCATCTTCGTGCAATTCATTCGACCTACATTTTTTTAGTTATCTACTTTGGAATTGGTAGTAGTTTTTTTTTTATTTGCCAAAGGAATGTCTGTAAAAATAAATACATAGCTTTTATGAACAATATTAAATTTTGAGTCTAGTTCTGTGTTCAAACATAACATTAACAAAATTCATAGCATTAAGTATGACTCGTAACGAATTAGCAACAATATATATAAAATTGTAATTAGTAATACAATTTTAGTCATATTGTTTTATAAATATTTTCGAGGTATTAAATAAATAACAATATAAATATGCATTGACATTTTTCTATGGTGATCGGTTATAGTACTTTACAGTTCATTGAACATCCTTTTATGAAATAATATATTTGATTTAATTTTTCGACTCTGAATGTGATCTCTGAACTCTATTATAAATGTCCTTTGAGACAGATTGTAATATTTTTCAATAAACAAGTTAAAAAAAATAATTTTTCGATACTGCCCATCTTTGATATATCTTCGACGGCAATGTCTGTCCCTCGATTCAACAATAAATGTCTTTAAAAACTTTTTTCTAAGTTCAACAAATTTGCTGCAGTGATTCGAAACATGAGGCACCAAGTCATCCACAGGACAGTTGCATAATTCACATACTTCGTTAGATTTAATAGTGAGACATATTTCTACTTTGGAATTATTATTCCTTTATTACCCTATTTTTTCCAAATAAATTATGATTATTTTTTTTCATAAAATATAGTTTATACACATTCATCGTTATTTCTTCTTCGGAAGAGAATATT